>VZTB01009934.1:501528-582169 GCA_013397245.1 Thryothorus ludovicianus
CGCTGTCCCCGCTGTCCCCACACTCCCGGCCGTCCCGCCCCGCTCCATGCCGTGGCGCCGCCGCGGCTGCTCTGGGGACGCGTTTCTCCGCGCGCGGCATTGTGGGAGTGCGGGCAGGGGCCGCCGGGGGAAGAAGATGGCGGCGCAGGGGAGAGCCCGGGCGGGCGCCGGCGATGGCAAAGAGGAGCCGGGATCTGGGCGCTCGGAGTCGGAGCTGCTGCTGCTGCACCCGGAGCTGCTCTCCGAGGAATTCCTGCGGCTCACCCTGGAGCAGGTGCGTCCGAGGAGCCGGGCCGGGCGGAGCGGCGGCCCCTGAGGCGGGGCGAGGAGAGTCACGGCGCTCCGGGAAGAGCAGGCACCGAGGCGGTGCTCTGGACACCGCGAACGTGCGGAGAGCAGCCTCTGGCGCGGGAGATGTCTCCGTGTCTGCAAAGGGGCTGAGTTTGAACACCGAAGCTGCTAAAAAGCAATTTGCCCAAGTCGAGAGTGTCTGCATGCAGTAGAACTGGCTGTGGAAGGATGAGCTTTACTCTTGTTAAGGTTGCCACGTCCACACCCAGCATATCCTGCTCTAGGTGACCCTGCCTTGGCAGGTCGGTTGGACTAGATCGTTTCCGGAGGTCTTTTCCAACCCTAATAATTCTGTGAATTTAAGAAATGCAGCCTATCTAATCAGTCAAGCTAATGCTTTAATGCACAAACATTGATACTTGATAGTAGAAAAATAATTGACTTTGAGAGCAAGTTATAAACAGTTTAGGACCATACAAAGCTTTAGGTGATGTTGTTTGGAATACTAGTTACTGCCTTCGCTGAAAATTTCAAGTGCATGGAACAATTGTAATCAAAGTTTCAGGCCTCTGTATAAGCTCAAAGAATTTTCATGTGCTTTTGTCCATGCAGCCTATATGGATAGGATTCAAGCCAACATCAGAAATTATGAAGTGTTGTCAGAACCAGTGGTGGCAGAGGCTTGACCTGCTCTTGATGACCTTGATTTGTAGGATGTTAGTGGGATCTTTTTGTCATCCCATAAATGTGACATGAGGTACCAAGGAATGTTCACAGCCCAGTACGTGATTAGAAAGAAAACTGGTGTTCTAACTGATGGTTCCTAGAATCACAGAACTGTTAGGGTTGTAAGGGACCTCTGGAGATCATCTTGTCCAACCCCCCTGCCAGGGGACAATCAGCATGAGCAGGTGACACAGGAACACATCCAGGTGGATTTTGAATGTCTCCACAGAGGAAGAGTCCATGACCTCCCTGGGCAGCCTGTGCTCTGCCATCCTTAATGTAAGGAGGTTCTTCCTCATGTTGGGTTGAAACTTATCTCCATTATTCTTTGGGAACTGGGGAAAAAAAGCACAGCTATACATCTCTAAGTTTGACTTGCATTACATTCTAGTTGTCTGTTTTCTGGAAGGGTGAAAAAGAGATCTGGTATTCCAGTTGGATTCAGGGAAGTGTGTTTAAGGGTGCATGAAAACATCATTCATCAACAGTATGTCTAGCATAACTTTTCCCTTTTTGGCTGCTATTTTCCTTGGGAAATCTTGCAGTATTTTGGGTAGAGAGGGGCTGCAGGGTTGACCTGTGTGGGCAAAGGTGAATAACTTCCAGTGCTGGTCACAGCTGGGTCAGAATGTTTCTCACAGTGTTGAAGAAAGCAGCCCATCACAGCCCAGAATGTGAAACAGAGTTGCTCATGGCACCTGTGCTCAAACACACAGAAAAGAGCAGCAGACACTTGGGGGCAGGAGACTCCAAAGGACACACAGGAAGAGGCACATGAGGAAACATGTGAAGAAATGCACTTGTAGGTGGTGAAAAAAGAAACCACTGTGCACTGACCAAAACATCCTGTGTTTCCCATTGCCTCACTGAAAGGACAGGCTGAGTATAATCCACACATAAAGTGGAGGAAGTTGGCAGTAGGAAGATAGGAGACCAGGCTGTTGGCACTGAGCAGTTCATGACCTCTCCAAAGTGATCCTTACTTCTGGAGCCCTGGCCCCATACAATACTTTAAAGTATGTTTTGAAATAAGAAATTATGCCACTCCGATGGTTGAACGTTGACTTTGTCATAAAAATAACAAATCTTTTTCTATTCCCCACAGAAAAATATATTAGTTGAAAATGATGTAAAGATGGACAAAGATGGGCTTACTGATCTCTATATTCAACATGCCATTCCCCTGCCTCAGCGAGACTTGCCAAAAAGTAGATGGGGGAAAATGATGGAAAAGAAGAGACAACAAAATGACTTGAAAAGTGAGAATAAAAGGTAATTTAGCTTAATTGGGCCAGACTTAGATAATTTAGGACAATGTGTCTTTGCCTGATTAATGAGGCTCGTACAGGTTTTGAATATTGTTAGAGTTTACAGAGAATGCTGTGCTGGCTTGCCTGTGTCAGAAGTGTTAGATTCTACTACTGCAGAAATAGAAAAAAGGAGAAGATACATTTTTTTTCTTTCATCATCTAGATGTTATTAATGCTATCTAGCTTGTAGTGCTTCTGTTCACAGAATTGTCTTTCTTATACATTCCCTTCAAGTACTGAAAGGCTGCAGCAAGGTCTTCCTGGAGCCTTCTCTTCTCCAGGATGAGCTGCCTCCACTCCCTCAAGCCTTTCCTTATGATCATTTTTATGACCCTCCTCTGGAGCTGCTCCATGTCCTTCTTCCAGAGGCTCCAGATCTGGATGCAGCACTCCATGCAGGGTCTCACCAGAGCAGAGTATGGGGTGCAGAATCACTTCCCTTGTCCTGCTGGCCACTCTGCTTTGGACATGTTTGGCTTTCTGGGCTGCAAGCACGCATTGCTGGCTCGTGTCCAGCCTCTCATCCACCAGTATTCCCAAGTCCTTCTCAGCAGGGCTGCTCTCAATCTCTTCATTCCCAGTCTGTATTGATCCAGGGTTTTGGTATTGTTCCTTCATCCCCTAGTGTGTGTTGATAATGAGCTGTTGGTGCATTTTGAGATACTTTATAATGAGGAGAAAGGAAATACTTTTTGTTTCACTGTGTAATTGCTAATTAATAATCATGTTTGCAGTGTTTAAGGAAAGTACTGAAGGCATATTTAACTATGCTTGCTCCTGGACAGGGGTGGCCCACACTATCTAGAGTGAGGAGTACAGCAAATTGCTGCAGCAATTTTGTGTGTCTGTTTCAAAACTAGCATTTGCTTTCTGAAGGAAATATTCTTCCTTGTTTTAAAAATCTTTCTGTTAGTATTTGCTCAGAAAGCAAAATCTTCTTCAAAAGTTTGTTTTCCTGAATCTCTTCACTCAGCCTTCCCCTGCCCAGGACTTTGACATGTGATATGCATGAGTGGTGTTCTGATATGTTCAGGAGTGAGTCCTTAGGAAAGGTGGATGGAAATTTTTCAGTATTACAGCTTGTTGATGTCTTGATTCTCTTTTAGCTTTAATGAGGTTTCTAACAATGAAAAGCTAAGCAAATTCTGTTAAGTGCTTTGGGGTTTTTTAGGTTTTTTAAATTGTAGCAGTGACTAAAACACTGAGCTGTGTTTTGTCAGGTTTATTTTCTATGGGCATAAGAGGTTATAATACCTCACTTTGTTTACATCTGTCGACCTGAGGATGGAAGCTTGAGTTTAGTGTATGGGTAGGAAACAGTGAGCTGAAATAGGTGCAAAAGAGCTTTTTATCAAAACTGAAAACTGAAGTTTTTAAACAGGAATATTATATCTCTTAATAGTGGTTTGGTTTTTTTATTTGTTAAATCTGCACTTTCCAAACACTTTGTCTTTCTTGAGCATTGTATTTTTAAAATCCATAATTCATATAGTATGAGTTACATTAACTTTGTACTTTATTCTTTCTCAGCCAGGATGTTTTCTGATAATACTGTTTTGATATTAGCTTGATAGTACTCCTTTTCATGAATCAGTGGTTACTAAACTGGCCCATTCTGGCTACACATAGGCTTAAAGGCACAAACTATTAAAATAATCTCATTAAATCCACTTAGGTTTCCTGTTCAAAGAAAACTTACTTTAAAAAGATGTGGGTTTTTTGCTTAATTTTTTATTCCTTGGCTAACAGTCTTTTGGTTTTGAATAAGAGTGGAGATAGAAATTCAGAAGTATCAGAATATAAGATGCTGTTCCTGCAGGCAAGGCAGCACACCCTTTCTTAAATACTCATCTTTTGAAATACTTAACACTTATTATCTCTGTAGTTACTCTAGAATAACTACAGTGGTAGAAGCATAGTGCCTTTGGCTGTACAGCTGTAATTGTCTGCTTAGACTGTTCCTCACACAACTCTTTGTGCTGAGGAACACTGGTCCTCACATTGCCCCTTGTCCCTTTATATTTGGGAACTGACTTTTATTGCTTTTTGTTTTAATTTAAGAATATGTAAATGTATATATTTATTTTTATTTAAATTTGGAGCATCTCAGAGTCTAATATTAATATTTGGGGATATATATTTATTCTAGGTAGGATAAAATTAATTTCTGCTACTCGTGTCATGGATATGCTATTTTTTGATCATCTAACCTGTGTTTCTTAGAATTTTATGATTTGTATTTTCAGTGTTGCAACAGTGGAAGGTTTAAGGAAAAGGCCATTGATTGTATTTGATGGCAATTCAACAAGTACCAGCATAAAGGTGAGGAAGTCGGAGAACGGAGCTGCCGATCGCCTGAAGCCTCCTCCAGCTGGAAGCACCACCAACACTGTTAGAAGGCTATCAGTTCCTCCAAATGCCTCAACATACATTTCAGCCTCCAGTTGGTCAGAGGACACTAAGCTGGGAATAAGGAATAACGAGGCTCAGCAGAACAATATTTCAAAGACTGACAGCAGTGTGTTGACGGGTCTGAAGGTTTACCCTTTGTCTCCAATAGCAGGAACTACTGTTGTGAAGTTAAAGAGGTCTGTTCCAAAAGAGGAATCTGATTTGCCGGTATGTGTGCAATATCTTGTTTTGCAGCATTTTTTTTCTTTTCATTGAGATTTACAGGAACTAGAATTAGAGCCTTGCAAGAGTTTTCAGAAGGACTTTATTTTGGAGTAATAGTAGAGTATTTAGAAACAGACAAAAGTGTAGCTGGTTGGGGAAATATCAGAATGAAAGAAACTTGTGCTTGTCAATAGGAAGCTTCTGTGTAGGTAATGGTGCTGAGTGTAGCTCAGATGGGGACAAAGAACAGGAGTTAGTTTTGACAGTGGTGTGATTACAGGGCTTGTCAGTGAGCAAGGAGCAATGGGCCATCTCTTAAAAACTTGCCACAGTATAGGAATAGGTCTTAACACTTGTGTTGTATTCCTTCATGATACAAACGAAGGAGTTTTCACATTTCCACTGGAATATGGGAATATCTGGGATAAATCTGGGCTTCAAAGGAAGAAATAGAAATATCTGTTCTCAGTTGAACTGCAGAGGGAGCTGTAGATACATAGTGTGAAGTTACATTGATTAGAATTTTCCCAAGATATGACACTGAACTTAATTTTCTCAATATTACCTCGTGAGATACAATAACATTTTTAATATTAATTAACAAAAATATTAATTTAATTATTTAAAAAAATCCTTTAATGAAAGAATTCAGGTAATATTCTGCTGCATGGATTTTCTGCTACATTCCATCAGACTCCTGTTAAACAGGGGTACCAAAACACATGGCTGTTGTGAAAGACAGCTTTAACAGCTTTTAAAAGAATCATGGCTGAGGCTCTGAATGGAATTTATGCTTGAGAAGTGTGTTTCCTACTACCACTATTGCTAACTTCTTTCAGTGTTTAGAACTCTTCTAAGTATTGGTCAGATCTGGACCTACAGAGCTTTTGAGACTTGTCTAGCATACACCTCACAGCTTCTTTGTATTTAATTTAAATTTTCTGTAGACACAATGAGGACATTTTTAAGTGCCACTGTATGAGTGACACTCAGAAGCTATGACTCTGACATTTGGTTTTCTATGTTAGCCACAGTTTAGGTTGTTCCAGTTAATACCTGTAAGTTCAGCCATGCCTTGGTTGATGCTGGTCAGATGTGTGAAATTAGGCAAGTGTGTTCTGTGGATGTTATTCTACCACCAGAAATTAAACAATGTGCTATTGAATAGCAAGTGATGCTGTCAGGAAGAATCAGTGTACTTGGCAGATGGCTGTAAAGCCTGATCTATTTTTGCTGTTATGACAGTAAAGACATTTGTGTCTTCAAGCAAGTGACTGTTCCTTGACTTTTCAAGAAAACTTTAATGTATAGCACAGAACTATCCTTATTATCTTTGGGGCTAATTTCCTTAAACCTTTCAGTAGTTGCACTCCACAGGATTCCTGTAAATAAACTAACACTGAAAGTCTTTCAAAGAGAAGAGAGATCTCTAGATTGTGTTCCCTGAACCAGTGTGTTCTTGAAAACTCATATACCTGTCTTTACTCTGCTTGTGTGAATTTGAGCTTTGAAGCTCAAATTTCCCAGAATTTTTTTGATTATTATTTTAGATGGTGAAAGGGAATGATTTCATCACTTCATCTGCCATACTTTGCTTTGGGCTTTCTTGATTTTTACAGTTTTCTTTGGGCAGGGGGACTTGAAAGATGAGTTCATATGAGACTTTGGCAATTACTTATCTTCTTTTTATCCAGATCATTATAAAGGAAGACCAAATTTTCTTTTTTTTTTTTTTACATTTTTACTATTTGACAAAAGTATGTTGGTTTCCTAGTTGTGTATTTGGGGAAATTTTCCTTATACAATTCCATTTCAACAAATATTTTAAGAAGACAGCTTGAAATTCCTTTAGAAGTATGTTTTGAAACTCCAATATGTGCCTGTTTCTAAGCTGCATAACTGAAAGAAATTTTTGAATATTTAAGAATATTTCATTGTAGGCTGCTGGAAACCAAAGCCACTTGTATGATTTGCAGGTGGTTAAATTCATTGGCTCTGCTTTTATCTTCACCAGACAAGTTCTGTGATTTCTCCACTAGATGGCAATAGAAAGCTTTTGTAGTAGCCTGTAGCTGAATACTGTAATAGTACCAGATTGAAATATGTCAGATGAATGACTCCTGTTTGCACAGTATCTCTAAGAATAATTATATATTTTCTTGTATTCCAGAATGACCTAAAGCCTTCGGAAGCAAAGAAGAAAATCCAGCATGTTACATGGCCATGAAGTAGCTAATGGTGCTTGAAACATAAATATTACTTCCATATTTTCAAATAGATAGGTCATATTAAAACAGTTTAAATAAAATTATTTTAAAATTTACAGACTTACAGAGATTCAGATTGCTGTGAAGTTTTAACAAGTTTAACAGCTCCCTGTTGTAAAGCTGGAGTCACTATCACCAGTCACCTTAAAAGTATCCACTCTTGTACACCAAGTAGTTAATTACTTCTTCAAAAGGTGGTGATATTACACAATACTAAACCCCCCACTCCTAGTTTTCAAGATTATTATAGTTCATCTCCTCCATGTCACTGTGATTCACACATTGTTTCACTAAGATTCAGTTTTATTCCACATCTGGTTTAATAGTTTAAAGAGCTATTGAAATTTAGAGTGATCCCTAGAGCCTTCTTGGCTTTAATTTAGGTGAGAAAACTGACAATTCTGCTGATGAGGTAGTCTGCAGAAATTTTTTTTTCTTTTTTGTTGCACAGGACAGTAGAATTTGCAGTGCAAGTTAAGTCGGTAATAAGAGATGAAGTATTTTAACAGCATTACTTCAAATTGAAGTTTCTCTTGATATATGAAACAAGGAATGCACAGATGGAAATATGTGATTAGACTGATATGAAACATAGAGAGGAGTAGTGAGTGGATTAGTGCCATGGTCTCTTAAGTACACTGGCATATTTTATACATGCATAAGTGTAAAAATGTGCCAATGTAGCAAATTTGATTGTTTTCCTGGTTACAATCATGCTTATAAAATATGGGGAAAACCACTGGAATGCAGACTAGTGCTTTCTCAGCTTACAGACAGCTGGAGAGGGACATGGATAGGAAGACAGAAGTACCTTGAGAGAATTAACACATGTCATTGCACTCTAGAAAAAACCCCACAGACCTGTTTTCCCTCCCTTTGATAATTTAAGATGGATTTTGGTTCTGTGAAATTTGGTGTTTCATTTGGATTATTGGTAGTGCCTTACAGGCTAAAAATTCAATTAAGTTGATGGAAACATTTTTATTGAAACTCACTGGCTCAGGGTGAAGCCAGTTTAGATCAGTTTTAGATATGGATGCTAAGTAAGAGTAACAACAATGCTCCCAGATTCGGTAAAACAAAAGAAGAATCAACTTCTGAATCCACTTAGTTAACCCGGTGAAGGAACCTTGGTAGTGATCTGAAAGCTTGTTTACATTTTTGACACTGGTTTATACTGAAACCAAAAACTGTAGCTTAGTTCTTTGCTTTACAGAAGTTCTCCATTCACTGTTCTGATGTAAAAGGCGTTCTTGAATGCTGTGAAATGGTAAGAATGTGTGTTTTAAAATGGTGTGCTCTTTCCCTTTTATTAAACACTTGTGCAGTTTTTGTACTTGAGTACAGGAAACTTTAACGTTATGTACATTTTGTATGTAAAGACTTGTCTTTTAAGTAGCCTTATCCTATTTAAATAAATTAAAAGCAAAGAAAGTAGTGCTGCCTTGTTTTTGTGATGTAATTAAGTTTGTTCATTTTATAGCGTTATATTTCAGTGGACTTGAAGTGATCAGCACTTGAAGGGTAAAAGGGTCAGTAGCTGCTTTGCAGCTATAGCAGCAGTTGGTATCAGGTGAAGTGCTGTTTTTTGCACTTGGGTAACAGTCTGAGGGGAATTCTGTTTTGTGGCTGGCTTCTTGTCAGTGGTCTGGAGCCTGGGATGTATTTTGTGTCTAAGATCATCAAGTCCAACCTTCCACTGAATTCCACATGCACACTAAGTTGTATCACAAAGCACCATGTCTGCATGTTTTTTGAGCACTTCCCGGGATGGTGGGTGATTCCACCATTCCCTGGGAGCCTGTTCCACTGCTTTACCACATCCAGTCAAGAAAATTTTCCTAATATCTGGCCTGAACTTCCCTGGTCAAAATTTGAGGTTGTTTCCCCTTGTCCTGTCACAAGCTGCCTGAGAGAAGAGGCCAAGCCCCACCTTGCTATGATTTCACTTCAGGCAGTTGTAAGAGTGCAGTAAGGTCTCACCTCAACCTTCTTTCCTCTATCTAAGCAACTCCCAGCTTCAGCCCCTTCACCAGCTCCATTGCCCTTCTCTGGGTGTGCTCCAGCACCTCTGTCCTGCTCATAGTGAGGGGCCTGAAACTGAGCACATGACTCAAGATGTGGCTTCCCATCAGTGCCAAGTACAGGGGCACTGCCCCTTTAGCTCAAAGGAATCTTCCTTCTCTCAGCAAAGGACTGGAGCAGAGCTGCAGTGTGCTGGGGGATTGGCAGACCCCGAGCAGAGAGTGAGGTGTTTGGCCCCCTTTTGGAGGTGTGGATAAAGAGGGCTTGTTGTGGCTATTTGCTGCAGCTTTCATCACAGAATGAAATCACCAAAGGATAGAATTAGTCCTTCACTGACTAGCACAGTGTGCACTTCAAAAATGTCAGCCAAATGGTGCAATAAACCAAATCTGATCTGATACATTTATTTAGATTGTTGAATTAATAAGAGGAGAATGACCTGGGAGTGCTTTGCACTTGGTACAAAGAGACAAACTCAGGAGTGGTGGCAGAAACTAGGAGTAAACTTTCCCTACCCAGTAGCACACAGACTTAATATATTCTTAAATCTTTATTTCACATCTAAAAATTCCTGCTGGAGGTGTGACATATTTCTTTCTTCCTTCTTCTGAACACAAATTAATTCCATCTGGAAAGTTACTGGGATTGTACATTGCACAACATGGCCATATTTCTTGCTGTTTGCTTTGGGAAAAGGTTTATCTTCCTTTATATTGTTTCTTTTTGATATTGCTGTCCTGCCAGCACGCTGTTGCTGACAATTGCTGCTGTGGCAAACATGTAGCAGAAATTATGCAAAAACAAAAGGTATTAGGTATCCCAATAGAGAACAAAATTAAAGCATGCTCTACTATAGAAGTTAAGCTTCTGACTTTGGCCAAGATAGATAGATAGATAGATGTCTTTTGAGTTGTCTTGACCTCCTTGCTTGCTGAGAATATTTTGGGCTTGAGTTTAGAGCCTATGAACACATTTTTATCAGCTGCAGTCAGTTCAGGGTGTGTTTTCACATACTTGTTCATTTTTGTTGATAGTTTTCCCACTGACTTAAATTAGTAAAAGACTATGTTGTACAGAAGGGCCCTTCTGAGAATTGTCTAAACTTCACACCCCCAAAAATTGGGTGCAAAAAGGGTTATGTTTGTATGCATTGTGTTTCTTCAGAATGTGAAAACATTTTGGTAAATATTATGTAAATACCATTAAGCCACCATCGCAGTTTTGTTTTAAATGATTTTATTTTGAAAAATACAATGTGCAGTGTAATGTCAACCAACTGTAATACTGACACTGTCGATCAGAACCTGTACTTCACACAACGATCAGCTAGACATGCAATAAAATATGTACCTGTCATGAAGCACCCCCACTTCCACTGTTTCAAGATCATCTCTTTATGCCATGTCACAAATCCATGTACATTGAAACACACTCCACTTTTGCAGTCTTTCCACAGACAACAGCACACACTAGTCACATAGCTCAAGAACACTGGGGTTACACTGGCCTTACTGGAATTCAGTGGCCTTTGCCATATTTCACTGGGCTGAAAATCTTCACCCTACATATCCACCTATGAATGTATTGTGTGTGGCCATTGTAATCCTTGAATTGTATCACTTGCTTGTAACTGGAATATTTTTCAGGAAAAAAAAATCTTTAAAATAGTATGTTATGTCAAAAACATCCAAATAGTTTTACATCATGTGTTTTACATTAGTTTTCGTTATTGGTCGAAGTCTTAAACACTGACACTGCTACTAGATATTTTCAAGTTGTTGTCCCTCCAGATTTGGAGAGTATAAAGAAAAAGCTTAAGAAATGTTAATAGTAGAGTGAGACACAGAGTGGCAAAGCTAGCTCTGAACATCCATGTGTTTCAGACTATATATTGCAAGCACGGCTTTCCTCCCTTCTTCCTCACCTCTTAGTTTGAGCTTTAAATATCCTTTCCACATTCAGGGCAAAGGATGTCATCCCTTTCTGTGAGGAAGCCACGACCCACCAATGAAAGGGAGCACTTCTTACAGTTAAAGCAATCATTATGCCACTGCCGTTCTTCAAAAGAGATGTACTTAGTTCCTCCGAGTCCTGTTTGAAAAGCAAAATCGTTCTGTTACAAGAAAAGAAAGCAGGTCAGCCATCAGGTCATGCAGACTGACATGGAGATCCAATATACAGCAGTGAAAAAGTGCCATTGTGGCAAATCTGTTTGTCGTTGTGCTATTTTTGCCACTCTTATTCTGTAATGATTAATATTTTCATCTTCAAATACTTCTGTTGCTTTCAGTAAAGTTAATGAGCAAGGCTGTTAACACCAGTGATAATGGCAGAAATGAAGTTCCAAGTGATGCCCTGCAACATACAGCAGAAGAAAAGCACCTGCCTCTGAACAGAATTCTGGTAAATTTTTACAGTGTTTTATGGCACCTGATTATGTTAACTTATGTTTAGTAGAGGTGTGTTTAGATAATTAGAAATCTGCCATGTGTCATGACTTGATTCATAGCTCTGAAGGAAGAAAGCCTCAGGAAAAGAAGCTTTTTTTGTTAAAAAAAGCATTCCAGAGTTTAAGGCTATGGCGGCTATCATCAGGTGTATTGAAGTTGTACAAAAGAAAAGAAAAAAAAGGAAAATTGTCTTTTGCTTAACCTCAAAATTGCCTAGCTGGAGTTCCATGAAAAGATTTAGTTGGGCATCTCTTGTACCACGTCAGACTTTTTGTCTTTTAGTTTTGCCTTTAGCAGCAACTCAACACACAAAACTACCATGAAATGTAAATGCACCAGCCATGAGAGACCTACCACTAATTGGGTTTGTGCATCCAGCACACTTTTTGGCGTAGAGGTCGCAGAAGCAGCTCAAGCAGTATGCAAACTCATCCCTGGAGGTAAAGCGCTGTCCAGACAGCTGCTTCTTGCATGCAGTACACACAAAGCACTCCTTGTGCCATGGCTGCTCCCGGTAGGTAACACCTCCTGTGGTGATAGCCTGTTTTAGGAAAAAAAAAAAGACAAGAAAATGTTTCCTTAAGAGTGGCAGGTCTGTATTTTGATTTGGTAAAGAGGAAGGGTGATGAGATTTTAGTGGGTGGAAGAAGGGGAAGAAGGCTTAGCAATAGCAAAGCCTTTGCTTGGGATTGACCTTGAGAAAACCATGCAAGTGCTTTACTGTAATTTCCTAATTTATAAAAAGACCCCCATGCTAAAAGTATTTTAGTCTGTATATATTGTAAAATCTCACTCTCAATTGTATTCTGTTTTTCAAGCTACTCTTTGTATGTCGCTTTTCGTATGCATGTACTAGAGTTTGTCTCATCACTGTTTCTTCACCTGTCCCTTTCTACATGGTGGAGGAATTACCTGAGGTGTTTCAACTTCCCTGTAACTTTCTTTGGGAAAGACTAGTTTGTTTCATATTTTAGATAAAGTATTTACTTTCAGCATCTCCAGACTCTGTCAGGGAGTTTTCTCTTACAAGTAACTGGAACTGAAATTATATCATCACTTAAAACCAGTGAATTCCTAATCTTTTTACACATACAAAAATGAGATATTCTGCCTACTTGGATCTAAAGTGGGATAGACTTCAATCCCTTAGGTTTCATGTAAGCAAAGCAAGAGCACTACCTTCTTGCACTGGACACATTGCATGGCAAACTGCTTTTCATAGCAGGGCACGCAGAAGTTTTGACTGTCCTTAGGGATGAAGCTCTTTGTCCCGATGGGCTGTTGGCAGCGGCAGCAGATGAAGCAGGTCTCGTGCCAGCTGTTGCCCTTGTATTCCATCTTCCGAGTGCCTGCAACGAGAGCAGAGCATCAGCTGAGCTTCTGGATGAGACAGATGCAGCTCGTAGCTCTCGTTTGCCTGGCAGCTGGCTGTCAGTCAAGAAGCACTGCAGCTATGATCTAGAGGCTGTTTCATGTTCCTACCAGCTTTGCATGACATTTGCTACCATTTTAGGTTTTTGGAGGGCAAGAGGTTCTTCTCCTGCAAAGAAGAGAAATTTTTATTGCAAATAGCTGTAGCCTGGAACAGGTTTTTTAGGTATTATTAGGCAAATAATGAACTCCAATGCACAGGAAGATTCAAGCAAATTGGACAGACACCAATATGAGCTGTTGTTAGTGCTGAGTGGAGGTGAGGCCATTCCTCACTAAAGATTGACCTCATTCATTCCACATCCGTTTTGTTTCTTTTTCATGTAGCAGCAAGGTACCTGGTCAATTACAGACTCATAGAATGATTTGGGCTGGAAGACATCCTAAAGATCATCTAGTTTTGAAAGTTCATTTCCCTGCCATGGAAATTGCCACCTTTCATTAGACCAGGTTCTCAGAACCTGATCCTACCTGGCTTTGAACCCTGCTGGGGACACAGCATGCAATTCTTGGCAAGCATCTTGCCTCCCTTTCCCAATGAAATATAGTCACTGTCTGAGACAATGGATTATTTCATACCTGCTCGGGGCCTTTTTCTTGTTCTCATTGAGGTGTATTATAAGTTTGCAATTGTTGCCAGATAAGCAACACCTCTAGTAAACGTTTTTCTGTCTCTTGAACCTTTCTTTCAGAAGGAGGCTTTCTGTCTGTTTTCAGCTGAATTGAAAATATGGTTGAAATGTGGAATTTAAACAAACCTTTATTTAAAAGCAGAAAAGTGATGTGGTAGTTAGGAGATAAATGTACTTCTCTAGAACAAAGTTTTAGGGTTCAGATAGTGTTCTTTGCAGATTCAGTCCACAGTATGGCAGGTGGACTCTGAGCCCTTCCAGGAAACTGGAGATGCCCTGCTATATGGACAAATTTTTTGCACAAGGTATGATTTCCTATGTACTACTTTGAGTCAAAATATTTCATGCTGGCCAGAAGAATAAACAAACGTTGTTTCTACAGTTCTGTATCACTCTTGGAACCTGTGACAGCAAACATGAAGTCAAATACTTGTAAGACTGACAAGCTGATCGAGTTGGCTAATGATGAAGAACCACATTAATGCCTTTGATGCCAATTCTGCCCACCCTTATTACTGCATGGTGAAGTTTTACCATTTTTTGCCTTCTTAAGCATTAATTCATCTTTGTTTACTAGTTATATATTTTTCTTCTTTCATTAAATTCTGCTGAGAGGCATACTTCAGGATTTATTTGGTGGTTTGGTTCTTTTTTTAAATTGACTCGCATCAGTAGTAAGTGAAATGTTAATTCTTTCTGATGCTTACATTCTTGAATATTTCTGCTCCATTTTTTTAATAGATACCATCTATAAATTATGCCCTCTCTATAAAACTTTCTACATTATGTGAAGGAACAAATAAATCAGTCCTTGAAAGAGTAGTATTCTAGAAAAAGGAGATGTGAATAATTTTTTGTAATAGTCTAGAATTTTATTTTCACATTTTCAGCTCTGCTCTCTTTGGAGTGTTGTTGTCACTGAAACTCAAAGCAGGGAGGGCCCTGTTTTGTTATCTGCTAGACTGAAGTTAGCATGAGTTAAGTTTGCAGAAAGACTGAAAGACCAAGCTTGTAATCAATTAAATGGGCACGTCATGATAATGCCTCATTGACTCTACATTTTACATATAGTGGCTCAAAGCAAGAGGTCAAGTTTAGCATTAACAGTCTTCATAAAGGGTATCCAACCACTTTCTGGCTCTTTCATAATGACTTTTGCATCCTCTGGTGACCATGCTTCTCTGCTGTAGCTCCTGTACTAGCACAGTGTGCTGTGTAAGTAGGAAAAACCTGCTGAGTGTACTGCCCTTCCAGTGTGGTGGCATCTCAGCTATCTTGGGTAGAGACCAGTGGGTAGCTGTAAAGCTTACAAAAATTAATTTCTTCTCTTTTGGGTTATAAGAGGTGTCACAGAACCCAGCCTCCATTACTACTTATCAATGTATATCGTACAAACTAACATACAAAAAGAGACACAGCAGACAAAAATCATTAAGGAGGAATCTTCAAGTTGCCTTTTAATATTTTATTTCTGCACTGATAGCACTTCAACTTTAAAGCTTTCAAATCATCACGGAATGCTATAGTATTGATATGAGAAGACCAGGTTTTAGCAATTTTTACTGTAACCTCATGTTTCATGTTGAAGAAGAAAATAGATCCTTCCTGTTCTTTCATATCTTTGTGCTCAAGAAAGAACTCAGAGGCACTTTGACCAATTTTTCCTTTGTCTGAGAGAAGATAAATTTAGAGTAACTACAGAAAAAGTTTCCTGTGAACGAATGTTCTGCCATGAGCCATTATGCCAATATTTACATGTTCTGGTTGTGGAAATGGCCTAGAATGCAGCCTCACCAGTTTTTTACACAGTTCACCATGACTTAGGAGAGATAGCCAAGGAAAAATGTTTCTCACAAAAAGTTGCTGAGTTTAAGCTTGATATTTAGTCCAAAAAGTGACTAACCTGGCATAATAGTTTTCTTGCACTCATTACATTTGGAAGAGTATTCGTTGGAGTAGCAGTCAGTACAAAGTAGATGTTCCTCTTTTGCAGCAAAAGGTTTGTCCACCAATGAAGTCTTGCACTGGGAGCAGTGGAAGCAGGTTTCGTGCCAGTGGCGATCCTTGTAAGACAGATCCTGTAGAAATCCAAAACCACAGAGTAAATGGAATGAGTAGTTTGAACAACTGGAAGCTCAGAGAATGCAAACATATCCAAATCTTAACTCCAGCCAGGAGCTGGGGCTAATTTGAAGAAAACAAAGTGTTCTGACAAAGGTGAGCTTATTTTGCTGTGATAACCAAGGGTAGCTCATGACAACTATTAACCTTTTTTCAGTTCAAGATAATATTTTCTGTATGTGACAGAGAAGCAGTTAATTTCACTTAGGTATTTCCTTTGAGAATAAAGCCCCACTTCTGAGTTGGATTAAAACTTGTTAACCTGATAGGTATGATAGTCTTCCCCTATTTGCCTTAACTACTGTGGTTTCTAGTTAATTTCATAGATATTTACTCCTTAAGAGAAATGTTTTTTCCTAATTTTGTTCTGGTATTTTTTTCAACAGATTTACACCAAGGGTGGAATAAGTCTGATCTCTTTGGGGTTTTCTTCACTACAACAAATTTTTACTGGCTCTTGTGCTTTGGTCTACCTATATTTCAGATGTGGATTTTATTGAAAGATACAGAGTACTTTACTGAAAGTACTCTGGATAACTGCATCCAGTTATCCAGAGTACTGGCCAAGGGATTAGTGTGGGGATGTTAGTATTTAAAACACTCTTCACATTTGTTCCTTTTATTATTTAAGAGAAACAGCCCTTCTCAAAACGGTGACTTAAAAGGGTGGATTGTGCTTTTTAAAATTTAAATTAGGGTGGCCTGTTCATGTAACACTTGAACAGTGTCTTTGGACTTCAAATAAAATAGAGCTTGGATGATACAAGAAAGTGTCTACCCCAAAGTATAGAGGCTTTGGTTTGGGTTGGGAGTGTGAAAGGCTAGAAATGTCATGAATAGGGAGTATAAAAATTCAGCCAAAATAACGTCTCAGTTCTAGTTCAGATCTACTGTGTGTTTATTGCAGGCACTAAACAAACTAAGTGGGTTAACTGAAGGAAAACTGTGAGTGGTAGAATAATGAATTCCAATTTTTTCAGTTGTGTGAAGCATCACGAAGGGTTCATACCTGATCTGGCATAAGCTGCACTATCTCAGTCAGTACAGTCACAGGTAACTCCAAACGTGCCCAGAGCAAACAAAAGATACCAAAGATTTAGATTAACCTCAAATAACATTGTGTCTTCAGGAGCCTTGTTCTCCTAGACAGCTAGCAGGAAACACTGAAATAGTTTCATCTAGCTCAGATTGTATGGGGTAGACAGCTTCTTAAACTTTAGTAATTTTTGTCAGAATTTGACCATGCAATTAAGCATTTCTGTTTGGACATCTGTGCTACTCACCTACATTTTTGAATCATTGTGAGTAACAATTGATACCCATTGGATCTTTTATCTCTGAGATTGCACTCTTTGATAGAATATCTTGGACTTGCTCTTTACAGCTTTCACACAGTTGTTTATTCAGCTCCTCTATTCATTTTAGCTAAATCCTTTTGAAATAACTCAAATTTATGACTGTAAAATTTTAATCTTTTCTAATAACAAATTCAAACCAATCTTCTTTGGAAGTTCCTTCCATTTTTTTTTTTTTTTCTTCTCTTTAGGTGAAGTCAAATAGCCTAAATCTGGTCTCATATTTTCAACATAAAAATACTATATATAGTGCTTTCCAAAATAACTGAAATTTGCCTTTTAGAAAGTAGAAAAACAGATCTAATTTTCTTTCTCTTGCAACATGATGTATTCCATTATTTTTCCTCACCAGCTGTCATTTCCTGTTTTTGCAATTTTCAGCGAGCTATTTTTTAATATTCAAAATCAATGTGCTGATGTATGCTTATTTTATCAATAAAATTATACCCTGAAGGAGCTTTTAGAAGAGGAGTAATGAAGCCAAAGATTAGGTTCAATGATGGGAGATTTGATCCCTGAGTCAGTTATGATTGCGAGATTTTATAGGCAGTAGCTGGGTAGGTGACAGTAGCAGATATTTCATCATGATGAAGTCATGAAGCAAAACTACAACAAAAAGTACCCAAGATAAAAAGTGGACTGAATAATCTTTAGCTACTCTGGATTACTAAAACAACAATTGTCATTGAATGCCAACAATAGTCTAAGATGTCTGGCTTTGACAGTAGAGTATTAAACTGATGAAATGGATATTGCTTTCTATCTCTGAATCTGTCACTTCCGAAAGCAAGGAAGTCCAAGGGACTGATGAAACCATTTTTGCATCATGAGCCTTCTTAGGTCACAGAAAAGGAGGTTTGGTCTATTTCAGCATGTTGTATATATTACTGGAGCCTTTGGCTTGTCCATAAGCTGTGGAGAAAATTCTACACTGGAACAGCATATGCAAAAATTCACTTAAAGCTTTCTAAATGTCAGGCTGCTCCTCTGTTAAGCTGAAAGAACATCGGGGTAGTCTAGTCATGTGAATTCTAGTTTATGCTAGCTGATTGTAACCCAAATAAATCTGCTCCAGCAGAAGGTACAAGTGATATACAACTAATTCCTGTTGTATTTTCACTTATTTTCATTATGACATCCATGAAGAAAACTTTGATAAGATAACTATTAACATTGGCAAGGTCAAGTTTTACAGCTTCTCCATAGCTCTGTATAGTTTTGCTTCAGCATGGTTTATTTGGCCTCTAAGGTGGGACTGCAAGTGACTTAGAAAAATGTGGTTTTTTTTGAAAAACCCCTAAGACCCCCTTAGACTGGGGTTACCAGTTAACTGGGTTAATCTTGAGCTCCTCATACCCTGCATTTATATTTTCTTCTCCTCAGGCTTTTTAAGTCTGAGCAAACTGAAGCCATTGTGCAGTACCATTTCTCTTGAATGGGGTTTCAACAGGGACCCAGTGGGAAGGAGATTGGAGAGATTATTACCAGAACAGCAACTCTATGGGTTGTTCATGGCTTTTTTGCCTGCCACAATGGTCTTTTCAGAAGGCTGAATGTAGGAAATGGGCTACACCAACTAAATGCCATGCAGATTTTAGCTACACATATCCTGTAGCAAAACACTAAAGTATGTCAGACTGACACATACCTACAAAAGGTAAAAACAAGTGATATTGTGCTGTACTCAGCTCCTTACGTGTATGAGAAGATATTAAGGCATCCACCTCTTTCACTATTTCACTTTACAACAACCAGCCCGAGATTCAGTAATGAACTGAAAGTGTTGCATGTTTGGACAGGGTTTCAATATTAAAAATGAGAAAAATAATTATTTTTTCCCTCTCCTGATCCTCGTTACTGGAGGTTTTATTTTTATGTTTAGTTTATGTGTGAGAATGACCCTTTTGAGCCATTTTTGGCCTGTGTCCTGACACAGTAGCTGTATCTCACAATCCACTCATAATTTAATTTTCACATTTCACAGAGAGAGTTTTCACCCCCTTCTCCCTGCCAAGGCAAACTTGTGGACTGCATTAAACACAGGATTACTGTAGGTATTTCCTGTGTTTGCAGTGGTTACTATACCATAGGATCTACAAGGAAAGTATTAAAAAAGCCAATGTCAAAGTCAAAACTAACCCTTCAGCAGTTAAACAAATGGGTGCAAGATGTATGGACTTCCAGAAATAAGCATGAAACTGTAGGTGTGGTGAGCAGTCACCAGGAACTTAGCCAATAAAATGCCATTTTTTTTCTAGAAAAAGTAAATTTCTCCTATAACCCATTGGCGTATGGATAACGTGTAATAGGTGTGAGAAATGGCATTGTGTTTTACTGCCTGCTGGTGCCTCCTACCACTCAGTATGTGAAGCTTTTAATTTGTCTGTGAAGCTTTTGGAAGCATCAGCTAGAACTGTTTACAGACAATGAAATGGCCTATGCCCAAAGGTGCCATTCAGACATATGCTATCATTCTGGGATTTTTTGGTGGAAAATATTTCTTCTTTTAAAATAAAGAACAAATTAGTTATTACTCAGTTATGTTCACAGTTATCCATAAACTGCCTTAAAAACTAGAAATACATTTTAGTATCAACTTAGGACAGTAGTGAAGAAAGTTCTCCCCTGACTTGAATTCAAAGTTTCTCTACAGTGTGGTTGCCTTGTGGGGTCTCTGTGCTATAGCTAAAACACAGTGTGAAAATCCAGCAGCAATTTCTCCAGAGAGCAATCCCCTCTGAGTCCAGTGCTGTCAGAATTTGAGTATTACAAGGGTCCTCTTCTCAGCACCTGTGGTTTCACTTTGGTGTAACCCTGTCAGTTATAGGAGGTATGATTTTTGTAATTGGGAGGGTGGGAAATAAGTAAAACGGGAGCATCTGGTTCTCAGTGCAGCATTTCTCAGTGTAGAAATAATGGTGGCCAAAAAGGGACCTGTGAAGGAAAATCTGATGTGAGGACTATGTGGGACTTTCCAGGCTGTAATGTGGATGTAAGTGTGGATACCACTGCCAGATGCAGAGGCCTGGATGTGACCTTTTCTCATGACACTGTCTCTCCATTAGGTTTTTTATTCCAAATTTTGCATTTTTAGGTTATGTCGAGCATACAAACAAATTTGAGTCCATTTTGTACATGCAGTAAAACACACTGTTCTAATTCCCTAACATAGTACAATTTATCTTTGTTCAGGTGAAAAAGTAAATGCAATGTGTAAAAAGATTTATGTAAAAATGCATATACATATGTGTGTGTGTATTTTTATGTATTTATATACTTGTGTATCCATACAGTTTAATGAGGAGAAGCTTGATTTTTTTTTTTTTTTACTGTTTCATGACTGAATCATGCTCAGTCCTACACTTCATCTGAAACTTTTCTTGTGGCTGAGGCACTTGTAAGGGCTCTCTCAAATGTGTTCTCCAGTGACTATTACTGTGTCATTAAAAAACTAGTCTAGTTTTCTTCTCAGTGAGAACATTCATAGGATATCTTTTTCTATCCAAACCTGGGTTTTTTTCAGAAAACTTGCAGGAATTTAAGCTTAAACTTTTAGCCATTTGTCAGAATTTGCTTAAAACTGGTCAGCAGTTTCAAAAGCTACAGCATAAAGCATGGACAGGCACAAACAGCAGTCACAGGAACAAAAAGGGACATGTTTGTTTCTGGCATGCTTTATGGCTCTTTAAGAAATCTTTATTTAGTGGTGTTTTCCACATATAGTTCTGGTTCTTTACATAGATAAAACATTCTTAGATTGCAGACAGTTGTGGCTTTCTCTTTTCTTTTCTGTCTGTTATTAGAGTGTGTCTCACTTAAAAGTAAAGCAAAGCAGTATATCGGATAACACCCACACTCCCTAAATACATAAATCTGGGTTGAAAAGTTCAGCCCGATTAATTCCTGAATACTTTGACCAAGATTTCTTGAAGCTGGTCCAAGTTTTTAAATTCTTGACTATCAACACATGGAAATATCTTCTCAGGGGATTAGAAAGAGACCTTAAAACAAAAGCACATTCTGTAACAAGGGAGGAATATTTTACTTTATCAGGTCAGGCCAGGCCAGCTGTATCTCATCTCTAACCTGAATATTTATGAGCTGTAGGAAAGCTGGCAATTTTATACCTTCTTACAGATTATTGCCAGTTCCCTGTCTTGGTGGTGAAACATTTTTACCTTTTTAAGGCTTCTGAAAGGGACTTTCCTACTGATTTGCCAATAGGTGTTGTAGATCAATTTGGAAAGAATGAGACATTTATTTTTTCCAATCTGAGTAAGCTTATATTTTTATATCTCTGAACTAGTGATTGAGTGGTAGTATTATTAATGGGAATTGATTTGTCTTTCTGGAGGTATAGATCAGCAGTGGGAAATCAAAAATCAAGTCTCCTTGGGTCTGTGAAGAATCCTATTCCCCTGCAATACAAATTGCAGCTCTACTGCAATTTTGCTCTGTCAATGAAAATCTTGCCCAACTTTGAACAGGTCAAATTTATGCAAGGAGGATGTGCATCAGATGAAGTCTGTTGGTAGCTATATGACAGACACTTCACTGGGTGGCTCCTCTGTCTTCATTCAGGCAGGTTGAAACTGGCATGAACTTCAGTTGTTTTAAATAATTTAAAAGAAATACAGGTGTTCACAACTAATCTGTTCCAGGCAAATCTGTTTCCATGTGTTGTAGCAGTGCATAACTCAAGGAAGCAAGGGCTCTGCTCTGTCCATACTAGTCTTTAGACTCCACCATCATCATTCTGTACTTAAAAGGCTACTTTTTCTAACTCTATCTGGTTTATTGTTTGGGTCAGCATTAGCTAGATTTCAGTGATCTCCTAGTTAGCACCTTTCCTTCAGTGTGTGTCTCTTGACAACAGAAGTTTGGTCACTGCAAAGCCAGCAGTGGCTTAGCTCCCCCTGACTCAAAAGTAGGCACAACCAGCTTCTGTCACCCTTTCAGATCCCAGTTGGCCCTGAGGAAAAGCTCTCTCAATGAATTAAAGAGAATTTCTTACATCAGAGATCAGTCTGCTTTACAGGAGTGCATTTCTATTACCATGCTGGGTAAAGAAGGGTTTGCCTAGTGAAACAATACAAAACAGGTAGAGAGATCCAGAAAACATGCTCTGGCATTGAAAGAACCCCCTGTGTAGCTGTTAGGCTGGGTCCTTCCAGATCTCAGAGCTCTGTATCTAGATTGCTCTCTCAAGATTTCTGTAACAAGACACAAATCTGACTTACCTTGCAGTCAGCACCGATAGGTTTTTTGCATTCCTCACAGGTATTGGAATAAAGATTTTCATAACATTTCACACAGTAGGGGCTGTCCTCCTTCAGGATGTACTTCTTACCAAATAGAGACTCTTTGCAGTAGTGGCAATCAAAGCGTTCAGTCATGTTGGTGTCTGGAGTCCAGCTATCCTGCCACAAAGACAAAACAGGCACACGTCAGACTGAGCTACCCTTGACCCAACCCCCAGGAAAGGTTTATCAATTCTTATTACATTGTACCTCAGTTTTAATTCAACTTCCAGTCAAATAAATGAACACAATAGGAAGAAACTATGCTATAAATTTTGCAGTGCAGGGTAATGAAAGTAGCCCATCTAAATTAGCCATTTGTTGATCCATCTTTGGCCAGACCTGGGGTTAGAGATGAGAGAGAGGAATAAACCCTGAGTCTGAAGAATTCTTATGGCATTTGGAAGTGGAATTTGACCTACAGATCTGCAACAAGGAGGTATTTCTCTAGGGGATGGAGACAGTCAAGTCCATTAAGAGGATGAGCCAGCTAATCTCCAGAAGCAACATCTCCTGTATAAGGCAAGAGAAAGGTTTACATTGTTAGTAGACTTTATCATGCAAAACCTATCAGGCACCACAGTTACATGCTTCTGCACCTTCCTTCTCTGCACTCTCAGTAAGACAGTGTGTGGCAATTATTCCCCCACAGGCAGACACCAAGCCCCCATCTCTGCTCAGGCTTGTGACCATGGGGATGGAAGGTGTAGGGATGGTGACTGCACATCTGAGTCTCCTCTGATGCAACTGAAGGACTTATCCAACAGCTGCAGTGTATTGGGACACAAATGGGAGTTGGCTCCCAGGTGTCCTGGCTCAGACAAATGTCAAACAATGATTACGGAAGGGAAAAAGCAAGTATAAGAAACAGTATATGATATTTCAGATTGTCTGAATTAGAGACAATTGATGTTTGCTCCTCAGGTTTTGTTACGTCTCTATCTTTTTCTGGATGCACACACAAGCAAAGATGACACAAATGCCTTTGATGAATATTTATTTTTGCCTAGGACAATCTATTTTGGGTTTCATTACAGTCATCACCTTTCTTAACCTGAGGCTTGCAGCATGTGTTGCACCTGAAATCTGTTTGGAGGTTACAGCTGGAGCAGGTCATAGCTGCCTGCTTAGGAAAGGTAATTTCCCAAGCAGAAAGTACATGTCACCTGGACTGCATGATCTTCACTGCCTGCCAGGCTGCATCTCCTCTTTAAGCCACATCTGATCTGTAAATCCTTAAATGTTTTGAGTACTAATAGCTTAAGTGGCTACCTCTGTCTTTCATGCACAAGTGACATTTCCAGCAGCTGCAGTCCTTCCACCAACTTCATCTCTGTTTTAAACAAATTGTTACTTGCTTAGTGTTCTTGGCACAGGTTGCTGTTTTCTGGAGTTTGTCCTCTCCCTCTGGCAGTGGGAGCCACCCATAGGGCATTGTGAAACCCTGAGTTCTCCTCCAGGATTTCAGTTTTTATTATTATCTTTCATTCTCTCTAGCTGGGATGTGATTAAGATTTTGAGGCTATCTGAATGGACAAACTTTGTTTTGATGACTAGAATGCTTTTTTTTTTTTTTTTTAAATGATCAGTCCACTGCTGAATTTTGTGGTGACTAGCACAGACTGAGGGGTGAGTGCTTTTACATGTGTGAAGTAGGTAAGTGATGTCTGAACAGCTGGAAAGTCTTATGAATTCCAAGTAACTACTAAAGAAGAGAGACAAACCAGCAAACCCCAAAATGCTCTTGGAGGAAGCATAAATCCTGGCAGCTGGTCATCTGTGCTTCTGACAACCCAGGACAAGCAATGCATCTGCTTTGGCTTAAAGATGGTCTAGGAACTAATTAACTTTCTTATCCCAGAGGAAAATTGGGAGAACGTAGGGTGCTCTTTGTCCTTAACGAGTAGAGAGGATCATAGGACTGATAAGAAGACAAAGTAAGATGTGTTGGAAATAGAAGTGTAAAGACAACCCAAAGGTCCCCTCTAGCCCATTTCCAACAGCAGCAGCTAGCAATGGAAGTATAATGCAGGAGAACAGGGAAAATACAAAGGGACATTTCCTTAACAACTGCTTTCCCAGGAAAGAACTAGTCAGGACTTAATTTCCTTCTGGAGTAATCTCAGCAAAATGAATGGAGTCAGACCGAAGTGGACTGAATTATATGTGTAGACATACGACTAAGTCTGAGAGGAGTGATAGCTTTTGTTCAAATAGTCTGTGTTTAGCACTGAAATCTGTACTTTTTACCAGACTATATTAGGTATTTCTTTCCAAATGATAGGATTTTGTTGCCCATTTGATGTGCATTATTGCTAAGTAAAAATGTGAGCAGAAACAACTTATGAACTTGCATTTGTCACCCTTCTTCAGAATCACTTCTTTCTAACCCTAATTTAAAAGTAGATGTGTGATACTGAAGAGTGAAAAAATTCACTGCAATCATGATGTGTAAAAGTAAAAACTATATAGTGTGATTCCTTTACAGGTTTGTATCATTTCATCCAAAGCTGCTAAATGTAAAATATAGAAGTGCATTGTGTCTGGAAGAAGGACTGTTCCCTTAGGAACATCCACCTCTGTCTCTTGGCCACAGGACTTTCCCTCTTGAGTGCTGTATTTTCTTCACAGGAGCAGAGGCGAGTGTTATGTAATATATGTATTTAATATTTTATACAATAATATAATAATTCAAAAATTCAAAATAATTCAGCAATTATTTAATAGTTGCTGCCACTATTTCAGAAAGTACCTGGGCATGGCCCTCCTATCCTGAAAGGGACCTAGTTTTGTTAAATGTGGTCTGAGATTGTTCCAGAACATTGTCCCACTCACCCTGAGCACGGAGAGGCTGTCATCATTTCTACATCTCAAACTGATTGAGGGATAACATCTGCTCTATGAAGACACTGCAGGGGCAGTTCTGGAGTAGATTTGAGGAACAGATCTAGAAATTTGGGAAATTCAAAGACAAGATCTGCATTTTGGCTTTAGCTATGTGAATCTTTTATTTGATCTGCGACCAATTTTGGATCCAATATCTCTTCAATTTAGGAATTCAGGTTCATGTGATTTCATTCAGTAAGCTGGAATTAAGGATGAAACATCACAAAATTCCAGGCTGTTTAAATCCGGGCCTTGGGCTGAATCTCACTATTTACTATGTGGTATTTTGAGCATATTGTACAGGATTTTTTCTGCTCCAGAGAGAATTAAATGTGAGGTGATAATGGGTCCTATCTGCTAAATACTAGAAGGAATTTCAAGCAAATCATTTCACCCTTGTCTTATAATAGAGAAATGTAAAATCATACTGAGCAATATTTTTGCTTGTCACTTTGTACACATGGTCCTTTACATTGCCAGTCCATTAATTCTTGTTATATAAAACCCCCTCATGTTTAGCTTAGTGGAGGCTTTATGCACTGTTTTGGACTTTAAGGGAAAAACAGAACAAAACAGGAGACTTGCACAGCTGTGGATGGACACAAATTCCACTTTCTTCCTATTGATCTGTTGGTTTCCCTTGTGTTTAATACTTGCTGACCATAAAGCATTGTGGGACAGAGGCTTATCATTATTACAGCTCTTGGTGGTAAAAGGTCTTTAGATTTTATCACTGTAGTCATTCTATACTTATGCTTTTTCAGATTGCTCTCAACGTAATCATGACGGAGAAATTGATTTTTTCTGCCATTCAGTCTCCCTCCTCCAGCATCAGACATAACAAGTACATCTCTGAAAGGAAAAGAGTTTTCTGTTGCATGCCCAAAAGAGAAGCTACAGCTTATGCCAAATGTTACTACTACCCACACTGTGTCTCACAGGAAGTAAGAACTAGCAGGAAAATTACCAGAAAGTTACTAGACTGACTCAAAAACTATGTTTCTTCCCTCATCTTTCCCTGTTGACTTGATCTAATTTTACTGGCAGCAATTCCTAAAGTTGTCATATTACCCCATAAATATTAGGGCTCATCATGTCATTAAGAAATTATCCAGTGTTCCCCCATCCCGTGATGCTATTGACTACTGAAAAAGCAGACCTTGCCTGCTTCTTCAGCTGTGTCTGCAAGCCTAATAAATGCTGTTGTGTCCATCTCTTATTTCAACTCTTCTTAGGGAGTGTTGAGCACTGAGAGGTGCAGATGCAGAGCACAAGAGAAAGAAAGAGGCCAAGGGAAAAATCTAAAACATGTAGGAGTTGTTTAGTTTATTCAGTGAGGTTCTCATCTCTTGTTGTAACAACATCTGGAGACACAGAATTAAGCCCCTGTAGATGCCAAAGGGGAGTTGCTGTTGATTTAATTAGGTCAGTAGTGCTGGGACTCTCTACCTGTGTCCCTGGATCAGTATGTTGTGTTAGCCATCTGCACAGGAAACAGAAAGTCTTCCTTCAAGATGTACAGACCTTTCTCCCACCTGACTGTTTTTTCCAGAAGAACAGTATGCATGGAGAATTTTCTATCTGTTTATTTCTCTTCCTCTGAGGAAGGAAGATTTCTGTCTGGCAACTCGAGTGACATGAGCCATGCAGGTCTAGAGCATTTGGAAACAATTTATGTTAATGCTCCAAATGCTAAAATGAAAAGATTTATTTACAACCATGAACTGACAGTTCAAACTATGCTAGTCTTTCTGGCAAGAGGTGTATTTTTTTCCTGTAACTTAGCTGCTCTTATAACATTTATTATTTATCATCTTGTTACAGCAACAGGAAAACACTCTTGGAAGACCTAAGCATCTTTCCAAACCAGACCATAAGGCCATGCAAGGGGAAAAGAGGGAAACTCAATTTTATTTATTTTTAATTTACTTTAGAAAAATAAGAAATGACCATTTTCTTGTAGTACTGATGAGAGGTGGGAGGTGGGGGAAAGTTATATATGGTCAGAATTCACCTGAACCCCATTGTGAGAAAGTTAGCTGGTGTAGATGTGCACCATGGATACCCGAAGCACACCTGTTGTGTTTAGATTTATGAAAACACATTAAGGGCTGGTTGTCCTCTTTGTGCGGCTGCCCAGGTGTGCCTTACCCTCTTCATTGAGAGCCCACAAACACTGTCACGATGGAGCAAAGGGAACCTGAGTGCCTGGGGGTGTGGCCAGCCACAGGACAAATGTTGATGCTTTGAGTTGCTCGGAGCTGTGACCCTCCAGCAGCAGCTCCTGGCCATGGGGAGCCAAGGGAGCCCATGCACAGAAGGCAGGTCCCCCTCCAGGGGTCACAGAAGGACATTTGCTGCCTTACACTAAAGGTGGCCAATGCAAAGGCTAACCAGGCTGTGAGGCACAAGTGGTCTGGGGTTTATTCTTAGCTTGTAAATGAGACAGGGATGTTCAGGCACATGTGGCTGCACTCCTTGTCTTAAATTTTTAAGCTGAGAAGAAAGCAGAAACCTTTTTGCTGCTATGGAAAAGCTATCCTAAAGTAAGCACAACAAAAAGAATTTGGCACCCTGTCTTCAAGAAAACAAGACCCTTATGATTTCTCTCCCAGAACAGCCCTGTTAACAAACACAGTGCTTTACCAGTGTTCACATCAAGGCTGGGATACTAAAAGTACTCAGTTACAAAGGTGTTCATTGCTGTTTCTTAAGCTCAGAGTAGATATTCACAGATGTCTTGGACGCTCTTCATCAAAAGCCAGGAAAATTTGGCTTAATATTTGAAAATAATAGTAATAATAACAAAAAAACAATAAAAATTGACCCCAAGTAAAATATCCCAGTCATGTCTTTAGATGCTAAATTTTAAAAGCTATTTAAAGAAAAAAATGTTTCATTTTTAATAAAGTTGCCTTACAATATCCTTCAAAATTACATTTTGATTTTTCCAAGGACTCACATTCCTTGGAAATGGCTGAGTTATTTTGTGTATAGAATAACATTCTGATCTCTTTTTTAGAATTGTTTTTTAAATCTCTTTAGTGCAATTTTCTGGCCAGACAGATTGCATTAACACATGCAGATAACCAAAGCATACCTGGTTCCTGTCTGGATTGCACAGTCAGCTTATCATGAACTGGAAAGTGGATAGTGTGCTAGTTAAGAATTGTATTCCTCAGCAGAACATAAATAATAATTAAAAAAAACAACCCAGAAAATGTTTCTTGTGTGGCAAGGTTCCTCACGCATCTGGCTAAAGTAATCCCAGTTATAGCAGTGAAGAAGGAACACTCCACTTGTGGTTTCTGTGTGGTTTATTATGTTTGGCAGCCAATAAAGGTCTGCTCCAGTCTAGAGCCACTCCAGCAGTGGTAGAGCAAGAACCAGTGGTAATATCTACAAAGCCACAGAAGAGCTGAGCTCTGACACTTTGGAAGTGTACCCTACAGCGTTTGCTCTATGGTTATTCCAGGCTGATATTGAAATGACTGGAGCATGGGTCTATGGTCTTACTCATATTCCTGCAAACTTTTCAGTTACAAAAGAAGTGTATTGAAATAACATGGAACGTGACTTAAATCTGACACAGCAAGGAGGAGCACAGTTCAAGTGGAAAGGCTTGCTTTTATTTTCTATTTTAAAACCTTTTGAAATTACTGTCCTCCTTTCTCTTGCAAAATAAGCAAATGCTTGCTCAAAGGAAAGGTCAAGTACTTGATCCTACTTAAGCATAAAATTCATATTTCTAATAAAAGCATTTAGGCAGATAACAGAAAATGATAGAGGAGAAAAATAGTATAAGATTAATAAACATTATTGTTATTTCTGGCATTACCTTGCAAAGGTAGTGTATAAGCTAAATGTCTGCACTAAACTCCAGCAAAGGTTTGTTTTTACAGAAAAGGGTTGCTTTCTCTCATTGACCAGAACACTGCTACTCTCAGAGAAATTAGGCTTTAAGATTAGAAAACAAAGCAATGCCATGTGCTACCATGCAGACATGTTTCCAAATTTTTCTGTGTTTTTGAAATCCTGCATACTACTAGTCAGCACACAAAATCAGGACAGCGTCCCAAAGAGCCTGTGTTTCCTTCATTAAAGAAAGGATAGAAGAAAAGTTGGGATGATTCTGTGGAAGAAGACTGTTTTGTTAGTTGTCCTGGCCTCTAGCAGCACAGCTCTGGTTCTGTTTACTGAGGTGAGACCACTAAGCCCCCTTGTGTCTAAGATAATTGGCACCCTGGTTGGGGGATCAGTTAATGCACGTCTTAGAGCTGCCGTATAAAACTGCTGTGGCAGTGAATGCCTCAGGGCTGTGGGGTACCCAAACCTTCCTGCACAGCTGCCATGCCCCTGGCCTTCCAAAACATGACAAAAGAGGCTAGGAAAACCTTGGGGGTATCCATTCAGCTGGCACATCTTAGCAAACCAGATTGATTGCACCTGGGTGAAACCAGGTGGGCCCGGTTTTGGGGTGGTTTGTGGCTCGAGACTGGATACAGAGAACAAAGAGAACATCTACAGGGTTGAGCCAAAGTACCTGTGCTGTGTGAGAGGTACAGAATAAAGCACAAAGACACAGAGTGCCTGGTGACATGGACGTAGATATTCTTTTTGTGGGCAAGATTATTTCCAACTGAAGAAGGAAGATGTTGAATCCACCATGGAGAGCTGCATGGCACAGTATGGAGAGGTGGAATTCATCAAGGCTGAGATCCTGGTCTCTGAAGACACTTCTGCTCTAAATCTCAAGGGTGCTTCAGGGCAATGATGAAATACATCTCTGTAAGTGCTTACAGTTATTTCATGGCTTTATGCAATTCGCTGTTTTTATTATGCAAGATGAAGTGAAGTAATAGTGGTGGGTTTTGAACTCTTATGCTTGCTGAGAGTCTAGAACTAACTCACACCACCAATGATACCTTATATCTTTCTCTGCAATGGCTGATACATTTAAAACTTTAAATTCCAAAATTTCCTGTGAAAGGGAGAGGTGAATATGCTTATGTTAGTGTTATGCTGACCTGCATTCCTCTTATGGCATATTATTATTTGTACAGTAATAATATAATATAATATATATGTGAAAAGGAAAAAAAATGAACTTTTTCACCTGACATAAGTATTTTGATGTTCATCCTTAAGAGAAGGCTCTAGTGGTTTATAATCAAATTCTGTCTATATATAGCTAATTAATATTGTTGAGATGTTAATGCTTCAGTGGCTGTCAATGTATTCAAGATTTATTTTCATGAAACCTGTCATTACCCTGCCATTTCACACTCTCACTTGGAGTGAATCTGCATCACAAATAACTGTGCAAACGTAAATTAAATATTAAAAGTACACCATTAGAATTAATCAGTGTAAAATGCAAATTATGAGATTTCCCCAGTCTGAAGCAGTACCCAAGTGAGGGAGGATGATTGCCTACAACACTACACCACTCAGAGATTGTCCAGAGGTGCTCAGGACAGATTTGTCTGTCAGAGAAACATGAATGAGACTTAGACCTGAATGTTCCTGGTCCGTGGGGACTTTGAAAGACTGTGGGCATGCTGGCCAGCAGCAAGAGGCATTGCTTGTGGCCACACTTATCTGATCTTCCCTTAACTGAGTATCTGGCCCCTGTGAGGTGAGGCAAGGCAGGGAGGTGAGGACATCAGCAGGTAGCACATTGCTTGGCTCTGGGGCTCAGAGCTCAATGCCCTGGAGAACTGAGACAGGGGTCTCTGTGAATATAGGTCTTTGAAACCCTCCTCATCCCTTTCTTTTGCGATGAAAGCTTGAATCTGCAGTGCAGTGCAGCAGAAACTGTCATTAGCACTTACAATTATAGGAGTTGTACTTTGTCACCAATGTTTTGGGTTTTTTTATTTTTTCTTCTGACGTTCAAGGCAAGATGGAATTCTCGAAGACCATGTTGTGTGTGATCAAAGGAGTTGTCTGATCTCTTTTCTAATACAAGGTGTGCCATCTGAGAGAGCTCATGTCTGTATAGACAGGAAAGATCTGATTTCAGGGAAAGTGCCTTCCCTGGACTTAACTAAGAAGTGGGAAATTATTTATACCTGAGTTCTTCAGTTGGGAATTACCATTACATACTCTACGTGGTAGGAACTTCACATGGACAAACAATATTTGACACAATACAGCCACTGCTGTGAGATACCAGTGATTTCACAAAAACTGGTAATATTTTCCTGTAAATCCAAACCACCTGGAAGTGACTATTTGGTTCTTGCATATGTAGCACTGCTGATTTCCGTGGGAACACATTTGGCAGAATGGTGAGAACCAAAAATAACTATAGTTTATCCCAACACTTTAGCCATTTTGAGCTTGTGTGCTAGTTAGATGGAGATCTCAGGTGTGAACTCCAGATAACTTTTACAAATTTGATTCCTCAACAACATCATTTCATGTCTTTTCAGCTGCCCCACTCCCCTCAACCACATGTTGGTTCACAAGCCAGAGATAATTTTACCTTATGGCCAGGGTAAAAGACAGTTTTATTGGTGCTTTGGTCAGATTTTGATAGTAATGCTATGGTGTGTCAGGAACCGAGTTTTCAATACAGCAACTCATATACTTTTTAAAATTTTTTCTCCACATGTGACCAAGAATTGTTCAGGTTCTAGTGAAAAAACAACCTTTAGAATCTACCCTTTTCCAGTTATGTCTACAGGTGCACAAAACAGACATAAATTTTTGTAAAACAAATTCACACCTTTTTGTTTTTTCCATATCCAAATGCCTGAAGCAACCATGTTCAAACTTTACCATCTGGCTATCTGTGCCAAAAGCTGGGAATCCCATAAATTATGAACAGATGAAAATAGGATTCACAGCAGAAACCCAGAGACAACCTTAATTGTAGCATTCTTTCACATTTGGATGCATTTGTGTATCTAATAACACAGCCTTATGTCAGACCCTTTTAGAACAATTCCTATTCAAGACAACATATAAATACATGTAACCATCAATAAATGTTACAGCTACTGACCCTGGCAATCTCAACGTCAATTAGCAATCTTAGTTAATATACCTCTAGATTGGAGTCAGGGGAGTGGCAATCACACTGACTGACTTGCTGTTATATGTATTTTTATAACGTTTGCTGTCTCTCGTGTACTCAGCAAAAGCTGTGTGTGTCTCTATATGCAGCAAAGCTGAAATATGCAGGTATTTGGTCGACTAAAGAAAAGCCATATCCCTTGGGGGGGAGTAAAAAGTTTGGAACAGCCATCAATGCAGACAATAAAAGTTAGCATTTCCTTTATTATGTACACAGAGAAATCAACACTAGCGAACAGTAAGGACCGGGTTATTGTGGCTGTGCACACATGCCCACACAGAGAGAAGCACAAAAAGAAGGAATGCAGAGCTATTAATTGGGATTTGTATTCTAATTTATTCTCTCCACATAAATAGAAATACGATGCTGATGGCTCCCCGTTTTTCCCATACACAATCTGTCCACACAGTTTGCCTGCAAAGAGGAGAGGCTACCTTTGTTTCATGTGCATCTGCTCTTGCTACAGTACCAAAATGCTCCTTTGTTGAGCTCGGCAGCAGGAGTGCACGGCGGTGTAAGGAATCTAAGACCCCATCTTCTACTTTTTATCACCTCCCCGGTGGATTACACACGCAGCACAATACAGTCATTAAAAATAGTTACACATGAAAAGACCCAGCGCCTCATCAGCTCGCTATTGTGTCACTTTACAGACGGACATGCAGCAGTAATTGCTGTGATAAGAAATTTGTCTTTTCGTCCTCTTCACACCCCTCCCCGTGCACTCAGGAGAAAGGGAGACCGGCAATCTGTCTCCTCGCATCCTTCCCCAACAACTCACTGGGATATTAAACAACACTCTCCTCCTCTCCGCGCCCTTTGTTTAAAGCGACACCTCCAAAGACATGTTCTGTGGGTAGTGGGAGGGAAGGGGAAAAAAGGGATATTTACTTACAGAGCAGTAGCGGGCAGTTAATGCCACCTCCTGGACCGGGGACAGGGGGTCACATCCATTAACAAATGTGCAAAGAGGACACTGGCCTGCTTGCAGCGGAGAGCTGTACAGCCAGCTGGGGCTTTCTACTGCCGGCAAAGAGCGGCTCTGCCGATTCCAGCTCTGCAGTCAGTGCTGTGTGGAAAGAGGCTGCTGCCTTCCCCAGCCTAGTGAAACCCCTCGCTATCATTTTACCATATAAGGAGACAAAAGCATCGGAGACTCTCATTCTTTGAGGCGCTCTGCAGCTGGCATTCGACACTTTCTCTATTCCAGAGATGTCAATACTTCCCCCTCCTAAAAATCTTGTCTTTCTTGGCCCCTTTCTTAAAATAAGGCTCCCTCTCCCCTCCTCCAGCCTTTGTTTCTCTAAACCCCTGATGCTTATTAATAATACAGCTTTGCTAAATCCGAGAGCTCTCTCTTTAAGGAAGGAGTGGTTTTGCAGCAACTCAAGCCCACTTGTAAAGCTCTTCACCTGGCTGAGAGAATAAAGTTTCTGGTTAACATTGGTATGTATGAAGCTTTATTTGATTTGGTCATTTGCCTGCTGAGTTGGCAAAGAGTGAAACAACCTGTCTCTCTTCTCCTTTGTGGAGAGGTGCACATTTTTACAAAGACCAAGTGTGCAGGCATTTCTTTGAGCATTCAGACCCCAGCCGAGTTTCTCTCCACCCTTCTTTCTTGCCAAGCTTCCCCATAATCAGGAGGAAAATGAACAAAAGCAGGGGAAATCAATGAAACCAAAACCAAGCATCTTTTTGTAAGAGAAAGCCAAAGGAACAGATTGTCTCAGCACATGCTTAGTACCCAGTTGAGAGCCTTGCCAGTGTGCACATGGTAGGAAGAGAGGGAGCTATTAATCCAGCTATAATCAGGAACTACTTTTTCTGTGACAAAATCCAATTTAATTTATCAACCATTCTAGCAGAAACACATTCTGCTAATCGAAATAGTGAGGATCTTGGGAAACCTCCCAGAGGGAAGAATTTGGATCAGAGGTCCGCATGGGAGATGTCTGCTCTCTGCAGCTTGAGGGGTAGGCTGGGGAGGCATTTCAGGGTAATTCTTTGGTTATGACCGGTGCTTGCCAAAGGGGGGTGCTTTAATATGGGTGCTTTCAACCTTAAGGGAAACCAGAAGGATGAATATGTAAAGCCCATTATCCCAAGAGAGTCTTGCTGTAGTCCAGTTTTGGGTACTGGGTTCTGGCACGTGCATGAGTGGTGGTGTAGATGTGCACATGGGTTAGATAAGGGCTTCTCCTGCAAAACAAACTTATGCCAGAACTCTGCCCTGTACTTGCTGTCCTCTTATGCACCCAAATGTAGTCATATTTGGAATGGTGGTGAAATGTGTTAGTTGATTTCAGTGCTACTCCAAATCCAGAAAACCACAGAATAAAAGGGTGGGAAAGGGTCATTCTTAGTTCTTCTATCAGAAGCCAACTCTCCTTTACAGATGTGAGTTATTTTGATGACGAGCAATAATCTATTTGTCAGTTGATCCAGCCTTTGCTGTTGATTTTTCTAAACACAGGCATCATGCCCTGGAGGACTGACAACGGGCATACAGGATTAAGAATGCCATGGCAATTAAATCTTATTTAAATCAAAGCTGCTGCACTCCCCAACCACATGGAGAGTCCCTGACTGTTCCCTTGAATTTGCAGTGGCACTGTAAAATTAATTAAACCTGGAAATGAAAAATTTTCTTTGAACCCATGAGCTACCTTGAACCTGCACCCATAACTTAGGAGAGCTACTCCAGTCCCATCAGTGACTTCCTGGACAGGACCTTTCATCTTTCTGTTTATTAGCTTCACTGTCTTTAAATATAAAGCTCAGGACAGACAAACTCATGTGGAAGTTGCTAAGGAATTAACAAACGACTAGCTAGAGCATAAATATAACAGGATTAATAGTTTCTCTCTTTTAGGTTAAACTATAGCACAGTGGCAACAATAATAATTTATTTCCATCTTAGTGTACATAAAAAAGGAAAAAGGCCTTGAAGATGATTAGAATTGGGCTGTTTGATTCCAAACTTTTCTAAACAAACTAAATATTCTGAATGTGTTAGTTGATTTTCTTTTCAGTTTCCATGATATTTTTATTTCCCCTTCTGTCCATTCACAGCTACTGAAATAAGGCTGACAGAGACTTTTTGATGATCCCTGTGGTCATACAAGATAAATGTTTTCCACAATTATAAGTTTAAATGTATATTGTCTCCAGCTGAAATGATTTAGTCTATCAGGTCTGGGTTGACTTGAGGAAGATAGGGTAATTTTTGCCTGATTTAATATGACACCTATCCCTCCTTGAAGGCAGAAGACCCTCTGCCAATTTAAAACCCATTGATTTGTGGGCTCAGTATGGGACTTGACACCAGCAGCCACATCAAGACTATGTGGAGCTGTGAAAAGGATGAGGAAGGTCACCAGGCAGCGCCTTCCCTCATCCCATGATGAAGTTATGCACTCCATCAAACACTGCTAGGGAAGGTATGGGGGGTGTCAGACTTCTTACCCTCCTTCAGGACCACTCACTCCACGTTTATCTGGCAAGTAAATATTCACCAATGATTGGCAGCCCTCCTCAGCTCTTTCCCACCAGAATAGAATCCAACAGGTCATGGAGCCACAAATTTCATTAATTTCATTAATTTTCAGAGAGATAGGGAGGAAAGGGCAGAGGCCCTTTCACTAACAAATTTGTTATGTAATCCACTTCTTCTTTTTCAATATATGTATCTTATATTTTATTTTTACTTCACTGGTTTTCTGAAGAACCCAGCAGAGATCAGGCATCCTCAAGGCTTCAGAAGAGTCAATGCAATGAAAACAGGGACAGTGCTTCCAATAGGGGGCCTAAACCAAGAGTGGAAATGCAAGTACTGTACAGTGATTTAGAAACTTATCCCATGGTTTATATTTTCCTCATGTATATAACATTTACTTGGCAGATATTGTTTGTTCTTCAGTGGTCTGTGTGTTTAATTCTATGCGTAGAATGCTGTACCTCCATATGGGGAAAAAAGTGGAAATAGTACCATTTTCATAGCAGGACTTCTCAATGATTTTACTAAACCTTCATAAGTCTCACTTCAGCTGTTGGGCTGATGCTGGAATAACTATAATTTCAGCATTTATCTCCTTTTCTGGCTGAAAAGAATGAACAAAGAAAAGTAGTGGAAAGAGACAGCTGGAAGTGGAATATTTTTATTTTCCTCAGTTTGAGACACAGAGAAATATAGTGTGTCTGAGAGAGCAGGGGAGGGGAAAATATACACTTTTAGGTTTGAAAATGGCTAAGCTTCTGGATGATTCCTTACTCCACCAATTTATCCTGGAAACTGTTAAGTTACTTTATCAGAATTCAACTAATCCTCTTTAAAATGCTTGAATCTGTGTAACACAAGCTTCAATTGAATATGAGAGGGTGCATTTAGGAGAGCTGCTATTTTTGGCACTACTACTAAGGAAGAAGTGTAGAGTAGTGCAGATGTTGCATTTTAGTTCATTAAACCTAAAATAACAGCTAGGCAATATTAAATCTTCCTGAAATTTCATTCTCATGAAATGCTCACAGATACATATTTCCCCCAAGATTATGAGGAATTTGCAAAGGATAAAAAGATGTTTTCAGCATGTTTTCTTTTTTCTTTCCCAACTCAGTTTCAAAGTCACGAGGCTTTTTGAGATATTCTGATCTTCCTTTCTTCCCCTAGGAGACTCAAACCTCAAGTAGAAAGACACATCAGGTAAGAAATATCAGAGTTTCACAGATTCTGATGAAGGAATTACAGACATCTTTGGACAATCCATTGAAACCACCCCAGCCAAGGCAGACAGAGAAAGTCTGTCTGCTTTGGGATGATGCAAGCCTTCTATTATTGATGTCTTGCCTAAATTAATGTGGGAACATTAGTGGTTTATAAACTTCAATCTAATCTGTAAATAAAAAAAATACTTCCATGTTTACTTTCTTAATATGTTTGAATAGTTTTCACATGCACTGTTGAACGATTTTCTTCAGTAATTTAAAGAAAGGTGCCAGGGTTCAGTAGCATCAAAGAACTTCTGTTTTTATAGGAAAGGTTATCTTTAGAAAGATAATATGATGCTATATGATAAGGCAGATGATTGAGACTCAAATACAAGTGTATCTCTGCGATAGCATGGTCTGGGATAGAGAAAAAGCATTTCAGACCATTATGGTCAATTTGGACAAAGATTTCATTAATTTTTTTTAAGTTAGTCAGGACTTTTGATCCAATTAGCCCCAGTTTCATTCAGAGAACTCTATCTCCTGAAAGAGGTGTCCCAAAGTGAATATGGCAGTGAGACACCTGTCAGTGTGGTCTGTCACTTCCTGTGTAATTGCTTCCATACCCTTCTCTCTGTGGACAATTGGGGTGTAAGAGAGGGCTTGCAATGGATAACTCAAGCAGAAAGACAGCAGTGTCCTTTTTTCTGCTGCTTTCCTCTCTCCCAGCTGGGTAGACAAGCAGCTTTTATCACTGATGTGCAGAGGAAGACAATTTGATCACAGAGGAGAAGTGTAGTGGTGCTTGATGAAGAAACAAACAGAACACCAGAGGAAGCTTCAAGGATCAATCCAAGGCTTAAAGGAATGGTATCTGCTAAGGAAAATCCCTCTTCTTGACAGATGAGTTTCCAATAGCTTGGAAAGCTGAGGCACTATGTTACAGGACAGACAGGTCCTTCACTGGACAAACAGCATTGTCAGAAAATCTATCCCAGGACTTCATGGATTAAAAAAAAATCCATACAGGCCATTGCAGGATAAAGGCAGCCCATCAAACAAATCCGCAAGCAGTAGCTGCCTGTACCTTGGGGGGCAGCTGCCCTGAACAGCCCTCACCAGGCTATGAACTCTGTGAAGAAATAATGAAGATTTACAACAGAGTGGAAGACAACAATTCTTATGGAATACAGTTTTCCCCATACTTTCCCTAGAATTCTTTCTCATTCCTTCCCCTCACTAAGGAACAGATGGTGCCTTTATTTTAAAGGAAACTAGAGTGAAACATTTTGGTCTTTGGTCTTCACACTTCTTTGGCTTCTAAGTGTTTGCTAAACCCCCCAGCTCCATAGTTTGTTCATCTGTAACCAAGGGTAGAGATCTTGGTTCTAGAAATGCTTTGGGATAGAGAGACAACCCCCAACAGCAGATGAGAAGTCTTCACATGACTCTAAATGACAACAGTGCAGGCACCTATGCAGAGGAGCTCTTACCTCTTTCCTTTCTTCTGGATTCAACTCCACGGCCATGTGGGGCCTGAATATGACAGATGGGAAGAGCCTTTTGGGCTTCATACCCCTGCAGATGGAATCTGGGATGTCAAATTACTACAGAGGTTGCAGTAATTGCTGGTCTTCTGAGCTGGCAAATACTACTGCTTAATTTAGGATTTATTAATTTTATTATAATCATGATTTATCATTCCCAGTTCCAGATACATGAAACAAACACACTGTGATTGTTCCAAGAAACTAATCACTCTGTGTTTCTGACAGCACTAGAGACTTACTATTCTGTAAAAAATAGCTCCCATTCCCTGTGGTGTTCCCAGCAGCACACTTCAGCATTTTTAGGCAAAATTCCCTTTCCATAGTCTTTCTCCTTCCCACTGCCCCACTGCTCATGGCTTCTTCTCCAAAACCTTACTTCTGTGAGTATAATTTTTTTTTCTCCCCTTAGCACTTTTTCTGCCTGCACTCCTGATTGCAGGCAGAAATAGCTACTCACCCTCTGGAAATAACCAACAGTAACATTTGAGACAACCATTTAACTTTATCAGACAGCCAGAGGCCTCAGGAACTTCTGAGCAAAGACAAGTTTGAAAAACTGAGCAGCTGGCAGACACCTTAAGAACTTACCTAACTAAAGTGACAATGTCTAGGTCATTCCTTAATTTGCCCTTAAGAATTAACATTAGGACTCCACAACCTCCAAAGAGGAGGGAGGAAGGCAGGAAGGAAGGAAGGAAGGAATATTTAGACTAAAGTTTTCAGTCTAACATTCATGCCTGTAAGGGATGAATATTGTCAGGCAGAACTTGTCATTTTTAATTATTCAGATCACACCATAGCAATACGAGGATCACTAAAAACAGGGTTCCTCCAATTTGTTATGCTGCTCATGGGAAATGCCTTGGCAAGAAAGTGAGGAGAGAATGTAATGATATCTCTTCATAATACTCTAGCAGCCTCCAGCATTTTTGGCTTGGGGATTTCTCAACCTGGAGGCAGTATCCATACTGAATATCACTTTCATGAACTTGCAGTTCCCTCCTGATTGCCTGAAAGGAAATTCACAATTTCCAGTAACAGGTAGCTCTACTCTGTGTTGCTGAAGAACCATCTTCCTCGTGTTAATTTTGAACATATTACCTACTCGTTTCATCTGAGGCCTCCTAGGTCTTACCTTTGGAGATATAATGAGAAAACTGATCTTTATTCGTATGCTACAGGCTGTTCATGTCTTTGTCAATCTCTATCATATCTCCCCTCAGCCATCTCTCCTAGGCCAGGGAGCCCCAGTCTGCCTGTTCAGTCTGTATGAAAGCTACTTCTTGTGTTCTATCCTTCCTCCTCAAACTTTTTCAATATGACAACTTAGTTTTTCAGGTGATGCAGCTAAAACTTTAACACTCAGTTTGCATTCTGCCTGCTTGTATTCTGTTGCTTTGGGTTTTTTTTTGTAAACCTATATAAACTCTCAATTTCACACCCAGCTAGACATCTCAGAACCATTACTTCATAGCTAAAGTTACGTTTTCTCCCCAGGTACACTGTTTTATGCTCATCTACATTCAGTTTGAGATGCTGTTCTAGTGTCCACTCATTCTGTTGCCTAAGATCCTTTTCTCTCATCCAGTTTCTCAGAAGAATTTTCACTAAAAATCTCCTATTAATCTCTTTACTCTAAAACTTTTCCATCTTTCAATTGATTTTATGCAATACATGCAAATATCTTCCCTCTGATCCTATTACTGCTTAAGTGTTTTTAAGGTTTTGTGGTGAGGGCCCTTCTTGAATACAAGGAAAAGGACAAATAGGCAGGCTCAGTCAAACCTAAGACCTGTATCTCCATGCTGTATTATCTTAAAGGAAACTGATGGATATGTAGAACATGATTTCTCCTTACTTAGCTATATTGAATTTCTCCCAGTGTATCATATTTACCCAGCTTCTCTGTCCGGCATAGTGCCTTCTACTGAATTTGTCAGTCTTACCAGACTCTATTTCTCCCATTTTCTCTTGGAAGCATTTAAAAAGTCTGATGCTGTATTGGATACATTCAGGTGCTCAGTTATAAGTCTCTTTTAAATAAGAGGTCATGGACTACTATTATTTCAGTTAATTCATCCTTCAGTCCCTTTAAATCTCTTGGATGAACGCTATCTAGTTCTAACATTTTCTTGCTATTAATTTGGTTTATTTGCTCCATACCTCTTCTAGAGATAAGTCAGCTCGAAATAGATTCTCTGACAATAACCATAAGGAAGGACTGCACTGCAGAAAACTCTTCAAGTTCCTCGCAATCAACACAGAAACAAAAAAAAAAAAAAAGAAGATAGATAATTAGAGATAATTCAGCCTCTTCTGTTGCAGCCGTCTCTTCCTCAAGGACCAGTTATCTGTTCGCCCTATCGTTCCCCAAACCCTTCAACTTGCCTAATATTCAAAAGAAGCATACAGTTGCAAATCACTTTTCAAATTACTTCATACTCATAATATTTTGATGTAAGTAGAAACAGTCATGTTCTCCAGTCTGATCATGATTTTATAGTGTCCTGTTTTGAAGAAAGATCCTTCTGTATGGCAACAATTATTTTTCTTCCCGACTACTGTTTGTATATCTTACAGATAAACTGAGAGGGTCTGAGATGTAGGCTCAGACACATATTATGATTGAGTATATGAGCTTAGATAGTGCACTTTGAAGTAGGGTCCTTGCTGTTGATCCTCTTAGGCCTGTGCTTACTTTGAACCCTATAAGTGCTCAGGCCCTTTAAATAATAGGATTAAAGTAATCATTTGGTTGCTGATGTGAATTTCATGTCTACCACTTCACATAGAGCTGAAAAAATATACCATCCATTGTCACCCTGATAGGCATATGGATTGTGTTTGTCCCTGCCAAGTTTATATTCACATGGCTGTCTAGTGGAGTTGCTGTCTTAATGTGAATGAAATCCAAATGTGAGTAAAATGAAAGAAAGACTTGTAACAGTGACTTGTCTTGAAGATGACGTGTCTCTTGCTGGAAGGTAAGTAATTTTAGAGAGGAGTCAGAACTCACACTATGAAGCAGTGCTAGTCCTTTTGCTTATCCCTAGTGTCTAACCATAAAGTCCAGTGAGTCCTGGCTGGGTTGCTACAATGTAAATGCCTTACTTGACTGAGCACTGCCCTTCTGTCTGTCCCTGAAGAGACTGTCCACAGTGATGCTGACTCTTCCATATATCCAGAAGGATTTCTAGGGACCCAGACTCCTCATTTTCAAGGAACAGTTTCTAACACTTGGATATCCAGCAAGAAATGTGAGGAAAGGACTGGATTGTCTGGCATCAAATGTGGCACTGGCAGGCAGTGGAAACTTCACTTGCAGGAGAGGGCAGAGGAAGACCTGTGAGATAGGCAGACTGCTGTGCCTGCGTGCCTACAGCACTTCCACAGACATGCCCACACTGCTTCCCCTGCTAGCTTTCTCTGTGAGTGTGCTCTGGACCCAGCACTGTTTGCTTTTTTCTTTAGTAAGCTGCAGATCCACCCTACATTTGCATTAGTAAACACAGGGCAAAAAGGCAGAAAGGAAGCATGGCTGCCCGCAGATCTGGTCCTTAGAAGACCCTTATTTCTTTTTTCTGAATTAGGAAAAAGTGCTCTTTTTCTCCCCTAAAAGGAGAGAAATACTCGAAAGTGAAATGCAGGCCAAGCAAACACATAACACATAATGTGTTTAACCTGTGCTCACACAAATTCCTGAGTGGGGCTTATGCGGTAGAGCTGAAAAGTACAACAGAGTTTGTTCTGAGAACTTCCTCTGTGTTATTGTTCTGTACCAGAAGTGCCATGCTGTATATCTCTCTTTGTATTTTAATTAATTTTCTAAGCCCCTGAGTGTCCTGCTGCCTTCTACACCCAACGCTGAAGGCTGGGAGATGTGTTGCAATGGAAACCATGCATAGGGAATTAGGAAACCGAGCATCTAAAAAATGGGATAAATAACAGAATAATGGGCTTCTACAGCTTGCAGGTATTTCTGTTTTCGTATGGTAATCTCTAGGCATGTTGGGCTTTGCTTCCCTAGCCACAGACTACCAAAAAGGAGCACTAGTCAATGCTTCCCTCCCACAGAAAGCATGCAAATTTCTAGGAAGACTTTGGTGAAAATCTGTTCAACTTGACAGAGAATATGCTGATCTGAAAGCCCACTAGCTTTGTTTATGGGGTGTGTGAGGCAGCTTCTGTCTCCACTTATGTGCCCATTTTATTCTCATGACAAAGTACTTATTTTCCTTTTCAAAGGAGAGTTTTACTCTGATTTGTTGTGATATGGGAGTTCTACAGACACCGCAGGAAAAAGAAAGAATATTATAAAAGAGAACCTGTAAAAGTGGTTTCATAGAAAATATTACTGAAAATATGAAGTGAAATGGAGGGAAAATATGTTTTCTTCTAGCCCTTTCAGTTTCACTAATTCTTGGTAAGCATGCCTTAACAGTAGCCTGTAAATCAACCTCCAGCAGAAAAATTTTGAGTTTTATCAAGCTGATGAATCCCTTTGAAATGTCTATAGTAGTTGTCCTTCCATGTTTGTCAGAGGGAGTTGAGCAAAACTAGACAAAATTGCTCCAGCTGCTTTCAGAAAAACTAGGACTCTGTGCAATATGACCTACGCTTCTCAAAGCTGGTCAGCATTAGACGATGAACATTGTTGAAACAGCCTGAGATTTATTAGCATGAAACTGTACTCACTGTGATATAAAGCCAAAGATAAAATATTGCAGTCAGTAATGATTCATCTCATTGAAAAACAACTGTGTCAAAGTGTCTGTAATTTGGTTAGACAACACACAGTCACAAAGAAGGAAAAATGGTAAGAAAAAATATGCAAATGCACTTTTGTGGTACAAATCTATACAAGTTTGGCACTATTAAAATTAAGAGGAAAAGAAAGAGATCTGAGTTTTGTTAAAATAATCTGTCCATGCATCTAGAGAGCTCCTATTTATATCTGTGGAACCAGGATTTCACCCCCAAGTCAGTATTCACATCCACTTCCTTCTCTGGTTTTCTTCCTTGTAAAATAGCCTTTTACATTTTCTGTATTAAAGAAGTGTTTGAATGAAACTGCCCCCTCACAGCCTCTTGCCAGCTGCAGTCAAAGGTCTGCCTTGTTCTGATGGCTTGCTGTTTGCAAGGGAAAAAGTAAAGTTATTCATCCATTAATCATATTTTTAAATTCTAGGTAAGAACAAAGTATTATTGTGTGAGATTGCCTTTAGAATGGCTTCACTTAGGGAACAGACTTTGGGTCCTTTTGTTCAAATTCACTTTTAAATTCAAATCCTGTGAAAAATCACAGCATTAGTATGTATGTTCCTGCATTTTGTTCCAGCTAAAGACTTTTGGACAACACAGTTTTTTAAAAAAGTTAATGCTTTGTTGTACATGATTGGAATGCTGCTTCTGCTTCTTGCTTTTAAAAGGCAACACTGTCAATACACCAGTGGCTGCAATATTTTAATTCTAAGTGCCCAACCAGGACAATTTTCTCATTTTTATTGTTTTAGCCTGGGGCTTGGAAGATAGACAAAGAATTTGAGGATGTGAGAAAATTTCTAGTATGCAAGAAGTGAGACTGTACTATTAAAAATATAGTTTTGTACACAATTTCTTCATTGCTCAGTTCACTGTGGAGGCACATCAGTTTAGCTTAACTAAAGCAGATTGTTGTGATAACCAGAGGAGTGAAGGCAGCTGCCATGTCCCACTGGTGTCCCTCTGAAACATTGCATTCTCTGGTGGGACACACTGCCTTTGGGCTCCAGGTAAACTCATCTCACCAGTGCTGGGGAGCAGCAGATTGGAGCTCTGTGCAGATCTGGCCACACCACAGTGTAGAGGCATGGTGGCTGTGGCTGGAGATGTGTGGAGGTGCTGTCTGCAGTGCCTGGAGACATTAAGCCTTCTGAGGCAAGCATGTGGGAACAGTAAGTCCCAAGATAAAATAAGTGCATGTGCAGATAATTTGGTATTTTGCATTACTTTATCCTTCCACTTAAGTTATGTGTTGCTCCTGACATGAAAGGTGGAGCAAATTTGTCCCTAAGCATGTTGTCCCAACTCTGACTGTCACAGCCCACACCAGCATAATCCTGCTAAACCAGACATGACACCTTACCAGAGGACATCAACCGTGGCAGTGAGTGCCTGTCACAGATGAGGTTGGATACATGGGGGCAACCTCAGAGGCCATGTCTTTACTCATAGATCAAATAGGACACCAGGATGCTCCCAGGCACTGAGATTCACTCACCTATTCTAGTCTGTTGACCAGACATGTAAAGCTCTCCCCCCTGGGCATGGCTTAAGAGCAAATCCTATCCCTAGGATGTGTTTTGGATGTGTTCACTTGGTCTCAGAGACCATGAGTGTGTAATGGCTTGGCACAGCCCCAGGGCTGCATTTCCTGCAGGAGCACTGCCAGGCACATGTTGCCATGGCAGAGCCCCAGAGACAGCCCTGGGATACGACCAAAGTGCTGCACCAATTGCACTGTTGTGGACACCTGCCTCTCATCTTAAGTCAATGCAACTCCAGCAGCTCTAGACCAAGTAATCACCTGGCCTCCTGCCTTTGAAATCCTCACTTAGGGTCTGACCTCAATCCCAAACTCTTTTGAAGGGGGCTGTCCTTTCCTACAAGCACTGGATTTGGGTCAAGTCTTAGGAGACCTGCTCCTCAGGGTACCAGGGGCCTGAGAACCTGTCAAAGCCTGTGAGAGACTCTGCATCTGAAAAAACCTTTCTTTCATTTATGTTCTTGGATAATGGAATAGTAAACAAACTCTAGTGCAGTGTGTGATAGCTTCAGCTTTTAGGCTAAAAGTAAATTAATATTTCTTACCTTTACGTCGTATTTTGTGATCCTTGGATTTAAAAACCTTTGATTATAAAAGCATTTCTAATAAAAATGTATCTGTAAATGCATCCAAACAAATGTACACATATGCACAGATAATCTTATTTTCCCTAAGAAATGTTCTTTTATTGGCTTCATTTGAAAAGTAATGCTCTTATGAGATGAGATTAAAAGTAATTTAATGTAACAATATCCTGATAATTGGCTTTTGGCAGTTATTGCTAATGCTATTTTACAGGTTAGTTTTGATGAATTCCTTCTTTGACACACAGATGTGATTGAATGCTTTGGTTTCTTTTCCCTTTTCCCTCAGCTACTGTAATCCATAACAAATAATTGTTTAAAACATGAAATCAGCAAGCATCACTGGTAATTTTCCTTTTTTTCCTTTCATGGCCACTAGAAAATGGTCTGAAAGAGGAGAAAAAAGTAAAATGTTCCTTCTGTCTGTCCATTTTTTTTCCCCCACTATCTATTCATTTTCCAAATATTCAATGTATAAAAGAAAATGCTGATAGAGGGGAAAAATTTTCCAAAAACTAATTAAAAGCTTTCTGCCTGAAGTAATTCAGTTTGCTATTCAAACCAGGGAAGTGTCTATAGTTAGATATGGTTGTGTTCCTTGAGAACATGAAAACATGACCATGTGTTATTAGTGCAGAAACTAAAGAGCAGCTGTTAGTGAGCACCTGGCTCCCAACAGCAGACTGGGAATACAAAGAGAGACTCTCTGTGTGTGCCCTGGCAGCAAGAGAGGAACAAACCTCTTCAAGTCCACTCACCCCCTGAGAAAGCAGTATCACCCTCAAGACGTCTACACAGAGCCCTGACAAGTGATGGCAAATGGCAGGAAAGGAGAAAAGGGATCAGAAGACAGTAAAAACCAAAACAAGGCACTCTCTTACCTTGCTGCAGCTCAGTGCTGCCTCTGCTCATGAGTCTGTGAAGGAGAGAGGACAGGACAGACTCGCCTCTTTATTGGATTGCCCAAACTATATGTTTCGTAATTAGACAGTTGGGAATCTGTGCTTTGGGTGAGCTATAAATATAATATCTCCAAAGCAGCAGCCATGGGCAGGAGATAAGGACTGCAGCATCTCTGTGCTAACCAGCCTTTTAAGGCATCACAGCTAGAGCTGCATGAGGGCCCCGATGAAAAGGGCTGCTGGGCTCTTCAGTGGTGCCAGCCCATCACTTTGCTGCATTTGGGAGTGCCTTCAGGAGGTGCTGCAAGGCACCCCGAGGATATGGTGATATTTCAGGGCTCAATCTTTTGTCTGAGATATGAGCAACTCTAATTTATCAGTCAGATTATTTGTCAGGCCTTTGGGAGTGACAGAAACACCTTAAGAAGCGCTGACTGCTCTGTGGGTGTAAGAAACTCCAACACTCCTTCATCTGTCCATCTGCCCACCCCAGGTGTGCAGCCCTGTTGTAGGCTAGTTTGTGTCTCGTGTCCTGCCCTGGTTTTGCCCTGCACGTCCCATGCAGGAAGCTGCAGTGCCTCCTCACTATAAAAAGACAGCAGCTTTAGAGATTAGCCTGAGATCACAAAGTAAGTCTGTGTTGGCAGCAGGACTCTAGCTCAGGGTTGAACTTTCTGCTCAGGGCTTGTCATACTCTTCTTGCTGCAAGGTAAATGTGATGCTGGGTGAAGAGGATACTTGTACATAAAAAAAAGCAAGATGTTTGAGGTGGAAAAAAACTTTTCTAGTAGATCCCATGGGGACAGTCTTGCTGGGTGGGGAGGAAAACCTGTCTAAGCAAAGCTTTTTGTAGAGGTGAGGTTACAACCTGCCTACCTCCCTGCCACCAGTATTGGGTCCATCTCTGTATTTCAAAATACTTCTGCAGAGAAAGTTGTAGCAGAGACATGGTCCTTGGTGCAAAGTTGAACTATTTTAAGGGGAAGAAAAGGAAAAACTCTCTGTAAGATGGGGTGGTGAAGAAATAACATCAGGCAGACTCTGTGTGCAGGCAAATGACTCTCCACAGCAACATATTCATCTGAAGAAGTGCTGTGCTGTTGAACGAAGTTTGCTGGTTGTTCCTTCCCCTGGCTGAAGCAGCAGTCCTTGATGAGAGATTAAATTCCTTTGCTGATTTATTTATTTCTTCCATGGTCCTGAAGAACACCTCATTACCTTCATCTCCTTCTTCTCTCTCTTTTCTTCAGAGCTCTGGTTGAGCAATAGTCCTTAGGAGACAGCATCACCTCCCAGCTTGTCTCAGCAGTTTGGACAGCAAGTGTAGGTCAAGCTGCAGTGACTGGATACTAACACAAATTGTGTGCCAGGCTTTTTGGCATGACAAACTGATTTATGACTTGACGTGGAGCCCAATCAGGTTTTATGGTTTTAACTCCAAACCAATGAGAAGTTGGCATCTGAGGCATTTATCCTACCATTAAAAAGCTCGCAACAGCATGTCCTCAGCCTCTGCCAAGCAACATGATTTGACAGCCTGAGTCAAGCCTCTGGCAGAAAATGACTTTCACACATCTCCTTTTATCCCTGCAGAAATGCCTAGCTTCCAAATCACTATGGATGATGAGCATGGCCTAGAGACTTTGGTTAGAGAAATAAGAGAAATATCCTGCAGATTCCTGGGGAAAGTATTGTTCATTTCAGATCTAGTGGCCTTTTGCTTCATATTACTTTAGCTACCATGTAAACAGCCCTTTCACATTTCCCAGAACAATAAACAGTTATGAAAAGCTGTTTGAGCGGCAAAAATGAGTAGCTAAGACATATGTTTGGACAGCTCTGGAAAGCCTCAACCTTTTCATGTTAGCCAAATTTTTTGTTTGTATGATTCAATGGTCCGGCTGATGTTGTAGAAACAACCTGGATAAACAATGGTTGTCCCCTGCCCCAGTCCAGGATGTTCTGGGCACTAATGACATCTTTAATCCCCAGGTGTCAGCCCAACTGCATAACATTTTTGGATCTGGTGTGAACATCCAGCAACCACAGACCAGCTTGGGGTAAATGTTACCTTCCAGAACATTTAGTCTAACAACTTGAAAAGGTGGATTACAGATCTGCTAATGCAAACTTTACTGCTTTTCCATCTGATAAGAGCAAATGTTCTCTAAAGCTGGTTACCCCACATTGTCCTGCTAGTTAAACTGTCCCAGTTCCATTTTGGGTGTTGCTTTGGACTTGAGGGCCCTTACGAGGGAAAAGACACCTTGAAAAAGGATGCTTTCAGAAAGCTAAATCATCAGCAACAGGTCAGGCCTTAAATCCTCTGCTCCTGGCAGCAGGTAACAGCTGAGCCCTTCCTTGAGACAGGCAGGGGAATGCCCCACACTTAGGGGACCAGCACTTCCAAGGTACAGAAGGGTGGTAGGCTAACAGCAGAGGAGAGTTATTCCTGTGGATGTTGTCAGAAGCAGAGACATCTCCAGGTTTCTCAGCTATACAGTGGTATTGGAATTCAGATTTTATGAAAACAGATGGGGGCTGAGGCTCTCTATCCCACAGCAGTGATGGCATTGCTTGGCACAGGCCCCCTTGCTGTCTCCATGGGGCTGTATCCCCAGAGCCAGCCCTGCTGCTTCCGTGACTGAGGCACAGGCAGGAAGCAAAGCAAGAATTTCAACCAGTTCCCTGCTCCAAGGCAATGGGATGTGTATGTACAAGAAGAGCTGCTTTACAATCAGAGAATCATTTACGTTGGAGACCTTTAAGATCATTGAGTCAAAATGTGCTTTAGAAATTGAGATATTGAAAGCTGTAAAGCACAGCTCCCTTGGAAGCCATACCAAGGTGCCTTTAGCCATCCATTGCAGTGAGGTTAGAGGCTCCTCACAATCAGGATTCACTCTGCCATTCTCTGCAAGTCACAGAAGATGCCAGAGTGTGGACATCCAAGAAGAATGTAAATGTTCAGGATAGGTTTAACAAAGCCTAACCAAGCTTGCACTGCTAGTGTGTTTACTAAAAGAAGAGCTCTACTAACAGATATTTGTGGGCATCTGCCCTTGCTGTTCTGACATTTGTGCTCATGGTAGGTTGCACAGCGATTAAAACTGTTATGAAGTTGTTGAGCCTTTAATATAATTTAGGGGATTTAGTTGTGGGTTCTGTGGATATGATATTGACTGCCAGAAACTTAGCAGCAGAGCCAGAGGGGAAGAGGGCACCTGTGGAGATTGTGCCTGTGGAGGTAATCAATATTTTGCAAACACTTCACACTCAGGTCCTCGCAGTGAGAGGAACAAGATTAGCATTTGCTGTTATGAACAGGGGATTCAGATGTGTTACCAAGACATCAGACATCATCGGCTTCTTCTAGCCCTTCACAGCCACAGGTCACACCAGTGCCTTCCAAATTAGACATCTGCACATACAACTCCACACCCAGACCCCTCCACACCTGGGGGATACCTGGAGGATCCCAACCCCACCTCCCTCCTCATGGGCAGCTGTCCTCATTGACGCTGTTGTGCACAGACTGTGGAGCACAGGTGAGGTGTAGGTGCTTTTGTATGAACCAGCAAAGCACAGTGATTTCCAAGGGCCTCATCTCTGCCTGATTTCCCCTCCTGCCCTATGTTTTGAGCTGAAGCTCCAAGATGTCATTGCTGCAAAGATGTGCTCAGGCTTGAGAGCAGGTTGAAACACTTAGATCCCTGTGACCTGCATATTTTTCGTGGATGCTCTCATCAACAGTCATCTCTCAGTTTTTGCCATCAAAAGCTGGCATCTGGTGTAAGCCAGTAATCTGTGTGCTTTCTGTGGGGGCTGGAGGTGCCCATCTCCTGCTGCTGACTACCTGGTGAGAGAAGATGGCTCACACCAGACTTTCCTTCACATAAATTTTGACACCAGCTAACTTTTGGTTGCTGAATTTATGTGAACTGTGCCTCACTCAGCATGAGATGCCCTTGCTTTGAGTAGTGCCCCACAAAAATGCCTCTGTTGGGTGAGATGTAGGCTAACCCAGCCTATTTTCTTACCTCCAGCCAGTAGTTTGTGCTTGTGAACATATATATCCCAGAATAGTTGTCAGAATTCCTACAGATCTTGTGTTGTGAACACTCTGAGATGGAAGCAGTTATATTTAATGACATTGATGCATTTCTTTTCTTTCTGCGAATTTCCTGCTGTTTCTGATTACAAATACTTGGGGTGTTTGTTCTGTCCCATGCCCAGTCTCCACAGCTTGTACCCCTTGGGCCTGGTGGCTGTGAGAGCTCAGAGCACAGGCAATGCCACATTTGGGTAAATGATGCAAATGAGTCTGAGTTTGAAAATTCAGACACCCAACTCTCTCCAAAACCTCTAAAACCAAACTTTGCATGGAAAACATAGGGAGATTTTCCGTTTCTCTCCCTCTCCATCCTGTGTCTCACTCACACTGAGGGGGATGAATCCAATCCCCAAGCTGCCTTTCTGTGCCTACTTAGTGGCCCCATGTGTCAGGGTTCACTTTGCAGACCTGATGACACAGCACTGACAAATGCCCAGAGTGAAGAGAGAACTGGGTGGTCACTCCTAAGCCAGTGGGAGTTCTGGATATATATTCAGTGTAAAAACAAAGTTGGAAAAGCAGAAATCATTTCTTCTTCACTCCTTCATTTATCCGCCCAGCAAATATCACAGCTCACAAAAGGCCACTGCTCTTAGCAGCTGTTTCATAACCTCATCTCTGCCCTTTCCCATTTTGGCTGAAATACTCATTCAGTATGCTTTAGCTGCTGTTTTTGGATCATGCTAAGGCTTCTTCAGTCCAAAACTAAATCTACCCTCATAATCCACCAAAAAAAGTCCTTACAAAGCTAAGAAGGCTTCACTTAACAACAATAATATCTTTTGTGGTTTGTAGGGACAAAAGGACCAAAGTGATTGCCTGAGTTCAAATCAGATGAGATAAGTAATCCCAGTAACACAGTATTTTGGTGCCCTTTTTGCCCACTTACCTGCCTGTTTGAGCTAATGCCTTTGCCTCACTCTACCTAAAGCCACCACTGAGTCTGTGCAAAAAATTCTTTCAGGACTTCTGTTGGAAGAGAGGAATTTTCTCCTGAGGTAACTCTTATCTCAGAGAAGTACAGTGCTGTGACCCCAGCAGCAGGAGTCAGGAGCTGCTGCTAGCAAAATGAAGAAATCAAGGGCCCAGCCTGCTTTGCCTGCCTCCAAGAATGAGACTGCTTGTATGGATCAAGAATTTTAGACTAAGCAGTTTTATTTTGGCATGCTCAAACACAAAAGCAGACTTTTGTAATAGAAACTGTAGATTGCCTTAAGCATAGGTGTAATCACCAGCCTGCCCATAATAAGTAATATTAATCCCAGCTCTGACATTAATTCATGGTGTGACCTTGGACATGACACTCACATCCATGTTATCCAACCTGGCAAGTAAATGCAAGTCCCAGTGACAGACAGAGATGGTGCAAGTGCCAAACACTTTGAAAAAAAAAAAAAATCAAATTAAGCTCCCAAGGGCTCAGGTTTCCCACTTGTAGGGGAAACTATGAGAGAGATCATTGCTCAAGAGCAAGATCTGAAAAATAAACTAGGATGATAAAAACGCAGCCCTCAGTAGACTTAGTTTTCCACACCTCCACAGCTAGTAAAAGGATATTTCTGTCAGGAGCCCATTTCCCAACAAAATGTCCCAAGACTAGCTGTGATAGCTCTTTTCCCACATCTGACTCAATTTTCATGCTGAGTGAGGGGTACTTACGCATAGAGGTGCGTCAACACCTCAAAATCATCCTGTCTGCACCCATTACTACATTGCAATCAACAAGCTGTTCTTAGGCTATATAAAGTAGGACTTCAGATGTAAAATTGTATGACATTCTACTACCTTCAGAGACAACATGCAAATGAAAACTAGGGTAATGGGGCTGGAAACAGTGATAAACCTAAAATCTTGTGCAGGGCTGTTTAAGCCTTGTATTGTGCCTGCACATTGTGGAGTAGGGCATTTTTTGATATTGCCCTAATGCAAGCCTGGTGGCTCTGGTTAGCCTGCTGAAGGCCATCGTGTGCAATTTGAAACAAGTCCAGCAATATTAAAAAGTTGTGTTTATAAAGAGCAGCTGTTGTTGCTACAGAATGTATCCTTCCTCTGGAGACATAATCAACAGGTAACTCAATCTTTGCTAGAGCTTTGCTGAAAGAAGTGCTGCCTAGGGGCTACTGTGTACCTCTTAGGCTATTTAGCACAATGAGAAGAATTTCACTGTAGAGCCTGGATTAGTCTGGATGCAAGTGCTCAAATTAATGTTCCACCTGCCACCTGCCACTGCCCCTTACACAGATAATGTACGTGACTACAAACTTCAAAGTAAACTTCAAAGGCTTCTTTTCTCTTTACATTGGGTCACTCATTTTCTCCTCCATAGCATAAAACCTCTGAAGATGATTGAATTAATACTTCATCTGTTTCACTGACACCTTTTCTGAAAGCTCATAGTGATTTCACTGATGGATCAAAAGAGTTACATATATTAAAGCTTCCATTAATTTTATGGTTAAGTTTAAAAGAGAACATGACATTTCCCAGGAGGACAGCTCTTTATGGCACCTCAGTTAAACAATAGCTACTTTTGACATCATTGGGGTTGCTCAGATTTTTCAAAAACAATTCAAAAACAAATTATCAGCTCTATGGACATGCATTAATTTGAAAGACTTGACAGACACGTTCAGCTATTAAGTTGCTGAAGCGCAGAAATCAAAACCAAACCATGCTGAACAAAGACATGACATGTCTCTGCTATATAGGCCTTGTCAGCTAACACTAGCTACTTTTTACACACTGATCAAAATGCACACTTTTGATCAAAATGCACAAATTGCTTTCTGATTTTCAAATTGTTAGGGGGAAAAAACCTACAGTGCCTTCTTTATACTTTAAAAAGATGCATTTACTTTCAGTATGGCTGAAGGACAGTGAGATTAGAAACTTTATCATGCAAAATCTGCATTCTGTTTTTTGCACATATCCTGACTATGAATTTTCTGACCTTTTTCTAATGCTACCTGTATGCATACCTCATAAAACGATCACCCAATGTAATACTAGACCAGCTTAGTATTACCATAATTTTCTAAGCATTTCATTCCATGTTCCACCACCTCTTTTCCTCTTACCTGTTATGATTGGCACGCCACATGTCTCCCCTGCTTCCTTTCTGCCCCAGATATGTGCAGTGTCAGCAGTGTAATCTTCCAACCTCCCTCCTGCCCTCAAGCCAGGAAACCTGCTTTGAATGTTGCCTCCTTAGCATCCTTGCCACCACTTCTTTCCCCTCAAGGATTAACAGATGTTTCCTCAAAACATCTGCTGTTTCTCACCTTCCCCTCATTCCCCTCACCTCCCCATTTAACCCCATTTCCCTACAACTCTTTGTTGGTGTCCTGGGTTGATGCTGCATTGTATCCCCATTAGTATGTTTAGTTCAGAAATAAGTTTTGTACCTTTAAAAACTGGATCTGAGAGTGAAGGAGAAGAGGTGGAATGTCTGAGGTGGTTGTTTTCTAAACATAAGAATTTTTTAGCCTTCCTACACACAGCCTGTGTTGTTGGCAGTGCTGACAGCGAGAGAGAGCTCTCCTTTGCTTTTTGTTAGTTTTTGACTGGCTGAGGCAGAGAAGTTCTCTAGACTGTAATTTTTTTTCCCTTTTTCTTGGAACCGTTGACCCTGCTCTGGACTAAACACCCAAAGGGCCCCAGGAGCTCCCACCTGTGTCCCACCAGGCCTGGCCTGGGCCCGGCCTTTCCCAGCCCTGAGGGACCGACAGCAACTGAGCCGAGCTACAGCCACGGGAGAGATTTTCTGAATTTGGCATCTCTGCGGGGCACAGAGAGGTTTTGTTGTTCAGTGTTGTTCATTTGTTGTGCTGGGGAGTGCTTTGACTGTAAAATAAACAACTTTTTTCCACTTTCCTCCAAAGAAATTTTTTCTGTCCCGAACCAGCTGGGGGGAGGGGCGGTCCGGATTCATTTTCTAGAGAGACTCCATCCGAAAGTTTTTTCCCAAATTTGCTCTAAACCGGGACAGTTGGCCATTGGCAAGTGTCCTTGTGGTATTCCTCACCTATCCAGCCCCACACAAGCATGTGTGTCTTTGGCAGGCCCGTTTTGGCAGGGTGTGCTAAAGCAGGGCAGGAGCTGTGGCCATCTGTTGCAGCTGCTGTTTCCTGGCTCCTCGCCGTGCCGGAGCAGCCCCTGTCTCTCAAGCAGGAGGGCTGCAGAGAGCAGTTGAAATCAATAAATCACTCAGACATGCCAGGTATGCCCAGTGACAGCAATAAGGGCAACTGCTGAGTGCAACTCTAGCACCTCTTGGAAAACTCTTCTGTAAACAAATCTGTAAAAATTGAATTTTTGGGCACAAATATTAAACATATGGGACAGCACCCTAGTGAGATGGAGATGAGAGGTTCACAGCTCTCTTTGATCTGTGATCATGCTAAACTTGGCTCCTGCTCAGTAGACAGCAATGCTTCTTTCTTTTAGGAAGAATCTGCTCTTTTGCTAGAGTGTATCGAGAAGGTGTTTTTCCGAGTCTCTGTCTCTGTATGAGCCATGGGTATCACCTGTATTTTGAAATTAATCTTGGACCTGAACAGATTCAATAGTTGCCAAATCTAAGGAAATATGAAAAGAAAGACATTCTGGCATTGAAGAGTCTAGAATTAAGGGAGATGAACAAGTAGAAAGAAAGAGAAGTTGTTATCTCTGCCTTGTATGCTGGAATCCATTTAGAGCATTCAATTCTGCTTATCATCTCAACAAATCCTCAAGTAAGACTGGATCCCAGACCTGTGGACTCTCTTACTCTGATCCTGCTGTGTCAGAAAGGGCTCTGGGGACAATTTTGCCTTCTGGAAATCAAATATTAAGAAAAACAGATGTTGACTATTGACATATATTGATGAAATATTGATGATGATGATGATGAGAAGGAGGAGGAGTAAGAGGAAAAGGAGGAGAAAGTGTTGTAGGGAATGGTCATGGGATCCCAGAAACACAGGTCTCAAAGTACCCTTTCTGTCACAGTTGTTTTAAAGGACTGAATTGAGAAGCCTTTTGCATGTGGGACCTTTGCTGCCATGGTGAAAAGTGACTTGCACCATCTCTCAATGTGACTAGAGAAGTTCTGCTCCTTTTCAAACATGTCAGCAGCTCAAATTGCTCCGCTTTTTTTTGGTAGCTCTGTAGATATGAATGCCAGGATCTTATTGAGGACAACCATTCTGTATCCAGCCACCAGTGCTTGTGCAAAAACAGAAGCTATTTTCTAAGTCAAAACCATTTTTCACAGAGATGTGATCACATTAATCTCAAGCAACCCAAGAATATTCCTCCTATTCATGTGACCCTTCATTGCAAGGGTATCTACTGTCCTTACAAAAGAAGTGAAAATTTTTGCCATCAGCAACCAGTTTTGAAACTTTGCAAATGAGGATTTTCTCCACTGTAACATATGAAAATTAAACACAGGGACAGCTTGATGCATTGGCTAATATGAATCCTGAATTTTGGAGAAGAGATGAAAAATAAAATTGTGTTAATAGAATATGGAGTATGATAGATTACTTTTGGTTTTAATGTTTTCCAGAAGTCTCTCAACCAGTACATCAACACCTTTGAAGAAAAAGAATGCCATCTTGGGGTATTGCATGGGCATAGTTCATGCCAAGCATGTTCATATAATTTTCACCCTGAAATAATTTGATTGCCATTAATTTTTGTCTCAACACAGTTAAGATCTAATTAACTACATGTATTACCACTGTTTAGATCTACTCTGATTTTTAGCTTATTCATATATACTAGCTGGTGTTTTCACTATATATAAAATTAATACAAGGAGATCTGAATGTTGCTTTGCCTTTCAGGAGAAGCTCTGCTGCACAGTCAGCATGCATTAAGGTAAGCACCAAGATATTTTGTCTGGGCAGAAGAACCCACCTATCCATCAGGCACCAGCACTTCCCAGCTCAGGCAATGGCATGAGTGGGAGAGGTGTGATGAGGACCTGAAATAGCCCAGGGGAGAAAAGAGGTGTGCCAGGGCATGCATACCCCTTAATAAACATCCCTTCGATGAAATACAGGCTGTGGACCAGGTCTTGCTTAAAGACAAGTTTCCAGCTGAAAAGTATGCAAGCATACTGAGAGCATTTCAACAGGATAAAACAGATAACGGAATAATCTGTCTGCAGCTGTAAGTTTTCTTTTCTTTATGCACAGCTGCCTCTGAATAAGGAGATTGTAATGCTGATCTTTGTATTCCTGAATAAATTCATTCCTTACTTTATCTTCAAGCCTGTCTGGTGGTAGGAGTGATTTAAATATAACTGGCAAGCTACCATCATTCCATTCCCATTTAAGCCACAATTCAGTAAAAGGGTGGACTGTTCTCCTAGAAAAGATACAAAGCCAGAGGTAGCCAGATGCTTCTCCACAAGTTGCCGGAGACATTGTGAAAGCTGGTAACGAGGCTTGTAAAGGAAGTCTTCTTGGGGCACAGTCTTTATCTCTGGGAAGTTGGGACAGTGCCTCAGCATGGATCTCCATCAAGTTCAGGGTGCTAGGGTTGGCTGAACTTCATGACCTTTAGGAAGTAGCTCTGTGTGCATGGGCCCAGCCTGTAGTGAGGCTGAGCGTACATTCCTGATAGGCAAACACACACATGCACACAAAATGCACATGGCTGGTTACATGGGTCAGCACAAAGGGAGCTGTGCTGCACAATGTCTTGGCACTCCTGGCTCCACAGAGGATATCTAAACAAAGTAAAAATATCTCTTGAACACAGAAACTCTTAAGCTGGATCTCCAATTCTGCTTGCATGTGTAAGACCAGGTTTCTACTAGCACCAAGTAATCTTGGTGGATTCCATCTTGGAATGTCCAGCTTGAAATACAAAAAATAAGCATGATTTCTTGAGGATTCAAATGCTGATGAAATTCAGTCTTCTGAAAGCTTCATATTCCCACAGAACAGAATCTCTCCTCTCTCCTGGAAGCATAAGTGTTGTGTTTATCCCCAGCATCTGCCTCACATAGCCCTGGAACTGAAATAACCTTAATTGCCATAATTTAATTAAATGATCAGTTTGAAACAACATCATAGTGTTGTATTGAGACCGTGTGGAAAATCTGAGTGCAGATAATTGTGTTAGCTAGGAATAATCAATTAGCTTACAGTGTAAGAATAGGCTGATGTTAAGTGTTATCCAGGCTGACAAATCCTGTGGCATTAGGCTGGTCCTGTTGTGGACTGCTGAAGAACTGAGACTGTAAATGTTTATTCTAAAATGAGCATCCAAGGGTGTGTTCCAGATGATTTGTTACTCCTTACTGAGGTTGTATTCCCTCATAGGTATTAGCCCAGCCGGTGCTTGATACTGCATAAGAAAAGCCATTTGTAAGAGGGAAAGCACAAGACCTGGGCTTATTGTTGGCAACATCTAGGTCACAGAGATGCTTAGAGACTAACCACAGCTGGGAAGACTTTGGCCCCTTCAATTTATACTCAGATGGCTTTTTTTTAAATGGCATTATGTTTATTTTCACCTCACTCAAACTGAAGAGCTATCCTGTGAGAAAGAGGAGAGCTGTGAGGGAGATCATGGCACTTGCACAACACTCTCCACCTCTGAGAAAGGTTTATCAATCCACTGTGTCCCAGGTGGTGAGCTACACTCTGAAGTTTTCTCTGAGCTTTCCACTGTGCTTTAGCAGCAGAGAATTCTGTGACAGGGCTGTAGCAATAACCTTCTGCTCCATCCTCCAGGCCGCTTCAGCCTTACCCCACCCTCAACCCCTCCTGGCAGCTCCTGCCCAGGCAGGTGAGTGACACAGCAGACCTGGTATTTGAAGGGGCACAGCTGGAGGTGGTTGTTAGTGGGGAGAAAGCAGCACCACTATGTTTGCTTATCTGTTATCAACCTACTTTGAATAAAAGATCTCAATCCTTGTTGATTATACTGACATACATTAAAAAGAGCCTCTACCAAGAGATTGGGATGTCACGACAGCTAATTAGTAGAAAAGCCATTAAAAGGCATTTTATCTTAAAAAGTAGCAAGGTGTGAAAACACTTTTTTGTTTTAAAGGCTGATCAGTTGTGTGTTGTCAGTTCTAAGGCAATATCATAAAGCAGGCTGCTAAAGGCAGTCATTAAAAAGTAAAGATCTTAATTTTCCAACTGTACTGAGGATGTTATTTTTAGGGTGTGTGTTAAATGCGTCTGTGTGCTTCTAAACCAAAAGAAGTGAAAGGAAACAAATGTGAGACTTGTTTCACATCAGCAGCTTGGCTCACAGGGCTTGCACAGTGGGAGGCTGCTCTTTAGGCTTTCTCAAAAATGGAAAAGCAAAGCTCAGTTCAGCCTGAACACAACCCAGATTATAAAGCGTGACATTGGACGAGGTCCAAAACAAATCACAGCTCTCGTTAGCTCAAATCAAACCTCTGCCTTTCCTGTGATTTGCTCATCAGCTCCCGGGACAGACACAAGGGCTGCCATGGGTTTGTAACCTCCCCTGTGAGTCTGTGGGCTCAGGGGCCCCATCACCCCATGCTGCTTCACCAGCTCTGGGCACCTTCTGCCCCTCCTGGCAGCATCAGCCCAGCGTGGCCCTGGGCAGGGGACACCTGAGACAGCTCCACAACCTCACCCTGCCCCAGTGCTTCCTGCTTTCCCCAGCCCTCCAGGAGCCCTGGCTGACAGCAGGGTCATGGACTGCATTTCTCTGCAGGAGCTCCTGCTGCTCTGTTCCAGCTGCCTGACAGGCCCTGCAGCCAAAGGCCCTGAGGGCTGTCTGCTTACAAATCAAACCAGGAAGAGAAATGTAACATTAAAACTAATCCAGGCATTAAACTATGAGTTGCTATGGGGAATCAAAACCCAACCAAACAACAAGAACAACAAAAACCCCAAAACTCTCTAAATGTCACAGTATCCTAATTGTCTCTGTTGATCTCTTTTCCTGGATCTCTCCAGAAGAAAGAGTCAGGTTATGCTTTTACCCTTCCAGGCTGTTGGGTAGCTTTTGGACATGATCCAAACTCCCCTGAAATCAGTGAAAAGTTTCCAAAGTCTCTGAATCAAGCCCCAAATGCAAGATGGTAAAAAGTGTAAGTATGCTGCCTTATACTTGAGGCGAAAATACCTGAATTCTACAGGTGCCAATTATCAGAGCTCAGTCAATTGTTCTTTTCCTTTCCCTGTTTCTCCAGTGCATGAACAAATGCTTCTGATACAGTAGATGAACCTCTTCTCAGAAAGAAGGACAGGTCTGGCTCCCTTCTAGCATGACTTGGGACCTTTTGCTATTAGTGGAACTATACATCACAGGAGTGGTCCATCTCCTGGACCTTGACTGCACAATTTCACATAAAGTCCTGCTTCAGTGATTTTGTCACAATAGGAGACACTTTACCTGGTAACACCTGGTAAATGTAGGTCTCTGAATGATAACCCCTTGCTTCTGGTGAGGCTGAAGAATTGTGCAATCTCTGAATAATCACCAAACTGTCCATACAGCCCAGGCCATCTATTAAGTTACAGCCAGCTTTTAAGTTACATCCTCCAACCAGCAAACAACCCTAGATAGCACAATTTCAGTGGCAACCTAAGAGATGAGAGATTGGCTGATGCCACAAGCAGATAAACTTCTGCAGACCTGAGTGCCTACTGATCTGACCCCTTGCACCGAAGTTTTTAAAGAGGACAGATAAGCATCTGGCCATAAAAATAGTTCCACAGGCAGAGAGACAAGAGCAGTAAAGGATAAAGTGATGGGACGCATTTGAACCCTCTGATTCGTTGAAATTGCTGTGTTTTAGACCAACATTTGCTTGCAAATAGCTGAGGTAAAAGCAAAAATCTTACCTATGACCTTATAAGCTCTGTTCAGTACAGTTTGTGCCAGGCACAAGGACAAGGTTTGCCAAAGCCTCTCAGGAGAATCTGTCATAAAGGCACTGACTAGTGTAACAAAAAATACACACTCCCTTCTCACTTAGAACCATCTTCCAGTGAAAATTCGCATCTCAGAGATGTAAGGGTAACCCCATATTAAGCCACTACTTGCTATATCAGCTTGATTTTTCCAGAAGTGATGCCTCAGGCAAGTTTCAAAATTTAAATTTCTGCCACTCTGCACATTTCCCCAGTGCTATTTTTTTTCATTTTTTATTTCTAAGCTGTTACAATGCCCTGAGAGGTTCAAGTTCTGTGTGATTTCCTCCAGCTTTTGTCTTCCTGACCATGGGACTCACTGAACACCACAAAATCACCAAAAAAACAAAGGTGGATCTTCTGGCCCTGGGCAAGATCAGCTGCAGACATACAATTTCTGACAGATGTCCTGACAAAATGTTATCTTGTACTTATTCAACTGCCTTTCTGAACTGTGTCAACCTTTTTTGCTCTTGCCTGACTCAGATCTTTAGCTCAATCCACAAATAAAACTGCATGAGTCCCTCTGCAGTCAGTGGAGGCCACCAGAAAGTGGGTCAGAGGTGGCTCAAGTAGGGGCACATGTGCCCTGGACAGGTTAGGTTAGACAACATGAACACCCTGCTGTGGGCATTTCCGTAGTGTGCCAGCCTGATTTGGAGTAAAACTCTTGCAAAGTTTTCCTCGCAACAACAAACAAAAGGTTGGAGAACATCTGGCCAGCTGTGTTGTAAGTACTCAGAGAGAACAACCAGTGGAGGCACCATAGGTGGAGATAAGCAAAGATAAGAAAGATCTTTTTTTCATGAAAGCTGGCAGCCATTGCCAAAATTCCTCTTCTTGGTACCAGTTATTTTGAAAATTTTGCATACACACACACACACACCACCAGAAAATGAGAGGGGTCTAGGGCTTGTCCTCAATCACCTTACATCTTCACACCCCTGCTGCAGGCAACCCATTCCACACTGATTAATTATTGCTATTCTTATTGTTATGATTATTGCTATTATTATAAAAACTGCCAACAATGGTAATAAATATAGCACCTGGTCTAGACTGGTTTCTATCAACATCTCCCTATTTTGTGGAGTAAGGTCCCTGCTGAAAATTCTTCCTGCCTACAAAATATTATTCTGAACCCCTTCTTTCATCTTGCTCACAAATATAGACAGTTTCCAAATACCCCAGTTCACTAATCACTCCTTGGAAATGTCAGACATATCTTTTGTGAAGAGCTCCTCTCTTTAACAATAGATTGCTTATTTCAAGCAAATACTTGATGAGTCTCCAGGCTTTGCCAGTGGATCCTAGCATCTTTGAAAGAAAAGGATATTTATGAGCAGTGCTGGTGGGTGGAGGGGTGTATATCAGGCATGTGAAAAACATACCTTGTGGTTTTAGTGCTGCATGAATTGTAACCACTGAAGGTAGTGAGGTTCATTCCAGTCACTGTGACAAAGATAAAAAGCAAAGATTTGCCTTCCTAATTATTTATGGAAGCCTGATGTTCAATTATGCAATGCTGTCATGGATAGATTTCCTTTCAGAAATGCACTGCAACATTAGCTCCCCCTTAAAACATCCACTCAGTCATTTTTGCATAGATGAATGGTGACATGACAGAAGTGCTGTTTGTTGTACAGGTGTGACTGTACTGTAGGGCACTTGGGAGCGGCTCCCTGTGCTCCCCATGTACATCATGAAGCAGGAACATGTGTAGCTGCCCAAAATTGAGTGTCTCAGCCATCCTGCATGAAACTCCAGATGGGTACAAGTCCTCGCCCTCTTGCTCTTCCTTTTGGCTTTTCTCTCTTTCCTCTCCACTCCAGATTACTCTCTGGTCAGTTTTAACATGTCATCTGCAGGCATCTTTTAGCTAACTATTATCAGATGGCTTAGATAAATACTACTTTGCCTGCGTCTTGGCTGATCATTCTTACCCACAAACTACCTCCTCTGCTGGGCTGAAATATTTTTTTTTCAAAAATTTGTTTTTTCTTTGGCTGAGTGAATAACCTCAGGCACCACGTACAGACCATAGAGCCCAAACCACCCTTCAGCTTACTTAAAAGTGTAGGGATATCCTCACTTTTTAAATACCCTCACTGTTTTAGACAGTGAGCTCTACTAAAGCAAAACAAGACAAAACCTCCCAGATACTAACTATAATACTTCAGAAAAAGAGTTGCTCCAAATCAACCTTCAGGTGGAAATCATCCCTGGTGAAGCTGGATCCAGAAAGGTAAAAGGGCAAGAGAGCCTGTGATCCACGGATAACTTTTACAGTTTTCCCTTTTTACAGCTCGTTGCTTTTCACCCAGCTGTAGCAGCACAGCACTAAAGAAACTCCGACTCTGCCTGCTAAAACAAAGCTAATCCAGGCACATGCTGGTCTGAGCTGACATGGGCTTGCAGCAGAAGGTTTTAAAGGAGAACTGCTTAGACCCTGCTAGTGGCTGGCAGGTCATTTGCATGTCAGAAAACACTGCCGATGGAAACAAGCAAGCATAAACACCTACCCTTTACAAGCCTGCTTTCATGCTCAAAGAAACCTGATGCTCAGCCATGTGGAGAAATCATTTCTTTCCTCTCCACAGCATAAAGTTCACTGAAATGGAAAGCAGCTCTTACAGCTGAGTGCTCCAACTGGAATTATTAAGTATTTTTAATAGCTGGCAAAATGATGCATTCACTTTATCTGTTATCATGTAATACTCTGTAGTAAATACACTAAACCATTTTTTTCTAGATTAGTTTGGCTTAGACACATACTATAATAATTTTAATGAAAATGTTTATGTCTGAAACCAGATTCAAATATTATTTCCTATCACTTTATTGCCTTTGTATAAAGGTGAATGAGATCCTCTCTGTTAAAATGTTATAAAGCATCCAACTTAAACTGCATTACACAAGAACTTCCATGTTACCATTAATAGCCCAAGCTTAATCTGAAGTACAGAGGAAAAATAATAATCAAAACCTGAATTTCTCAGCATTTTCTAGTTTAAACAAATCTCAATTTCACTTCTATTAAAAAAATGTAATTTATTTTCTAAGATAGGAGAATCTTCATAAAGGCACTAAAAGCAGAAGTTATAAAGTATACAGTTTACCTGAGCTGCCTCGAGGATTCTCTCTGTAACACATGCTTGCCTGGGCTCACCCTTTAAAACAGAGTTAATAAGGTTTTAACAGGAAAACCATGCCACACACTTACCAGACTGGCAGCCACAGCTCTCTGCAAGGATGTCCTCTTTCTTTTTTTACATCCTCGTCACTGCTGTCCCTGCTGTCCCTGCAGACAGTGGTGGCCTTTTTCCCCACATAAGGCTCACCTGGCACCAAAGCGGAACTAAGTGGGTGGGAGGAAATGTTTTCTGTTTGCAGGACATGGAAGCCACTATATTTTTAGTACCTGGATCTTTGCCTATCCCACTGCCCCTCTGGGATCAGCTCCCTACCTTGGTTTTGAGCCCGTGATCTGACAGTCTCAGGAAGAGACAGAAACCTATTCTCATCCCTGAGAACTGTACATGCTCCTGGCATGTTTCAGCCAATGGGCATTCACACACATTTAAATCTTTTTCTGGCCCAGGGTCTTAGGCACGTGCTAAGACTTTAGGAACTGGTTTCAGGGAAATCAGTTTCATAATTTGGAAGCCACTGCCCTGCAAAACTCAGACATTTTTTGTCCTTGAGCTGTTGACACTCAGCCTGAGGACTCTCAAGTAAAAGTATAGGGTGGTCTGAAAGACAAATCTAGGTTGGAAAAAAACCTGGGTTGTTCACATTCGGTCACAGCTCTTTTCCTTTTAGACCTGAGGCAGGTGGCTCTCCACAGTGAAGTCATGCTCCCAGAAGGAGCCCTTCAGCCTAGCAGCCCCTCACTCTGGGCATGACCTAACAAGCTTCTGGCCTCTGCTGGAGGTTTTAGTGTTTTACTGAGGATTCTTGTCACCCTTCAGTACATTTCATTTTGAAATAAATTAAACCACTTCTATCTATATGTTTCAATGACTTTAAAGTATTATTTTACATTGTCTGAATGGTCAATTAATACTGTGCAAGTCTTCATATCCTGGAAAAAAGTCTGGATTTTTCACCAGCCATCAGCCCTGCAATAAATAACTCCCCAGAGCTGTGAGATCATTTTATAAGCACACAGCTAGGTAGTAAGTCTGGTTCTTGCAGCAGGAGCCACCTGCATCCCTCCCTTTTGTAAGCCTGTTAAGGCATGGCAGTGTGCCAGCAGGGAACAAGAATTATGGCTGGGGCCATCCCTGCCCAGTCTGCTGATGGCCTTGTCTGCCCTCACAATCCCTTCTCCTGCAAACTCTGCAATTCTCCCCTACTGGAGAAGATGATTCTTGTTCTTCCACCTTAAGTATTCTATTAAGGGATGGTACAGGAGAGTAAAACTGTGAGTTGAGCATGGGTTGCAATGGCCACAGCTGTGATGGATGAGTACCTGCTTTGGAAACAGGAGCCAAGCATGTCCAGCAGCCTATAAATAAACAACTTTGGGGCCCAGGCTTTCAGACACTCATATGTGTTACAGAAATGCCTGTTACAGCTCTTCAGAACTTTAGAACTGAAGTTAATAGCTACAGGCACGTGATGGGGAGCTAGAATGTAGAAGACCTGAGATGCATTGCAGGTCACATATGACATTTGTAAATTATGATAGAGCAACTTCACTCACATGAACAAATGAAAGAATTAGCAGAAGGTTGCCTGTGTCCCATGTCTAACCTGTCAGGCTACATCTGTCTTATTTTGGGCCCACAGATACTGCCTCTTAAGGTGGTAGCTGTAACCTAGGCTGCAGTAACCTATCATACTCTAGCTGCCTCAGTTCCCCTACTTTCTGTACCCAGAATCCAGCCCTGAGCACCCTCAGTGACCACCACATTCCTGAGGGATCAGTCACTTTCCGTGACTATCAGATAAAGAAAAAGGGATGGGTTAAACAGTCACTAAAAAAATTCAGCAAAGGTGTGACTGTGTCATTTTTCAGCTCAGTCCCACATGGAGATAAGCCTGAAGGTTAAATAGACTCCAATGCTAATTTCTCCAGGGGTGTGCTCTAGATGAAGCTGTACTCCACATCATAATTTCCCTTGCCAATGTGTGAAAAGATATCTGGATTAAGCAAGCAGAGGTATGCAGGCTCAGGTGAGCCTCACATCCTCCCCTTGCACAAAGATGTACTTACTACTAGACAGCGTGACCTGTAAGCTTGTATATCTTACTTGTGCAAGCTTAGACAGAATCACAGGCTGGAAAGGATCTCCAAGATCAGCTAGTCCAAGTATCAACATAACATCACTATAATCACCCCTGAACCATATTGCCAAGTGCCACACCTCATATTTGGTGTATCATGATTTCAAAAAGAAAGGCAAACTTTGAGGAATTTTTCCTGAAGCAATTAATTTGCCTTTCTCCAGTCTCCTAAAGCCATTCCTCTGCTCACTGACAGATTCATTTGCCTTCACAAAGCAGCATTCTGGGTGGCAAATCTAGCTGATCTTTCCAGTGTGGTGCATGTTTCCATGGATAATTCTCCCCATGGCTACACCACTGTCAGCAAAACCCACTCCAGCCCTCATCCTGCATGAGCCTGGAGGCTACCACAACACAGGGCAGAGCTGGCTCAGCTGAATGAGTACAGCTCTGCCTGGGTCTGTACTGTGACAACTGAGACACCTCAAAATACTCTTAAAAAAAATAATATAACCCAGCTTGTACCCTTGCCTGGTTCAGCACGTGCTTCCCCACAAACAATATAACAACACAAGTAAAGTGGGAACATGGCACTGGAAATTACTGGTGAAAGTGGAAAGGTTGGCAGAGGATCTTCTATCTGGAATCACCACAGAAAGAAAATTTGTGGTATCACAGAAAGCTTCCTGCACCACTAGAAGCTGTCATGGTCAGAAGGTTTCAGTCTAAGTCTCTATTTCCAACCATCTCCTTCCAAGAGATCAGGAGAAAAAACATTAGAGGAGTTAACAGAGGTAGCCAGGGAGCATGGTGCATATCTGTGGATTTTTCCACAAAAAGATCTTCTTGTCTAACACCACATAGAGCCCACGACTTACACTATAGAGCAGCATTGTTTGATGTACAAAGGTGGACAAATCACTCAAATAAACAGGACAGCTCAACAGAAGCCTTTTTGGGGTGTAAAATGATCCTTACTTCACATTTTTTCTCTCGACAAGAGGGCATGTAATCTGCCTAGGAGACAAGTAACAAGAAGAGTTCAGTCTCATTATTGGGGGAAATAATGTATTCAGGCCAGTTTGTGCATGGGGAGCAGTACTATTTTGAGCAGAGTTTGGGAGAGTGCCTGTTCAGTGCCATGGTTTAGCAATGGTACTCCCCAAATCAGTACTCCCACCAAGACCCTCTCAAATAACTTCTCTCTCTTGATATCACTTCCTCTCCCACTTTCCACTGCAGCAGGATGAAATTGAGAATTGGAGGCACAAAAGTTGAAGATAATGGCTTGAGATAAGAACAATTTACTGGAAACATCAATGAGATAAGAAAATAAACAGTAACAGAAACAATAATAAAATTATACAGAGACGATGATTCACATGCAACAATGCTCACCATGGAGACTGTGACAATAAAAAATGCCAAAGAAAAAAATACAGTTTTTCCTCTTTCTCTTATCATTTTAACAGATGCATATAACAAGAGATTTTTTAAACAAATGTAAACTCAGGGTCACTGCAGATTGTTATGATCTGATTATTCAGAGATGCCTCTACCTCTATAAATGAACATTAGTTTTCACTTAAAGATTTCCATATTAACCAATTAATGAATTCCAATACTCCTTATTTATTCCTTCAATATCTCATACTTTCATGCATCAAAAATGGAGAGGATTGCATTAAGCTGTGAAGCATCTTTGTGCCTTTCAGGACTTCTGGAATCAGTGGATTGCTATCCTCTTTCACATCCTGACAAGTTCAGTTTAGGGAAGTTTACCATTTTGGACCCAGACTATTATTCTGCTTGCCATCATGGTCTCTGAGCAGCTGGCTGTTGTTTATTCTTGTAGTTGAGTCCTTAGAAGCCCTACAAAGAGTCAAAAAGTCAAGACCTCTGGTTGCTAAACATGAAAAAACAAGATGAGTTCAGAACAGTGGACATTTTCCCAAAATGCCTGCAATTCCATTCAGAAGAGCGGAAGAGTGAAGGGGTCCCTTTTCACTGTGTTTATCCTGGGTTTTTCTGTGCTATGGCTCTGTATTTTACAGTCCCCTCAGCAGAAGAGCAGGGACTTTGGCCCCTGAAATGCCTCCTGAGTGCTGCTGCAGAGTTTGGGGATGCTCCTGCAGAGACAACTTTTGCCATCCCTCCCCAGGAGTTGAGTTTCTGAGGGCACTCTCTGCTGCCTATCATCCCCACTTCAGAGGTGGTGATTTGCTGTTGATAGACCTCTTCAAGTGAGCCAAGCACACCAGGAGGAGCCCTGTGAAGCTTTGACTTAGATTAAGGCAGGTAGTGGTTATCCACCATCATGTGCCTGTGACTAGCTATTAATTAAACTAAGTAAAAGATAAACCTCTGCTTTAGGAACCATTTCCAGGTATTAAGGGTTTGCCCTCACTATATACCCATACCCTAGCATCTGCCAAAAGCAAGTTAAATAGCTCTTAAATTCTTTGGTTATATGTTTCACAAAGTATTTGCTCTTAATTTTAGAAATGTCATCCTGCTATGGAATGGTTGAAACTTTATGTAATGTTCGATTTTTAGCAACAGGCCTACTGTCAGTCTACATCAAAGACAACAACTAAATCTGTCTGGGAGTCTGAGGAAGACTTTCTAGGAAAACCCTTGATAGGATGACAGAGTGCATTATTCAAGTTGGTGCTGGCCTATCTTCTTGGCTCTGAAGCCAAATGCATATTTTGGCTGATGTGAGGCTTCCCCCACAACTGCTGCTTCTTACCCCTTCTCAGCATGTATGACAGCTCTTAGCAGTCCCTAGGCTGTGGAAACATGTTGGGAACAGGCAGGATGTGCATGCCCACATGAGAACCTTCCAGCCCAGCTGCCTACTACTCTGGTCCTCACATCCTCTGATCCATGCAGTCCCCAAATACAGATGTGCCTATGGAAGCAGAGGCTCAGCCAGCCTCTGTGGGTGGCAGTGCTAGCACCACACGGACTTGTTTAGCTGCCTGGATCTCACTCAGCCCTTAGTTAATGTGCCTCTGTTCATCCATCCCAGGAGTTGGTGGGTGGCTGGGCTGTTTTTGCAGGTGATCCATCTGCTTGCATCCAGCCACGGAAGTGTATTCCTAGTCAGACTTAGCCAAGGGCCTGGCTTTCTGCTGCTACGTCAGTGGGCTCTGGCTTCCTTATTGTAACACAGGCCACTATGCTAAAGTCTAAAAATCAAGCATCTCCTTTTGTGCTATGTTGTTTTCTTCACTGAGACATCCATATGAAAGTCAGATAGGGAGGAGACGGACCTTGGCCCAAAAAGCAGCAATATCCTCTATTGTCTTCCATTTAAACAGCAGTCTCAGGTAGTGTAAGCTTAGTCTGTATTTTTGCTACAGAAATTCTTGGAAAATTCCAAAATTGAAAAATTTGCAGAAAGCTTTCTAAGGAAAGGAAATAGTTGCTGGTTAAAAAAAAATGATGGTTTGCATTCAAATAAGGGCTACATTTTCAGGAGTCAACAGAGGATAATATCATTGCCTTAAACCTGAATAAACCTGAAAGAGGATACTATAAGATACACTTTAAATGGTGATGTATGTCATCACGAAAATCATCCTAGTGATGCCGCAAAGGAAAAAATTAATCTGTGTCTTCCTTATTCTTTACTCTCGTGTCCTTTCCCTACTAATTATTAAATGTTCCTAGAAGCCTGAAGAGAAAAATATTAAAGAATAATTTTATTCTTTAGACACTGTTCCCTTCTCTAGTCCTTTGCAATCCCCATGCCTTATTTCAGCATATACAGTCAGTGGTTTAGCATATTTAGCAAATAGAAAGAAGATATTTATAACATTGAACCTAAAGTACATCTTTAATTCTATTATCTCGGCAGAGTCAAGATAACAGATTTTGTAAGATACTAGATTTTGAAACATCTGTACTCGGAAGATCATTGAGTCCTGGGTGTGAAAGAAGTGAAGCTATAGCTTTCATCTCAAAGGGATGTAGCAAAAAATTATGTTCAGAGTTTTTTCTCAGCCTCTCATTTTTTTTTTCTATATTCATCCACCACTAAAAAAATTTAAGCTGACACCCAAAGTAGCATTTTATCTTCATGGATCTCCTGTCTAAGGCTCACCAGATGAAGCAGTGCTTGCTCAAGTCTAGCAAAGTTTCAGCAGCAGCCATGAACCCTTTTGCAGTGCAGTTTCTGCCTTAGAAGTGAAGGAGTGAACTTTCAGCTTTGGGGGTTCATTACTGCTGAGGCTTATGCATCTTCTCTGCCACTTTGCTAGTGGTGCCCTGGAAAGCAATACCGCCAGAAGGACTTTGAAAACAAGAAGCAGCAATTATTGTTTTCTTGATAAGTACGTCAACCTTTGATCTAATGCATCTGTGCCTGTCTCAGCACAGGGTATCTAACCACCTCTGTTTTTCTAGCTTTGCCTAGACACTCCCCTCTGAAACAATTCCTTTTTAGAGTGTCTCCTTGCTTTGTGCCAGGCACTTTGCTATTTGCCTGAGCAAATGGAAATATGCGTGCCTCTAACAAATGTGACCTTGTTAAGCTGCTCATCCTTCATGTCTGAGTGAAAGAGAGAATAAAAATGTTACACCCACCACCTTCCAGAGGACAAAAAGCCTCCAACGGCGCACATTTGCCGTGCTGTGAGGTGTCTCCTGGTAACGCTGCCTTGATATGATCAATGTTGCAGCTACTGCTCCTCAGCATCTCAGCGTTGCTATAAAGCATATGCTTTCCTGCACACCAACGCCTGCTCTCTCTTCACCTCCTGGAAAATGCACCTGGGGGCTAAACATGGGGTGCCGGGAAGGGGCCATGGCACAGCCGTGCTGTTATTTTGGCAGTCGTTGAAAAGCTAAAGTGAGAGATAAGCACAAAAATAGAAAGGTAATCTGTGAATGGAAAAAGAAGATAAATTGTGGTTTGTAAATAGCTTTGCTCTGTGATTTGGTCCTAAAAGAAATTTCTAAATAGTTACTGCAACTGCTGTAGCATAATTGGGGTTTGTCTCACTTCATACAAGTTACAAGAAAGCTGTAAGTCTGAAGTTTGTGAGCATGACCAAAGAAGTAGAACATGAACCTCCAGAGAGTAATTCAGCTGACCTCTCCTAGGTGCTTAATTGTCCTCTGGAGCAGCCTGTTCATTCCTAGAAAAAGAAATTATATTATTCTTAGCCCATGAGGGCTCCAGGCAGCTGCTCACAGAGAGCCGTTTCAAGCTACTGGATATATCCTGGGGCCTCTGAGACACCTGTGCAGGGCAGGAGGGAGGACACAGGAGCTGGAGGTGACCTGTGCTGTTGTGGCTGCATGAAGGACCCCAGGGAACCACACAGGGCATGAGCCAAGGTGTGGGCAATGGAATGAACCCCCTAACCTTCAGGTTTTTACATCAGGGCTGATGGATCTTCACACAAATACAATACCACCAATAACTACATTCAGCCCATTGTCTTAATAAGGATAAAAAGTGTGCTTGTTATAACTGCATGAATTACAGACAACCAAGCCCCACCCCTGTTACTCTGCCAAAGTGCTCTATAGAATGGGCAACAAGGATTACTCCCAGTGTGAATCACAGCTGAGGGCCACATTTGAGTGCTTTACAAGTTACCTTCCCACCTTAAGAATGGTCCTAGTAGTGGAAGATTCTTGAGAAGTGGCAGGGAAATCCAAGGGAAAGGCTGCAGATGTGAGGATGGGGAGTGGGGAGGGTTGACAGTGAGAAAGGAAGGGTCCATCCTAAGCCTTCTCTCCCCTCTTCCACACCTTTTTGTAGCTTTCACATCCTCTTCATCTACTACTGGCATTTCTTTCCAAGTTTTGTAGCTGCTGAATACAAAGGAAGGAAGAATATACAATTAGAATATACTAATAGAATATACCACTAAGGATACACAGGAATTTTTGTCTCTGTATTTGCATATGATGCTTCTGGCACTACAATCATTTGAAATTTAATAAATCTAGGCCCTTCCAGCATATTTAAGACTGTTGAAGCCTGACAATTAGCAACAGAATGGCTTGGCTTTCATCTTTCAGCCTTTGTCGTTGGTGGCAGGATCCCACTGATGCAGTGGGGTTAGGAGTGAGCTACCAAATCTCATGTCTCTTTTTCAGACAGGGCAGCGTGGGTGGATGATAGCAGCTCTTAAAAAGTAGTGGCTCACTTAGCAGTTGTTAGCAGTAAACAAAAAAGTCGTAACAGACAGCCTAAAAATCAGAAACAAGTTTGCACTTGGGACAACTTAAAAGCAGCTAACGATACCAAAAATCTCTCCTTTGTTGGGGTGGTGAGGTGGCTGCCAGCCAAGTGTGTGCTCTCTCCTTTTAGGGTGCAGGCCCCTACTGTAGGGAAATTGTTTTCATGTTTGGTAAACCAGCCAGCTTGTGACCTATTAGTTGCTGACAAGTGAAGAGGGTGCTCTTCTATCCCTGGTATAATAACAAAAAAATAATAGAACAGATTATCAAATTTGGTCTGGTGCTTCTGTGGTGTTCAGGAGACGAAAAGGAGTTGGCAAACATCCAACTGCAAATGACCAGCTAAAAATGCTTCTCCTAGAGGCCCCAACACACAAGAAGAACAAAAATTGAGAAGAAGCAGGTAGAGATGCTCCCCATGCAAAGCTAAGCTTAACCCAGGTCCCTGCATTAGTGTGAGGTGTTTTAGCCCACAGATACAGACTGTTGAGAAAACACAGCTGGACTCATCCTGGTAGCTCTCACTTTCTGGATCAACCTAGAGCAGACTGTAGGTCAACCAAGCAACTGACCACAGCTTTCTGCCAAGCAGCATTTCTTGGGGTGATCCATGGTGGTGCAGTGCTGTGTCTGAAGAAGGGCAGAGAGACACTATCAGCAGCTTCTGAGTAATGTTTCAGGAGTGAAAAAAAAAGAGAAGAGACTCTTTTTCCACTGCCCTAGACCCACAAGATATTTATAAACTGCTGCTTTTCCTTCCTTCCCTCTTGGAAACACCTCTCTGAAAAGGGACATGAAATTTTTGTTCTCCTTAGCTGCTCTCTCCATAGACAAGGGAGGAAAGGCTGCCTCAGAGTCAGAGGAATCTCTAGGCTTCACTGGAAAAAAAAAAACAGAAAAAAAGCCCTTCTTTTCTGGCAAGGAAAATGTTGGCAGTGTTAATCATTGCCAGTGCCAAGTGTTAAGAAAAAGACAAACAATGAGGCAGATTGCAACAAACATGAGATCAAAAGCAGCGCCTCTGGCTTGTGTTAAAAGCCTCCTGATACTCGAGCTTGTGGTGTTAAGGAGAGGTTGCATAAGTGTGGGACAGGGAGGATTAGATGTTACCCTTACAGGTTTGCTTTATTTATCACAAGTGTTGAAGATGTCTTTTTAAAAAATGAAATCTGGGATTCTTACTCAGCCCTGTGTGTTCAGAATGTGAGGCTTGATGTAAAAGATCAAATCATTGAACAAAAGGATAAATGGTCATCACATGTAACATGCTGTGGCCTTTTTCTCTTAAACACATTGGTATTTCTGATTAAAGGATCATACAATAATCCTCTAAAACAACTAAGACCTTGGAGAAGCATACAGTAATTGTCTCAATTTTGGATCTTGTGGCTGTATAGACTTTCGTTTCCTCTGGTCAGATACTGAGAAACACCACAAACTGCAGGACCAATACTCTACTTTTTGTTTGAATCAGTGTCCTGCTTTCATCAGGACAGGTTTAATTTTTGCAGTAGCTGGGATGAAGCATGGCCAGTAGCTGGAGGTTGTTCTGTCACCTCATCATTGCCAGGCTTGGGGAGAAGAGGCTTTCTCTTCCAGGGATAAGGGCATCCTTCTGGTCAAGCCAGCGTGGCAGAAGGAGCAGTGGGGTAACACTGGCCTGAGGGGCAGGGGGGGTGACATGGAGGAGGGGCAGCAGGGTATTCTCTACTGTCAGGGGGTTTTATGGTGAGCAATAATGTCTGTGTTCTTGTACCCTCTGTCTTCAGTATTGCTGCTCTTATTGTTTGTTTTCTTTTCTCATTGCTGTTTCCAGGAAATTGTTCTCATCTTAACCCATGATCTTTATTTTTTGTGCTTCTAATTTTCCTCTCCATCACAAGGGAAGAGGGAGAGGGACAAGGAGGAGGCTACCAAGAAAGTAGCAGTGTGGTTTGGAGAGTGTCAGCGAGAACACTAAATTGGGGAGTACCATTCTTAAACCACAACAATTAGCCCAAAATCTTCCTTCAAAACTGTTTTTGGTGAAAACCAACATTTATTTTCCAAAATAAGTGTTTTCTTTCCAAGTAATATTTAATTTATTGAGAAAATAAATTTAATTAATTGAAACCTTGACCCCAGGACCTTATGAAAGCTGTGGTTCAGTGCTTCCCCTGAATCAGCTTGATTCCTACCACGTTCCACTGCTTTCCCAGGGAACATGACTGTAGCAGCAGAGTTGCAAGGTCACAGGCATCACTTGCCCAGCAAGCCTGCTGTGTGTGGAAAGGATGTGGATGTGAGGGAGCTAAGAATGAGATCTCAATAGCCACTGCAGAGCCATTTTTAAAATACTTTCGTTCTTGCTCAAGAGATTTTTAAAAATAAAAAAAAAATAACATAGGCATTCCTGGGTTTTGTTTGTTTTTGTTTTTTTTGTTTTTTGTTTTGTTTTTTTTTCACACAATCAGATTTTCCTTGCAAAGTGAGGAGGAAGAATTTGTTGGTACCAACTATTTTTGCACCTGTGTAGTTTGGCACTCAGTGCATTCATTATGTTTCTGTATCACCATAGTGCCTGAGAGCCCTGACAGGGACCAGAACTTCAGAGAAATCAAAACATTTCTTTCTTGAAGCTGAGGTAGCAGATTTCTAGCTGACAAATAGTAAATCCTTAAATCTGTTTGACAAATTTCTTAGTGCCTTTCAGACCACAATAAGAATTTAAAATAAAGAAAAACTAAAATAAGGATGTGTTGAGTTTTTTGACTATAAGATGATTAGTTTGAAAAATTGCCAGTTTAGGTGCAACATGTACACCAGACACAACTAGAAGTAGAAACTTTTTATCAATTAAAAACAAGAGCAGTCCTACTGTTCTATGCAAATAAAAAGTTGAAAAATAGTTGTTTGTGAATTTGTGTTAGATTCAGCATTATCAAACAATACCTAAGCTCAACCCAAAACATCTCCTTTGGTGTCAATTCTCTGATATCTAATGAGGAGATAACCTCAACCCTACATCCTTCTAGGGTTTTGTTTCTCTAGTTAACTGCTTATTTTCATGACTCCTGTAGGGAAAAAAGAGTTCTATATTTGAGAGCACCACCCTTCTAACAATGTTTATGGAAGTTATCAGGATCTTGAGTAGTTGTTGGGTGGTACATACACAGTGTGACTGCACAGAAGGACATGTGCCCAACAGGATGTTCTCCTTCTTTCAGAGTTTTGTTGTGTCCAGCAGCCTAAAAAGTTTTCCTATCAGTCTCCTCTCTGTCAGTTTAAATAGGAAAAGCACTTGAAAGCTAAGTTCCTATTTTTGCCTTTATGATGGTATTTCAAAACTTTCCCCAGAATCATCTCTCATGTGTTAAAGAATAGTGTGGGAGGAGAGAAATAGTGCTGAGCAAGACCAGGAAGAAGCATGGGAAGGCTGTCTGCCAGATTTTGCCTCATCATCCTCAAATTCAGTTCTGAGGGAGTCATGAGTCACTTTCATGGATATAAAAGTAGAATATTTCCACAAACCTAAGTAAAGATATGGGATTTACTTCCACTTTTCTGCTGGCTTCTCAGCTCTATATTTTTCTTGCCCATTTTTCCATTTCATCCTTGGATTTTCTCAGCCCTCATCTTCTCAGTAATCCTCTGGTTTCTGTCCACAGCCTTGTTAGTCTTGTCACTCAGATGCTGCAGGAAAAGACAGCATGCTGATGTCCAGAGGACAAAGAGGAGGGTGGGTAGATCAGATCATACCTCTGCTATGTTCCTACCTGTGCTGTGGCTGACCTGTTGTATTGTCTGGGGGCATCTCCCTGCTGGGTACCCCAGAGAGTCCCAGTCACACCAGAGGAGAGGCTGTCATCTCTCTGACAGTGTGCAGGAGAGAGGTGAGGAAAAAAAGGAGGGAAGTCTTCAGGCAGAAGTGAAAATGAAATGGGAGATTTCCCTGTCTCTGACAAAGGTTAAGGCAAGTCCAGACAGGGACAGGAATCTCATTCAATTGTGGAGACAGAGAGAGAGATGGAAAAGAGTAATAAATCTGATATGTTTGGTTGTGGTCCTTGAGTAAGGAAGGCTCAGCAGTTCCCAGGGCAGGTATAGAAGGGTTAGGCAGAAGCATGGGCAGTGTTGGTCAAAAACTCTTCAGTCATCAACAAGTCCCTTCCGTGGTCGGGGAGAAGGGCAGTTCTCTTCCACCAGTGCCATTCCCAGCCTGTTTGACTTTGGAGAAAGAACAGCTTGACCCTTACTCATTGCCCTTTTTGATAATAGCATAAAGGTCACCTCTGGTTTTGATAACCTTTTAAAATAAAAAAGTTAAAAGGTCACACTATGGTTAAACTTTGATCATTCTGCAGAGCTTTGCTGTGTCATGGGACAGAAGGAGGGAATAGCTGTTGGCCTTTAAATTCATAAGGGAGGAGGTGGAAATTTTTGCCTTCATCTACAGAAGTAACTTAAATGGTTGATCGGGAAAAAAACTCTGCATAGAGATGGTTTCACTGTACTACTGCATCATATGATTAACCTTCTGCTTTTAACAGGTTTTATTTCAGGTTACAAAGCATGGTAACTGAGTTCTTTTTTTTTGTTATTCTAGTTCTACTGATTTATCTTTTCCTTCTTGCTTCTTCCTCAAAGTTTACATAACAGTCATCTGCACCACCTCACCTAATTATATGAGAGTGTCTTTTGATGAGGAATAAAAAGTATAATTAGGGCATTCTGCTTATCTATTACTGACACCCATTTTAATACCTTAATTAACAAATGAGAGGGAATACACTCAAAGGTCAACATGAAATTCACAACTAAGCAACAAGTCAACAACATGTTTAAGGTTTTCAGGTAGTCCATAGGTCTGAATTTTTGTCAGTAATTTCATTTAAGGAATGGTAGCTGATTGAAGATTATGAGCTTAGTGGAGGTTCTAAAAGTCTCTGCCATACAATGACTGCTCATTGTGAAATAAAACCTGTTTGATCCATACACACCACTACATCAGGATATCCACCTGGGAGGTGTACCCAGGGAGTAAAGCTTGTATATATCACTGATGCAAAACTACAGATGCTTTAGAGAAGAATATTCCACAAGTACTTATAATCAGGATCTGTCCATCCTTGCCATTATTTTGGGGGGAGGAAACTACTATCACATAATCTGCCTCCTAAAGTGTCTGAAAAGAGACATAGAGGTGTGAGTACAAGAACAACAATCCTCCCCCACAGTATCCTTCCAGTATCCACAAATGACTACAAATTACTATCACACTGATCTTTTAAAAAAGGGTATAATATGTCTAAACAATAATTTTTTAAAAACTAAGATACTGCAGTTATTTAAGTTTAGAAACATTGCGCTGTAGGAGTAAAAGTAAGAATTACAATTTAGCAGGAAATACCCCTGTGAGTTGCAATTCTGTGTATTTCTGAATACAGATGATGATAAGAAAAAAAAAAAAAAGAGTCTGTTGGAAGAAACCTGATTGAGATTTGGTATTTGTAACATTCTGAAAGGCACATCTCCCCTGTCTCCCCCTCATCCTACAGCTCATTTCAACAATCTGAAGTCCATACACAAGATCCTGCTGGGCAGTCAACATTGAGCATCATCCTCCTGGGCCTGCAATGAGGCCAATTCCAAGTCAACAAGAATATCTCCAAGAAAAACATCTTCTTTTTCTTAGTGTGGCCACTGTCCCATGGCCTCTTTTTTGAAGTTCATCGCCTTCAAGAGTTGTGAGCATCCAGATGTCTCTCATCTCAACCGAGAGAGCTTCCTGAGCAGTTTTCCTTTCCTGCTCTTCTGCGGTTCATAACTCTGACATGAACCATCTTTCCATGGGATAGAAAGTCACTTCATGGAATCAGTAGGACAATATTTCATGGATCATTAGGCAGCCCAGAACAGGAGATTGTTTGGAGGAACAAGGGAAAATGGAGAGTACAGTGATGGACATTTTTACTCTGTCATATCCTAAATCCTGGATGCTTGAATAATTTATGCTTGTGCACAGATTCATAGTGAGAAGACAAAACAAAATCTGATAATGTTTCTTTTAAGCAAGTCTCAACAAAATCACAGATCTTGCTTGCCAGATAATGAGGCTGCTGTTTTCCCTTCTCTATTTTGAAGGCATTGTATGAATTTTTGTAATCTTGGGTTATTGCCCTGGAGAATGGCCCATAATTTGAGTGACTGAACATACTGTCTTTGTTATGACTTTGAACAGGGTTGGTTCTAAATAAATCATGAATAACAAGAAAAAAACACAGCAAACAAATACAGAAGCATGCATTTGACCAGACCAGACAAGACTAGCCTTTTGTATCCAAATAAATCATGGGGTGGGAAGTGGATCTGCTCACATTGAAAATGACAATTAAAAGTCCTGGTAATGCCCATCACGATGATGGTTTTTGTGCTCCCTTAAACTTTTCATGATGGGCTTTCTCAGGCAGCAGAGAAACTCCTGCCTCAGTTGGAGGGTCAGACAAGTTCAGAAGAGGAAGCTACATAAGGCCTGCAGCATGAGAGCAGGGAGCTCATGAAGGGTTGTAGGGCATTCAGGTATATTCCCCTCCTGGAACAGTGACATGAACATGGTCCAGGAGAAATTCCTTTGGAAAAATATTAGCAACAGACTACCTGACAGTTATGTGGCCACAGGGTTATCCATGTATTGAGACAGATACACTTTTCCCAGCTCCACATCCAACATCCAAAGGTAATTTGTGGGTTGCCATCATTTCATGTCTGTCAGTCAGACTGTCTTGGTCCAAACATTCCTCATAGGTCAGCTGGAGAGCATCTGCACAGAGAGCTGCTTCTCTTGGCCACCACAGATCATGCTTCTTGCCACCACTGCATATGTACCCAAAAATTTGGCATGCAGGCTGTGCAGGTCCCCCAGAAAAGGACAGAGACAAAGACATGGCTCCGTGTATGTTCTGGCCAGCTTGAGGGACAGCTTCCCAGCTTTCCTCCTCCAGTTTTTGTACCAAGCCTGTCAGCTGCAAAAGGAGAAGTTCCAGTCGTCTCCAGCCTGAAGATACTTCCAGAGCCAATGTCTGGCATGGGCAAATATTCAGGGTATTAAAAAAACTTACTGTAAGACAGAAAGAAATATTTCTTCATTTACTTTGGTCAAGGCCTACAGACATTAAATTAATAAGAATATTATCACTGTTTTCTGCTTTAGAACTGATCCAATTAGGGTTCAGATCTTTCCTGGTTTAAACAAACTCTGTGCTGCAAATCCTAACGTGTAGGTGATGTGATGATACGTGGGAAAGAAGGCATGTGCTAAAAATATAAATGCACTTAAGGGAATAAAAATCCAGGGGAGAAATACAGGATGAAATGTTCATTTAAATGCTAAAAAAAAAGCAATGATTTGTTTCACATAAAGTAGGTACAAAAAATACTTCAAGTGTAATTTTTATCTTATATTTCTTTGAAAACTAGGAAAGTGTTTGTAGCTTGCTGAAGATCCTCTGGGAAAACTTGTACATTCTAGCAGCATTATTTTCTCAGTCTGTTCCTATGACTTCTGTGTACTGCTGTTGTGACAACAGATTAGTTGCAGCTATTCCAGTTTCCAATTGAATTTGGATTAATTGGTCATTTTAAGGTCTTTTCTAAATCTATTTCATACTCCACATAAATTTTATGAAAATTGGTGAATTTTGGAAGTAAAGAAAATGTTTTCAAAAGTCCATATATTGCTACAGGTTTATTTTTTTTTAGCCTCATGCCTTTGTCATTTTTCCAATGGAAAATGGAGAAAAATGTAATCCAGGACAATGTACAAACTTTCTCTGTTTAGCTGTATGATGGTAATATTTCATTCTAGTCCTTCACAGTGTATAAACTTGAAGCTCAGTGAAATAAATGGGGTAGCTGGAATTCACAAACATAGCTGCAAATCCTATTAGCAGTTAAACACAACAGGTCTGAAATGTACTCTAGTGTGCATGAAATCTACCGTGCAAACACAAAATAATCACTTTAGGTTGAGTTACATTTGCAACTTAGAGGTAAAAATACTCAGAGAAATTAGTGTATTTAAGCAAGTCTGCCCTTTCCTGAAAGTGTCTACTAAGTCATTTGAAACTTAACATTTAATAGAGGAGAGAGAAAACCAGCCAAGGAGATGTCCTGGTCTAGTACAAGGTTGGATTGTGACAACAGATGAGCCTGTTACATGGCAACTAAAGAAAAGCAGGAGGGTGTTTAGCTTCCAGCAGCACTAAAGTAAACAGGTAAAAGCGCAAGGCTGGATGGGGATGTGCCTCTGTTACGCACTGGAAACTGCTATCTGGGATATCTAAACACATTCCTGGTGCTCTTCCAGCCAGCACCTGTCTCTTACATCTGTGTCCTGGACTAACATACTCATGTGAGCAGCCTTATTGTAGTTGCTGTGATAGTCACCACGCAGGAAGAAATCTAGACTATTTTTAAAATTAGTGATCAGTCCCAGCCAGAGGCTCAGCGGGAGACACTGCAGTGACATTGACTACATGGCCATGAGCTGCTCAGTCCTTGTAGGACCAGATCTTGAATTCCACCCTGATGTGAGGAAAGAACTTCTTAATCTGCCTCATAAAGGACACACTTCAGGATCTTTCTGGAAAAAGGATGAGGAGAGGAGACTC
>VZTB01009935.1:0-12315 GCA_013397245.1 Thryothorus ludovicianus
CTTCAAACTAAGACAACATCTCAGAAACCTCATACCACCCAAGTAGCTGTTATATCAATTGGCTAGTGCAAGCCAACCAAGATAATTCTCCCATTCTTTCTTCCCCTACTGATAACCCTTTAGTCATCAACACAAAATGACAGAAATTCTTTTCTACAGCTACTATTACAGAAACATCCAGAATGGGGAGTTTAAAGCCTCATGCAAATAAGATCCATGTGGTTTTGATGGGGGAAGGAAAAGGCATTTTAATTAAATAATGAACTGAGGCTCTTTCATAGTGAACACAGGGAGCAGCTCAGTGATAAAGATGTATTTGGACACAGAGACATATGCATACATGTACACATATGTGTGCAAAAGTACTTCTTTTGTGGGTTGTTTCTGACCAGTTTTGAAAAAAGCTTTTTTTTCTGCAGGACAATAGAAGCAAAAAGATGAGGTTCTAACTAATTTTATTTATATTTTCATGGAAAAGGTGTATTTTTTGAAGAAGACGACCTTATGTTTTACCACTTACTGTACAGTATCATTACCACTAGGTATGGACTTTACACTGCTTGTAATCATGAGTTAACAGAGCAATAAATTGAGAGAACCTAGAATGCACCCTATGAGAGATTAAACCCTGGAATCAGCTATTAAAAATAGAAGATGCATGAGAAGTCAGAGAAGCAAAAAATTACAGATTATTTTAAATAATTTTCTATGTCTCATCTCTCATGGGAAATAAGGATGTGTAAATTACTGGCCTATTTCCATGCTTCCTCCTACGTTTTCTCCCACTCTGAAAACCTTATCACATGTTGAAGTAATTTTCCTTTCTTTTTAGTAGAGTTGTGGTCCCATCATAGCCCTAGGGCTTTGGGTTAAATTGGGCAAACCACAGCCTGCGGTGGTCTTCTGCTCTGTGTTTTCCAAAGAATCTATCAGTTTTGTTCTAGATGGTAGCCACAAGGGAGGGATCAAAGACATTATCTCCTGAAAAGAGTTGAGCATAATGAATGGCTTGTCAGTTCTGCCATTGCCTGTGAGGACGAGTAAAAGCAGATTTCTTTCTCTCACCTATTTGGGTTACAGCAAACTCTTGGCAGATCAAATGCCAGATCTTCAGATTCAGTGAATGGCAGGGAGGGAATGCATGGCTTCATTGTCCCTAATTACTGATAGTGCTGGACTTCATGGGGGAAGACATGACCAAAAGGTAGACTGAAACAGTCAGAAGAACAGTGGAGTAGAAAAGAGATGGGTAATGAAAGTTGCAGCTGGGCAGAGACCTTGGAAGTGAGGAGTCTAACCTGAAATCTTACCTAGAAGAAGCCAATTCAAAGAGTAATGGCTAAATGAAAGACACAGGCAAAGAAAATTATTTTAGCTATTCCATTTTTAATGGAGTAATAAAGAAAAAGACTGAAATCTTCTGCTGCGATGTGTGTTTCGTTAAGTATTTATGTAATTCTATATTGTTCCATTTGTTCATGTGGTATGTTCCTATGTTCTCCCTATGTTCCCTTAAGTTGGTGTAGTCCTGAGCTATTTACCGCTTTCTTAGATGTGTTTGTTAAATGTCAGTCTTCAGTTACCATCCCCTTGTTCTCCCATTTATGGGTTTTGCTCTCCCCTTTTTCTAGTCCTTTCCATGTGAATGCTTTCCTAAACCAATGCTAACCTGTCACATGCCCTGCATGCAGCCAGCATGCACATGGCATGCTTCTTTGTATTCCCCTATTGGTTTCTCTGTCCATGTTATAAAACCTGTTACTTGGAGGGGACTCTTGAGTTCTTCCCTCCCTGTCCCCTCCTGGGAATAGACTCCTTGGAACCCCTACCGAAGGCTCCTGCCTTGTCCTCATCCCGCTCCTGGGCGCATATCCATGCGGAGAGCAGCTCGCAGTATCCCCTGCAGTTTGCTCTGGCTGCACCCAGAGCTGCTCGACTTCCCAGGAGCTGCTCACTCGTGGCCATTGGGTCCGAGGCTAGCCGGGGCTGAGCATGTAGGACACAGCGCGTCAAGCCTCTGCAGCAGAGGCAAATACATTATGAGAGGGGAGAAGCAGCAGAAATTACGGATAAACACTTTACCAGAGAGATGGAGGGGGAGAGATAGGTATGTCAAAAGAGGGTCAGTGCTGGTGTGGAACAGACTAACCTGGAGTTTGGCAGCCCAGTACTTGCACATGGCCCAGCACAGTCACAGGCCATGGCAGCTCCTCCAGGCAAGGCTGTTCTCAGCTTCGTGTCTCCCAGGACAGAACTTGCAGGAACTGGACATTGACAGAGATGGAATCAACATCAAGGCCATAAAAATGTGGGAAAGGTGAGGCACAGACTCTTCCTGCTCCTACAGAAGTTCTTGCCCTTTGTCTGTCTGAATATGGGGACTTCCTTAGCCCAAATTCCATGACCTCAAAAATGTCTTATCTTCTCAACTATGACAGGGAGATGATAGAACTTTTCAAGAATTTTCAAAATCACCTAATAAAGCAAATAATTAGACAATGCTGGAAAAAAGAGACATGTAAAACATGATAAGTGACATTATTGAAACTACTGAGAAAATCACAGAGACTGTTTTCAACTTTTCTTTTCAAAGATGATGACCAAAGATGGCCTTCATAACGATAACATACAGACAATATCTGAAAAACACATTGAAGGAAATGTATCCTGTTTCAATGGTGACTGTCTCCCAAATATCCAAACTGGTTTTTGTTGGACAATTCCTTTGGCTCAACTCAAATAATTTCTGGAGTCAAATTAAGCACTGTGAATTACAGCTGCACATCTAAGACACCAAAAGGTATCATTCTTGATAAATTACACAACATCTGGAACTCAGCCCAACTCATGCAATTTTAAGCCTATTTCTGTATCTATAGATAAGTGAATATGAATGTGAATCTTTCTGGTCAAGGAGATCTAGGACCCTGAATACGAATGGTGAGTAAGGTGGCATTGTCAGTGTTGTATCTATAAGACGGAGAGATCCATTCATGTCTTCTCTTCCTGATGGAAAAAAAGGGGTCTATTTTTAAGATGAGTTTTTCTTCAGTTCATTTAGTAAACTCTTACCATAGTAAGGGGTGCTGAAATGAATGTCTGCAGCTTTAAGCTTTGCAGGCCCTAGAATACAGCTCTAGGGCTAATGTGTGTACTGGTTTGAGAAGCAAAACCAGTGAGACACTCCAAGTCAGAAATATAATTTATTAGGAAAAGGGAAAATAAAACAAAAAGGAAACAAAATACATGCAATAAGAAAAAGAAGAAAATCACTGGCAGTGTCAGAATACAACCTGACACCCTGTTGGCAGCAGTCTACTTGCAATGGTTGCTGCAGTCCTCCTGGACTAGCATTTGTGGCTCTGTTGTAGCAGTGATCCTGGACAAAGGTGCAGCCCTCTGCTGAGGGTCCAGTGGTGATGGATGGGCCTGTTCTTCCTCTGGGAGTCCAGTGGAAAAGGCTGTCTTGGTGTTCCAAGTCTCAGGTTTATATCCAGGTAGAGGGGCTCGATTCTCCCTCTGTCTGGAGCATTTCCCAATGGGATGATGGAAGTTTATCATTGGACTCAATGGCCCATTAGCAGAAGACTGATCCCTGGAGGGAGGATGGGTCATGGAAGAGATAAGGAAACTGCTCTTGATGGTTTCTTATCAGCTGGTTTATCAACAGAAGATTACATCACTACCCCTCATCCCAGTTCTAACAGATGGTAATAGAATAACACACCTTTGATTATATTTTACACTGCAACACATGACAATGTGTAACAGTAGTATTTCAAGGTCCTCCTTTAGTTCCTCAATGCCAAATTCACCAATATACTTTCTTAAGAGTGTTTTTAAAAAAATCTCACTTGGTTTCATTCCTTTTTTTCTGGAAGACTCTCTGTAGCTGAAACTCTAGTGTTTCCTTAGCCAGGGAGACTGACATGAATAGATTGAGTGTCTGAGGTTGATGAAACACAAGTCCTGTGGATAAGAACCTACTAAGAAAGCTATTAAAAACTCCAGAGAAGCCAACAAGGCTTGTACAGCTTACACATTAAATGATAGTATACTGAGCCTGCTGAATGAATGCCAGTTCTATGGAGACAAATGGCAAAAGATGTACTCCTGTTTCAATTTGTACAGACACCATCCCACTTGTCTCAAACTGATAGGGGCTATTACAGAGTCATCACAAACAAAAAGGGAAGACTGGTACTTTATTTTAAGTAAAATAATGCCACCATTTTCTCAAGGAAACCAATGTTATACTGCAGGGTAAATAATATGTTTTTTCTTGTCAATAATTGCAGAAGTAGCATAGCTAACAATTTCTAATCAACCAAACTTAGCTGTTACTATATTGCAGTTCACACATCCAAGACTTTTAGAAACCAAAAGAAAGGTACTTCAATTAGGTTAAAATCTCAAAAGTCAAACTAGGTCTTGTTCATTTTTACACTGCTTCTGAATATTAAAAGGTTAAAAATTCCAATATAGGAGAGCACATACTCTGTGTCTTTACAGAAATGCATATATGTGTACGTATACAAATACATTCATATCCATATATAATTTATCTTCATTTATTCAAGAAGTCCACTCATGATATTCAGTTTCAAAATGTTAGAAAAATGACTTGTCAAAAGTTGATCAGAAGGCATAACATAATGCAAGTTTTAAACAGCTGTTTTTTCAATTAATCAGTAACTGCAGTAAGTGATAATGACCTAGTCCATGTGGAAAATACACTATTTTATTAATCACACTAAAAAATATAATCTTGAACTTTCCCACACATCTATAATCAAATCACCTGCACAACAGAAAATGACAAGCAAACTGAAACTTCAAATGGCAAGACACCTGATTTTNTGCCCATTGGAACAAATGGAACCCTAAACATTCCCCTCAAAGGAAGCAAATACTGGATCAAAATACTGCAAAGAGTTAATCATGTGCCTGTGGAGGCCAAAAATGTTGAGAAAGGATCTGAGCCCTTGCCGGTTGGAAGCTGTAAGAATGCATCAGAGGAAGATTTATCCTGTATGTTCCCTTTGTAGACACTGAGCATATAATGACCACTGTCAGCAGAGATGGGATGCTGCATAACACAGGCCTTTGTTCCAGCCCAATATATCAATATTTACACTCCCATGGAACTACTGTAAAGGAAAAGAATCTAGCAAAACAAAAATAATTTATTTACTTCCACAAATGCACCTGGCCATTCTCTTTTTCAGTATTTGCCTGCAAATCTGCTTGAAACTGTTCTGAAGAAAAAAAAATTGTGATGGCATCATTTATTGTTGGGTCTTCCTCCACTGTAATGGTCAGTCAAAAGCAAGACAGTTTGAGCTTTGCTCTGTGGTTATACATGTCTTCCTCAGCCTGCTATGGCAATGACAGTAAGTGCTACATATTCTTTTCTTTTCTGATGGCTTCCTGTGTCCTCCCTCACCCTTCTGCCTGACTCACTAAAACTATTTACTAATGCTGTGAAATTTGCCCCTGTGAATAAAAGCTTAGGTGCTGAGTCATAGAGATGGGAAGACACATCAGCTGAAGCCTGAATTAAAGTGGGCTGATCACATGTATGTACATGTATGTACATACACGTGTACAATATATACACTTTCCCTTTTCCACATCCATTCTCTCTTTCAGGTGAATATTAGTATTGAGAGTGGATAGATCACAGGTGAGCCCAGATCTGAAATTTGGCAAGTGTCTACCTCTTTTTAGGACCATAAACTAAGAGTCACTAGGGATTTAGATACATAAACACCAGTTTGCATATGGTAATGCAGAAAACAAGACATTTATTTCATGCGTAGAAATACTTGTCTTTGTTGGGATGTACTGAAGATATCTTTATTTCATCACATTTGACAAGGAAATAGCCATCACTTAAGGAAGGTCTCATATTAACTCTCCCTGTGCTGGAAACTGAACTTCTCTAACTCTTGCTTTGAGTGTAGCCTTAACTTAATTTTATAGAAAATGAAATGGATGTCTTCTTTACCCTAATTTTAAAATTCATTTTGCTTCAGAGGAACATTAAGAAACGCTGATTGTCATCAAGCAATTTTAAGCAATGTATTTACTCTGTCTCCAACCTGTTACCTCTAAGTCAAAACATATTAAATGTCACTATTAATTTTCCAGTCTTCTCCCAGCTTGCTATAACCAAAACCATTAACTTGTTTCTCTAATTAACTGGCTACATCTATAGCCAAACCAGACTGCTATCAGCTATGTCCTCTTACATCGTCTGCTTATTTCCAAATCTAATTTCAGCAAAATATAAACAGCTAAGAGTTTACCAATTATTCCAGAGATGTCAGGTTATTTCTAGAATGATTACTGTAGTGTCCATGTCACTAGCAAGTGCTAATCCAGGCATGTGAGCCCTGACATTTTTACCTACTAGATAAAGGATGGCTTTATCTATTTAGATAACTAAGTTATACTGGGAGCTATTTTGACAAACTCGTGGGACTTAAAGGGAGTTATCTTTCAGACAGAGAGCAGAAGACTTAATTTTTAAATGGATTATTAATATCAATATGAGATATAAGCAATAATTACAAATCCTAATTCCTACGGTAATTAGGAAGATAAGAAAGGAAAAACTTGAAACAGCCAGCAATCCCCTCATACCTGCCTCCCCTCCATCTCTTAGTTTGTCATTACACTAGTCAAAGAGATTGTAGCATTTCTCATTACTTTGACCAGAACCACGGGATCCTCAGCTCCAGAAATGTACAATACATGTTTCCTATTAAATAGTACCTTGATTTTCTTCTGCTTCTAGCATCATCCAGTGTATTCTAGGTTCTTAATGTCCAAATAACACAATCTGCTTTCCTTTCCTGCTCCTTTGTGTTGTTATGAAGTGATTCATGATGTGCTTTATCAACAGCTCTAAAATCAAATACTAATCTGCCTTCTATAATAAGACAAAGTGAAGCTGGTAATCTCCTCTGGATTTGCAGGACATGAACCGAACAGCTTAAAGAGCCAACAATAGCCAATAATATTAGGAAAAAGCCAGTCAAGGAAGGCTTTTACCAAGATATTAATCACTACAGTATCAACCGAAAAAATGAAAAAAAGGACACATATGTAGAAAAGAAACACTCAGAAGAAAGTGACAGAAACTTACTGTAGAAAAAAAAGTTTAGGACAAGTGCCAGCTAATGTTAGAAAACCCATGGATGGCTCAGTCTAAATCCAGTGGAGCAGCTTATAAAGCACTGTGGACAGATTTATCTGCGTGACTCCTGCTATAATCAAAGGAAACTAAGAGCCTAGAAAGCTCAAAAAGTATCTAAAAAGACAGTATCTCTAATGTTCTTTTCCCTCCTCCATCTAACCTCATTAGACTTTCTGTATTAGGTGTTCTTCCTGTCACAGTTTAGGTAACAGTTAGTTTACAGTTGAGTTGACAGCATGTAAATGATAGTTTCTTCGTTTTAGTTTTTTTATGGAGCTTCCAAATGGTAGTGGGGATAGCACTCAACAAATGACAGGTTGAGTTCATCTCTACTGCAGGTCCACTGATATGAGAAGCCACAGAACCAGTGCAGCTAGAATTCAAGCACAGGCCATCTTAACTTGGCCAACGGGTTATACCCTGGGCACAGCTGGTCTCTTCCTCACCTTTCTGGCAAGCTTTAGAATAACTCATGAATTTTCCATGCTACAGGTTTGATGCTCAGAGGGCTTTTTACTTGGGAACTGTGGATTGGTGAATTACACAGGCCAGCAGCAGCACAAGCACAAAGGTGAGGTCAGCATCCTGTTGGGTGTCAATGGCAGCCCAGCTGACATGATTGTTCACCCTTTTTCCCAATGTAAAACTTCCGAGTTCTGCTGAAATTGATGCATTTTTACTGGAGTGGAAGGAGCTTAATTTCTACATAACCAGATGATTTCTTACAGTTTTTACAGTCCGTATAACAAGAATGAAACATAGTCTTTGAAGACTAAATGTGATGATGTACTCTGAATGCACTTCACTGGAAAATGCCTTGTGTGACAAGCCAGTGCAGCTGGATGGATGGCTTCCTCTCCATTCAAGGACAAATGGAAACAGGAGGATAATGCAAAGCTTTCTCCAGTCAGAACATGCCTTGTACAGAAGCCTCATTGTATTCAGGTGCATTTATAACTGTGGGCCATGACACAAAGTCACAAAAGAGGTACAAGCTGCTCCTTACAACGGCCTGATACCTCAGCCATGCAGAAAGAAAGCTATTGGCTGAGCAGTGCTCGGAGCAGTCTGTAATAGAATCTTTCTCAGCTTTGGTGTGAGTGATGTGCCTACTAATGATCTCACTGGCTGGTCTAAGCCAGTGGCAGTTTGTATGTCATAAAATTCAGAATGGCTCAGAAGCTCAAGGGACATGCTATCTGATTGAGAGAGTTGGAAGGGGCTTGGGGGCCCTTCAGGGATGAATCACAGACAACAGGTAGCATTTCCCATTGCAGTGCAGGGCTAGGCTGGGTAAGCATCTAAAACCTGAGGCTCACTGTCCAAGCTATCTAGGCTTAGATAACTCTGGCCCAGTAAAAGGAAGGGCACCACAACAGCTCACAAGCAGTCCATGGCCACCCCAGCACAGTGCTCCTTCTATCAGGTTAAACACCACTTCCTCATTCTCCTAGCTCCTAAGCAGGTGACACTGCCCCATTTGATGAAGAGCTTGGCTATGTGAGAGGATTCACAAAGCCCACTGCTTTCATATAGCACAAGATCCTCCTGAAGGATTCCCAGAACAGTGTATGAGTGTATGCATGCAGAAGAAAAGCTGAAAAGAAATTTAAAAATGCTTCTATGGGATGCAGTGAGGAACTTCAACTCCTCCGAGGTCCAAATCAGAGACCAGAAGCTGATTATTTTGTTCCACATCCTATAGAGATCTCAATGTTCCCACTTCATAGATTAATAAATTCTGCTACATTAAACTTGGTTTCATTTACAGCAGATTAATTTCTGCTGCCTTGCCCTCTAACAAACCACAGTAATGCCAATAAAAATGTTCTTGTCCCACCTTGATCGTAGGAAAGCTCAAATAGCAGAGTGCCTGAGGGAAAGGCATCTCACGGGGAGACAAGGTCTGCCTAAGTGGTCATTTGCCTTAGATTGAGGTTCTGAACCTTCCAACATGCCACTAGTCATCTCTGACCAGATACCTACCTTGCAGAAGCTACTTAGCTGGATTGAGCTACCCAAAGAGGTGATGATTCTGGCTTGCATTGACACCAATACACCAGCAGAAATCCAGGAACTTAGAGAACACTTCTCTCACAATTACAGGAAGAATCTCTGAACAGAAAGAACCAAAAATATACAGGCAGATATGGCTACAGTAGAGAGGAACCTATCTAATTCTGCAGAAAAACATCCCAGAAGAAGATCCAGCCCCATATCCTTTGATCCTCAGTCCATCTCATGCCAGCCCAATATGCTTTAATCTGGATGAAAAGTTTAATGGGAGGATTTCCATGTCAACCTCCTTCTGCTATCGTCATATCCGAGAACGGATAGAAAAAAGCTCTGCCTTTCTGATCGTGTTGTTGTAGGCTGTTGTCCCTCAGGATGAATTCAATTAATTTACACAAAAGATCCTCACACTGCTCCATGTAATGGAAAGCCTACTGGTCTAAATTAAGCGACCTTGCATCTTGTTCTGGAAATAAAATAATATTGGATGTTACACACTGAAACCTTACTGAAATAAAAATTTTTCAAATACTCAATATTTACACAATGCAGACAGGCATTGCTTTTATATAAAGCAGGAGTGGCTGTATGAACATAATTTTAATCTCAAAATGGCACCTTATTATCAAAATGAGATCAAGGCTTAAAATACTAAAAACACAGCTGGAAAGATCAATTTCCAAGAAAAAATGATTGCTCTATGACAGCTACCCCACTTCCAAATAAAACCTAAGTAAAACCTCAAATAACAACAAAATATTGAGTTTGTAGTGCTGTCTTTCATTTTAACATTCATCTCTAAATATCTAAAGGTATAATTAGCACTTTAGATGCAAAAAAGGAAAATAACAGGGTATGGGTTTTTCGTTGTTGTAGTTTTTTATTGATTTGGGGATTTTTTTTGTTTTGGTTTGGTTTTTGTTTTGTTTATTTGTGAGTTTGTTTTGTTTTGGGTTTTTTTCTTTAATGTACTCTATTAACATATTTCAGGGCTTATATAATGAGGCAAATTTTGAACTGTCTTTGGTCTTCTGCTTGAATCCAAAAGGAAAAAAATTTAGTCTTTGAGACTGTAGGAAGTGTTGCTTTACTTTATTTTGTGAAACTTATAATTCAGTTATAAAAATGCTCTGGGTTTCAGAACAATTCAAAGGAAATGACACAGAAGTTGTATTACATTGAAATCCTGAGATATGGCAGACTTTCCTAGGAAATCCAATTCACACAGCTGTGGCTTTTTAAGAATTAGACACACCTGGTAGATCAAACCCAGATACCAAGAAAATGTTCCCAAGACTGAAATTATAAACATGCTGACATCATAGTAATTGATCTGTTTTTAAAATGCAAAGCCTGTGCAGAAAGATTATGCTTTGATAAAAGCCCCGTCATTTGAAATGTATAGCTATTTTCTATAGATTACTTCCCAGAGCAACTGGAAAAACATGATCTACTAAAGATAAAATTGCTGCTACAAACACATTAAAAAGGACTGCAGGGAATGAGTTATACAACAAGTGAATTTAGAAAAGGATGTAATGAGTTACAGTAGTAGAGGAATGTTGTTCCATCCCAATCAAAGATAGTGTCCCCAGGTTACAAGATAGATCTGCGAACTGGTTTTCACTGGATTTATTTTCCTCACAATAGCTAGCATGTGGCTGTGTTTGGATCTGCATTGAAAGTAATGTTGGTAACGCAGAGATACTCTGATACTATTCTGAACAATACTTTGACCTTTTCTACTCCTTGTCCCAACCCAGCAATAGAGAAGTTGTGAGGGAACATAGCTGAGACAGCTGACCCCAGTGGACCACAGGAATATTTCATACTGTATGGCACATTTCTCAGCATATAAAGCTGGGAGAAGGAGATGGCCTTTGTCTTTCCCAGTTACTGCTGTGTATGAGGGGGCCCTACTCTCTCCTGGCGATAGCTGAATATCTGCCTGCCCACAGGAGTTGCTGAATGAATTCCTTGTTTTGTTTTGCTTCTATGCATGGCTTTTGCTTTCCGTATTACACTGTCTTTATCTCACTGTCTTTATTTCACTTTTACCCTTCCAATTCTCTCCCTCATCCCACCAATGGGGAGTGAGCAAACAGCTGTGTGGGGATCAGGAAACAGTTGGGATTAAACAAAAAAAATCTGAAAAAATTCTGAATTTTTATTACCTTGAATAACTCTCTTTTAGAGGCTCTCATATTCAGAACCAGGTCTAACTTCATAATTCACATACTACTTCTGACTAAATAAAACACACTATATAATGATCCACACAGCGTGAAATTTAGATCCACTGAGAGACAGAAATATTTTCTAATCAGGATCACCTGCATGGTCTATAAAGGTAAGGAAGCCATTGTACCAGGATGAAATTAATACAAAAATCAGTAAGATGTGAATAGTTTTGGGGGAGAAACTTATTTAACAGAAACTTTACATTCATGTCGTTTCACCCCCTAAGAACTAGGCTCACACAAAGGCATTGACATGTGGAAGAGAACAAACTTAGATAAATCTTAAAGCATGTTTTTGGAGAGGATACTGAAATCCATTATCTGTTTTAATGAAATTAGGACACTTTTAAGTCCTACTGAAATTAAAACTACTTAAATTTCAATCATAATTATTCATCACAGGTTTTTGTGTAAACTTTAGGTGCATCAGATCAATCAAAATGAAAAACAAAGCCCAACTGTAAGTGTACTCTACTTTTTAATGATTGAATTATGGGTGATAAAAATATCTGCACTATAATATCTGGAATAAATAAATAAGGGATAATGGCTACAATATATTATAATAATATTTGCTGAAAGATTAGTTAAGAGACACTGTATTTATAGAATATAAATATGTGAAGAAATGTGAAGAAACAGGAAGAGAGTGGCTCAAGGTCATTGGATGAGCCTTCCTATTGCATTAGTACAAAAGTGGCAATAGAGAAGATATGACATTTTAGCTAAACAAGTACTTTATGTGAGCACAGTTGAATAAACTGTTTGCAAAGGGTACTTCAATTGGATAATTCTCTGGTAACTTCTTTAGAATATACTGAGCACTATTACGTACTCGGCAAGTGCTTCTTCCCTCCC
>VZTB01009935.1:12722-22805 GCA_013397245.1 Thryothorus ludovicianus
TATACTTAATCCCCAATGGTCTCAATGTATACCTCTGAAGTAAAAAAGGAATTTGATATCTTCCTCTAAGACTCACAGAGCCTCAGACTCCCAGAAACATACTGTGTTGCCGCCCTGGCCCATTTTCAAACCAACAGAAGCTTGGCCTTCTCACCTCACATCCACAAGCAGCAAGTCTGGGCCTTTTTGCATACCCAAACAATTACTGACTTAAATAAACGGATATAAGTCAGAAGTCTATCAATATGCTAATGTTTCATATACAACATGACTCCAAATTAGTAATCTAGTCCACCCAATCCCATTCTCTCAGTCTACAGCCAGCTGCAAGTGGTTTGGGAGCCACTGCTGAACCACAGAACAGTTTGGGTTAGAAGGGATTTTATAAGGTCATCTAGCCTAAGACCCCTGCCATGGCCAGAGACATCTTCAACTGGCTCAGGCTGCTGGTTGAGCTTACAGTTCCATCCAGACTGAACTCCAAAGTTTCCAGGAATGGAGCATCTACCACCTTTCTGGGCAACCTGTTCCATTGTTTCGCCAGTCTCATCATAAAATATTTCTTCTTATACTTAGTCTGAATCTACTCTGTTTTAGTTTAAAATCCTTACTCCTTGCCCTGTTGCAACAAAACATACTAAAAAGTCTGTCCCCATCTCTTTTATGAAACTCTTTTAAGTACTGAAAGGCCTCAACAGGATATCTCTGGAGCCTTTTCCAGACTGAATAACCTCAACTCTGTCAGCCTTTCTTTATAGGACATGTGTCCAGCCCTTTCATCATTCCTCATCTAGACCCACTCTATCAGATCTCTTTTTCCTGTATTAAGGTCTCCGGAGCTGGATGCAATACTCCAATCATTAATGAGCTGTGAAATTCATTGCCACAGGAAACCAAAATTTTAAAAAGTGTTCAAAAAGTAATCAGGACATTTTATGTAAAAAATCAGTNGCCAAAAGGGCAGCATTTCTCAGTGCCTGCTCTATGCCTTATTTTTTTTCCCAGGCATTGGATGTTTCCTACTTCCAGGGGTGGAACAGTTTGCCAAACATATTTTTTGGGTTTAGCTGGTACAACTTTGCAGGTAAGCAAGGACATAGAGGGGAGGATCAGTAAAATCAAGGAAGGATACAAGCCTACATTTCTAGCAACAGAAATGTAGGACAGAGCAGATGGCCAGTGTACAGTGTTGGTGCTTCTGGAAATATCAGGATTCACTTTTCTCACTGTTATTTTACCTTCTTTTATTTGTCTGTTTTCTAGATACTTAAAGAGGAATAACAACTAAAATTTCTGAGCTCCATCCTCCAAAAGTTTTTTATTTCACGTTCAAAAAATTATTTTTGACAACTTGTTCAACTCTCTCTCAAACCCAGGTAAAGCAGGAGCAGAACCACTGATGTCACTGAGCTAGAGCTACAAACTGATCATAACAAGTTTCAAAAGTTACTGTGACATTTTATGGCCTCCATACTGAGCCTAACAATACGTTCCTATTGAAATACTCATTTACTGAAGAGAATAGTTTGCAAACAGATATTTTAGAAAAAGTAAATAGGAAAAGATGCAAACTAATTTCATTACTAAACCCAAGGTCTTTAAAATCATTGAACAACACAAGCCAAAGCAATTGAGAAAACTACTTTTTTTTTTCAGATAAATGTCCTTTATACTTCCTTCAACAGTAAGGGTCTAGGAGTTCCCAAAGGGATGATCAGCAGTCATCGGTTTAATTTTGCAGTGGTTCTTCAGCTTTGAGATTTGGTTTGTTTTGTTCTAAGTGAATAGAAAATCTTTCTGAGCATGATCCAACAATGGGATTGCCTGATGACTGTCATATCACTGAAGGGTTACCTTTTAATTTTATATCCCCTACAAATGAACAGTGAGACACCCCTAGTTCTCAAAAATCCTCTTATCAATATTGCAGCAGTTCTGAGAAATAGGATTTTCAGCAGAGCAGAGTATTTCCAAATGTGTGTGTTCTGAAAGGGGCCAAGACAGCTTTGCTAAGTATTATTTCTTATACAAACCAACTGGAGAGCCTGAGCCCATCACCAGATTAAATTGCTTTGTCAATCATTTATTTCAAATAGCTCTCATGAACATTATGAGAATGAACCCCCTTCTCCCCTTCCTGCCCCCAGGCTTTGTTGTCATATGAAATTTTTTATTTTTTTTCATTTTGGATATGCTTAAGAAATACCTAAGTGCTATACATAAACAGATAACATGACACAAACAAAAGCTGAGCCTGCCAAGTCCCAACAAGTCAAGAAGATGACATTGTTTGTACATGCTTGAAATTACAGAGCAGTGACTGCAACCTGAAGTGAATGTGCTATGACAGTACAAATAAAAATCGGTACATCCACATTTGTGACATGCTTCCTTTGCAAAGTTCTACACCTTGCCACCATGGAAATTTACTTGGCATGTGGTTTGGTTGCTTGGTCAAAGTCAAACAGTTGAAAATTAACACCATAAAGAGGCTTAGATGGGTGTGGGCTCAAGATCTTTTCTAGGTGGAGCCATCCTTTATAGTTCTCTGCAAATTATGCTTTTGCATGTCCAACTCTGTAACATCAGGCTCTGTGCATGACTCAGATGTTCACCATGAACAGACACAGCATGAACTCTCTGCATGCCCCATTTCAAAACTCTTCAATAATTGTAGCACTGACTTCAGTGTGTGTGCATCACTATAACAAAGTTGGACTTTGACATTCTTCTGCTTTCCTCAAAACCAAAGGTCCGCTTGAAAACCCACATTATCAGTCCATGTGCTGGAGAAAGATATTCTCGGGGAAAACAGCAATTAACCTTCTGTGAAAGTTTTCCATTGTTTTCTGATACTTTTGCAATGAAATCATGTTATAGATGCCTCATTCAGATGCCAAATACTCAGTTCCCCACTATCTCAAGGAAATGCTAAATACTGTGAAACTTAGTGAGGAGTCACTGCACTATATGGTTCCCAATTTAATCTTTTGTTACCTTCTGTAGAAAGGATAAGAGTTGTGGTTAAACCTACCATCTTTTTCTCTAGCATCCTTATTATTTACTCTTTAACTGGCTGGGTTTTGTAAAGAAAAACTGCTTCTTACATAAAGTGAATGAGAAAGCTTATTACATTAGCAGGAGCAAGGGAGGAAGTTCACAAGATGAACTCATGTGACAGCATGAGCCTTTAGAATTGCTTGTGCAAAGCTGATGCCAATAAAATACCACTCTGGTTTCTAAAGCAGTTGTTGCTATTTGGTGTGACATTTATAGAAAGTAGAAAGTGATTTAGAGACATCACTTGATATGACTCACATCCAGGTAGAATTTTTGATGATTCTCACTGTCATGTCTTGCAGTTATTTTCTTAAGATACATATTAAATACACAATCACAGCTTTCAAAATGCTGGATCAGCAGCTGGTTTTTTCAACATAAAGGTAGTATATTTATTTAAAGGACGAATGTTTAATTTTTGAAGCTGTATTGTAGTAAACCCCTGTGCAAGCTCAAATCTTTGTTTCCATTGAATAAAGTAAACAGAGAGAAATTTGAATCAGAACAGAAATGAAAAAAGATCTGTGTCTGCCTTTGAGGAAAGAGGAGAAAATAGACTCATTACCAGAAGGCTCCTCAGTGCAGATGATGGACACAGCTCCCAAAATGAAGCTGAAGGTCAGCTCAGAGAGGAGGCATTCAGGAGGCTAGTGGTCAGTCATTTCTCTGGCTTGCCAGTGGAGACTTCCAGTGATAGGGAGAAAATCAAACAAATAAAAATTCTGCCTTTGAAATTGTCTCTTATTCTAAGGTGGTTTGCAATTGTGTCCTAACATTTTGCCCAGTCAAGAGAATATTGTTTTCTTTCATGACAGGTCTTGACAAACTTGTGAACTCTGGGAATCTTACGATCACAGACTATATTAAAAGCCAGTGAATGCCTATGAAACAGTCCATGTCAGCAAAAGTGAGAGTCTCACCAGTTAGGACAAGGTCAGCCCAAAGACTGGCTCTATCGATTGTCAAGCTTCAGAAGGAATGGGCACAAGTACGTCACTTCTGTGGAGAGAAGAGTGTGGCAACACTCCTGACAGTGGGTAAAGCTAAATCATCAAAGTCTGTAATTGCTAAACTGGTGCTTTGACATGGCATTTGCTTGATGCTGGCTAACAAAGTGTAATCTGGATGTTTGCCAGGAAAACAGGAAAGGTGGCTGTTGTTCCAGTACAGGATGTTATTGCACATAGTTTGAAGACATGCAAGTACTTTGTGTTTATGTATACGGGGTGGCCATGGGATTCTTGAGTGGCCTATTTCATTAGACACTGCTAATTAATACTTATAAAATGTTCTGATGAGAAAAAGTCAAAACACACCTACAGAGCTAAATTTAAACACAATTTCTTCTTTGACACTGGAACCATATTTGGCCTATTTGAAATAATTAAACTAAGGTATAAACATGCTTCTAAGATGACTAACCATATGGGTCACATTGGGAAATCAGTTGTAGATACAACTGGGCACCTGAAATGTCACAAACACCTATTCTTTGATGAAAGAATTTGCTATATCTTTGAAAGATAAGAACAGAACCTCTTCATTTTCGCATTTATCTTCCTTTGGTTACAATTTTGCTAACATATAGTGCTTTTCTTACTAGTAAAGTAGCATCACAGGGCCCCCCTCATTTGATTGTCCAAATGAATGGTATCAAGAGGCTCTGTTTTAGGAAAGAAAAAAAGAAGAATTGCAAATGAATCAGCAGAGAAAATAAATTTAGGGATGAAGACAGCAGTCTTTTTAGTCCAAAGAGTATTTGGATTATGTATGTGAATTAATCTCTTTATCTAATTTTAAGCCATCAAAATGCCAACCGTTTGTCTCGGTAAAAACAACAACGATCAGAGTCTGTAGGAAAGTTTCTTGAAGGTGAAGGCTGGAATAGCCCATTCTATACAGCAGACTTGTTGTTGCTATTGGAGAAGACAACACTCACATGGGAGCTAAGAAGATCTAGTGTTACTTCCTAACACAGGAGTGAAAAGAATATCATTGTCACCCACATGTCTTTGAAGTTTTACTTCTCATTTAACTAAAAATAAAACTCAAGGTTCTTGAGTTTAAAATATATATTTGCTTCTTCAAGAAGCTTTTCTCACTGAGAAACCATAATCAGATTGTTTCCTCTATAGAATTAATAACCCAAATTCAGCAGGTGGTCTTGTCTCAACCGGTTTGGTCTTCTGTTTTCCACATCTCCACCAAGAGCTTTGTCTTTACTATCACTGCTTATGCATCTTAGCCTATCCAGAAAGTGTTACCGAGTATATGTAATATTGTTAAATGGGAGAAATACTGTTATTGGACAGAAGTCTGCCCAAATGACTATTCATAAATTCATAGAAGTCAACATTGAATTGACTGGCAGAGATCTCTGTAAATTAAGCACCAGAGTTCTCTGCCTTGATTTGTTTGTGGTCAGGCCTAGGGTTGTAACATCTATAGACACACACTCAAGGTGTGGAATCCAGGCTTGAGCATAGTCGAGCATGCACTGTAAATCTTAATAAATACCATAGTTTGAAATTTTTGACATGATTTTTCAGAATTTAAAGGACTCAGGAACAAGTAAGTTTATTTCTGTGTGATTTCCTGGAGGTCTGGCAGGGAACGTTTCTGTTTGGAGGGAGGGACTGGAAGCCAAATGATCCTTTCAGAGCTGCTTTGCTGAACCTCTGGGAATCCCTCCAAGGGCAAAACCAGACAACATCATAGGTAATGCCATTGAACCATCCAAGGATGAAGGAAGTGACATTACCTTTCACTGAACTATGCACAAGTGCAAACCCAGAACAGGGGACTGTCTCTGTGAGTGCATGAGCTCAAGTGAAGAAATGACTTAAAGAACTTCTACCTAATGAAGCGAAGCAACTGAAGGACTTACATGTTCTCCTCCAGGCCCCACCACTGTAAAAGCAGGAGAAAAAAAAGTGTCTCCATTATTACAAGTGTAATTACACTGGAGATTTGGGACTGGATCATCTCAACACAGCCTTTTTAAACTCTCACACCTGAGCAACATTGATGTATGCGTGTCTATAGGAAATATTTTCCAATCACCAAAGCTGCTCATTACACAAAGCATCTATCAGGATCCATAAGGATCTCTGCAGGATCCAGTAGGAGCATGCCTGCAAAAGTATTCACAGATCAACAAGTTCACAAAGTCATAGAATAGCTTGGATGGAAGAGACTGGTTAAGGCCATCTAGTCCAAGCCCCTGCAATGAGCAGTAACTTCTTCAGCCAGATCATGTTTCTCTCAGCTCTGTTGAATCTGACCTTGAATGTTTCCAGGGATGGGAAACATAATCACCTCTCTGTGCAATTTGTCCCAGTGTTTTACCACCATCAACTTAAAAAATTTCTCTTCTTGTACCTAGTCTCTTTAGTTTAAAACCATTAATCTTGTCCTATCACTGCAGTCAAAACAAGTCCAGGTCTCTCAGTCTGTCCTAACAGAAGTGTTCAAACTCTTTGATCATTTTTGCAGCCCTCCTCTGGACCTGTTCAAACAGGTCTGTGTGTTTCTGTACTGAAGACTCCCAGTCTGGATGCAGCACTTCAGGTGGTCACACCAGTGCGTAGTATAGGAACCACCTCCCTTGCCCTGCTGGCTGCATGTTTTCGGATGAAGTCCAGGGTGCAGTTGGTTTCTAGGTTGCAAGAATGCATTGCTGGGTCATGCCTATTTTTTCATTCACCATTACCTCCAAGTACTTCTTGGCAGGGCTATTTTCTGTAGCCTTCATCCCCCAGTCTATATTGACACGGGAGTCACTTCAGCCCAAGTGGAGATGGCATTCTGGCTTGCTGAATCCCATGAGATCCCTCCAAGTTCCCTCCTTGAGCTTGTCCAGGGCTCTCTGGATGACACTTGTTCCTCAGGGGTGCCAACCCTATCTATGACAGCTTGGTGTCTGTAAACTTGCTGAGAGTGCACTTAATCCCACTGTCTGTATCAGTGGTGGGGACATTAAAGACCAGTCCCAGCACAGACCCCCGAGGGGCACCACTCATCAATGATCTGGACATTGAGCCACTGGCCACTACTAAATTAACCACTCCTGATTTTATATAGCAATTAACCAACAAAAAAATTAAGAATTTTTAGATGATATTTACTCATCCCTTGCAATCAGCTTTCTTGTTTATATAGTTCTAGCTGATTACATGTTAAATGTGTCTGCACACAACTGATGAGCCAGCATAATTTGCTGGATGGGCCATTGATTAACAGGGCTCTTGCCTCTGAGTTTCACAGAAGTAGGTCTGAATCTTCCCAGCATTCTGCTTTATTGCTGAGGTTTTCTGATCTCTCATCCTGCAGCAGTTCACACTCTGTTCAAAGATGAAACTGTCAAAAGATGAGACAGATTCAGATGGTGAGAACTGTAAGTCTCTTCCCCGTGCTGCTGGGGAAATGACTGGATGTAGAAATCCAAAAGCACATTGAACCACAAGAAAGTGCAAGTATAAGAAGCCACTAAGAAAGCAGGAAATATCTGAGTTAAAAGTAATCTCAAATACCACCAGGGCAAATTTCAAAATCAGTATCTTCACTCATCAAAAATTATTTTTATTGCACATTTTGTCTCTTTGATTAGATTACTGACAATTCAGGAGCATGGCTTTGATTTATAATTCAATCCACTTGTTACCAATAGCAGGTCTGAAGATATATTTGCAAAAGGTAAGAGTCAATCAGATGCAGAGGGCAAGCTGCCAAAAGGCAACAAGCTATTAATTCTGAGCAGAATTTACAGATTTGATATTACACAGCTGACTTATTAGTTCCCTAGGATGCAAAGAAATAGAAAATAATCATAATTGAATCAGAGAATTAAGAAAGTATTTTTAGAAAGAATTAGTACCCTAATTCTCTTTTATGAGAAATTTTATGGTATTTATCAAAGCTTCACCCGTCTTGGAAGAACTGCCATCTCATTCATCATGCAATTCAAAATGCCCTCTTAACATTGACTTGAAGATGACTAGGTATAATCATAACATCATCTTACTAGACATGAGATATTCACAGGCATGCATTTCCCTAAGGCAGTCAACTGTAGGGACACAGCAGGTTCTTGAACTAGCAGCAGTCTCTACCTGGAAAAGGTAGAGACTCTACCTTTCCTCTACCAGGAGGGCACATAAGATAAAGTCTGTGGGTGTTGCACACTGTTTTCATCCAGAAAAAACACAAGGTTAGACTCCATCCAATATTAGGAACTAAAACATTTTAAACATTTTCTTGAAACCACTGGGTTATTTGGAGGTTTTTCTCTGCAGATTCACCTTGGTGTGTATCACATTGGCTTTTCTCCTGTAGGCTTTTTCAGCTGGCCTGTACGTATGTGTGGATTTACTACCAGGTGTAGTAGCACAACTGACCACTCCACTTTGAACTTTACCATGGACTTGCAACTTTCAGCTTAGAACTGGACATTTCTCAGGAAGATTGATTGTCACAACCTGAACTTAAGCACTTGGCTAATTGTTGTCGGGAGCCCTGTTGAGTTTCAATATTACTATTTGTCTTAAATTTAATTCCTTTTTTGTAAGAGTGTCAAATTTGATCAGATTAGTCTTTTCCAGTATAAACTTGTCAGAAACCAAAAAGTAGCTCCATTTCCACCTAGGCTTTTGTCAGTACAATGGAAAAGTACATTTCAAGTTATGTGTTTATACAAGTAAATTACATTCCAACCTCAGTCTTTTCTGTTTGAAAAGTCAGATTTAATCCCTGAACAAATTAGAAAACCAATATTTGTATTATTTCCCTAAGTCACATGCAGACTTTATTGCCACCTGTGATGGCGATAATACATTCAACATTTCCTCCACCTTAAGTAATGCAGTTAAATAATAAGTACTAATGTCTGCATTCTTCTTGAAATGTATTTAGGGTTTCTAATTGAACATATTTCCCTGTGATTTGAAAAATCCAGACTTCTTCTTCTAAAGAATATTTTGAGATGAACCCAGAAGCAACCATAGGCACAGTATGTTCTCATCACAATAAACCAGAAAGAAAAAGAAAATAGTGTCAGAAAATATCATTAAAGATTTAAAATATATGAATCCCATTGTTGAGAGCTCTGCCTAAGCACAGACTACAAGGACAATGGAAACAAGACAAAAGCTGATAAGCGTTTACGTCATAACTTGTGTTTTTTCTTTTCCTAGTTTCTCTTCCCTTGTCACTCTTTAATTCCATCTCTCAGGCTTTTTTACTGTCTCTTCCCCTGTCATCCCTTTCCTCATGCCTTCCTGCACAATATTCTCTTCAGCTCTCTTGTCATCTGAGTACTTTTTGGTCCTCTCCAGATACGGAGCCTTGCATTTTTGCTGCACCACCCTCTTCCTTTACCTTCTTCCCTCAAACACCTCCAGCCACAACCTACTTTTCTCTCCTACCAGTGCTTTTCTCTGCATCTTTCCATACTTTTCCACTCTAACTATTTTCCCTCACTGTTTTCCAGGCAGCTTCCGTTCTCTTTTCTGTGATTTTGACCCTTTTTCTCAGATTGTCTTTTTTTTTTTCATAGGTACCCCAGCTTCTCATTTCTATAATTAGGACCTATATTATCCTTTCCTTCTTCTTTCAGGTCTCTATATTTTCCAAGATTTATAATCTTCTCATTTCAAATACCCTTTCTGTACCTTCCTCCATTTCTCCATCTTCTCTATTTCTTTCTATCGTCTTTGCTTTTTCTCTCTACCACCTCACTCTGTTCAGGTTCTATTTCAGCACTGATGTTGTAATGCTTCTACAACCCCCTTGGCAGACTATAGAGGGGAAAAGGCAGTATTTCAGTCTATGGTAAGGAGCCCAGAGTAACTTCACCACAAAACTCGCCAGCTGAACAAGAAAGTGAGTTGAAAGTGCTTTGTGAGCTTCCTCCACAGCCTTAGACAGCATAGAGAGACCCAGATCTTCAGGCTCCTGCTGTGTACACTGTCCTTTGTACTCTGGATTATTTGAATTACCTGTGTAGCTCTTGGGACCATGTGCTCA
>VZTB01009935.1:29593-70664 GCA_013397245.1 Thryothorus ludovicianus
TAGCTTAAAAAATACTCTGAAATCCTCTTGAAACAGAAAAGTTTCCTAAGGTATCTTGTCTTGTTTTTACAGTTTCAAAGTACTTTGACAAGCCCAGGGGAAAGTGATAAAATAAAGGGATATATTGCCTCAATTTAAAAGGATTTTTCTGAGCTGAAATTCACAGCTTCAGCAGACTATAGTTTGTAGTAGCTGGTCTATCAACTTTGATTGGATTTTCAGCTATTTACACTTGTACTCCATCTTCACACTTGTTTCACTGCTTTCACCATGACAATTGGTCAGTAGTCATTCTGCTTTCCTCTGTCAGGTCATGTGGATCCTCCATACCACAGACGTGCTACTACACTTGATTTAGATGCCAGATTATACTTTTACATGAAATGTCCAAATTATCACCTTTTCCTGCCCACCTCTCACAAAATACTGTGGATGCTGCAGTTATTTGTAAGACCAAGCTGTATGTCTCACCCAAGCAAGTTTGGCACCCCACATAATTCCACAGCAGACAGCTGAAATAATTCCTATCTCACCCTGCCCAGTGGTGCCAGCTCAGGTATGGATAATTCCCCCCTGATCTGACCACTGTCTAGTCAAACCAAGCTTTACTCCAGTTCTGCAACAAAGCAAGCCTACACCTTTTCAGCTGCAATTAAGCAGAGTTCATCAGCCAGCCCCTCTGAAAAACAGTGAAAACCCATCTGAATCACTTTCAGAATTAGTTCATTATTTTCCATCCTCTTGAGCAAACTGGGAAATAGACCCAAAGAAAGCACTAATCCTGCTACAACTTTTACCCACTAAAACATCCCCACCAACTTCACAGCTCTTGATACATGATTGTGATGGATTTTAATTTCTTAGGTGTAGATAAAGCTTTCATAATCACTTCACTGTAGACAACCTAATGTTTTTTCAAGCGTTATTTCAACTCTTCCCTCATTACTCAGATTTACACCTATGACAAAATTGTAAATACTGAAATATCAGCATCCATTCTCAAATCTTTGTACAATGACTGCTTCAAAATGGGAGCCATCAGCTTACATATAAAAAAAAAACCAAACCAAACAATAAAATCTCAAACAAATTCCAACTACTACTTTGACTTCCCTGCAAAATTCTTATTACAAATTTCACTGCACAAAATGAGATTTCTGTCTTAAATGATTTTTTTTGTGAGCCACAGATCACTAACAAAAATATTCTCAAAACTCCAAACATACTTGTCCATCAGAAACGTCTTTTGCAACAGCTGTAGAAAACCTGTAACTTTCCAGTGAAATGCACAGAATGTGCCAGTAGGTTTCCACAAACTTACAGAATAAATTGGGTATACAAAGAATTTAGCCAACAGCAACAAATCATATGGCTAAGTCTCAAAAGCGTCTATTTAACTAAATATAGGAAGTTTTAAAGATGTTTGTTTGACAGACCTGTATAACTACTCTTCTGCTGAATGTGGCTAAAGTGTGAATTAGAGTTAAAATTGTAATTAAAACAGTAATTTTCATTAACATGCATCCAAACTGACTGTGTTACTACAAGCTAGCTCTAATGGTTTTTATAATATCTGCTTGCTTTCTGTTTGGAAAAGCACTGTTTGGACAAGCAAGATCTAGCTCACAAGAATATTTCCAGAAAGGTTCTGGAGTTAGCTCTGGTTATAAATGTTTGCAGAGTCAATTCCACCTCAAAGTGCTAGTTTCAAAGGCAGACAGTTCATTGTCAAAAGTGGTACCATGCTTCTTCAGTGCCCATCATCTCACAATGACAGTGAGCAACTAGTAATGCACCAAAGAGTCTTAGCCAATTGCCTATTGACAGATAAAATGAACCTGTAACAAGTATTCACTCATTCTGGAGTATTAAATGTTTTTTAACCTCTATATAGTTATTCTGCAAGCAAAAAAATGGATGAAATTCAAATGAAAGGGAGTAAGAACTTGTTGGGCCACCTTTTAGCATGTGGGTGGCCATCTACAGAGGCAGAGAGTGGTATGACAGATCTCAGTTACATGCTATTATGTGCCCATGCCCAGACTATTTGCTGGAAATACTGCCTTCATTATCTATCTATTTAGTCTGTAGAAATTCAAGCCAGAGCTTCATTTATTTTTGAATTTTTCTACAATGAAATTTGATCTTCTGGGGTGCTAAATTGCTTCTGCAGTGTTGAATATCCCAAAGCCCTTCAAGCCTCAAATGACAGCAAACTGCTGTCTTGCTCCACTCCCAAGAAGATCTTATAGTGGATAAAACTGATTTAAATGACAATGTAAAACTTTGCTGTGGGCAGGAACAGAAGTCTCTGCAGCCAAGCCTTAATCTTAACTTGAAACTAAAGACAGAAGCACAGTGAAAAATCTACTGCCCTCAGAGAGGAAAACAAATAGTCCCTACCTTGCTTCAACTAGCACAGCCAGTACCCTCATGGGCCCTTTGGCACCTTCCTTTGTCCCTGTGTCTTTTCTCAAAGCACAGTGTTTCTTATTAGTGAGTGTTAGATCAGCCCACAGAGAAAAGGAGCACATACAAGTGTTAATTCATTCCTCAGCAGAAAGCAGGATATAAGGACAACATAATTCTACTGATGGATAACTGCTGCCTGCTGAGTCTCTCCATCAGCCTGAGCAAGTGAGAAGAGTTAACACCAGATGTAAGACCAGGACTGTGGGACCAGAGCTACTGCCTATGCTGGGGAACTTCCCAGGTTCAGAAAGCTGACCTCCAGCCAGATGGAGCTGAAAGGCAAGCTGGAGTGGGAGTGGTAGATTTTACATCACAAATATGTTTCCTTGCATTTTCCCAACATAAAAAGAGTTTTCTAGGAATCACTGATGTCAAAGCTGGTCAAAGCCAAGCAAATCCCTCTGTTTGGAGTGTACACCTTGTGAAGTGCTATGAAAGAATGAAGAGTGCTGTTTGCAAGGATATAGCCACAGAGCATGGTCAGCTACATCAGTCCCACTACTTAAGTCATATATGAAAATGAGCACTGGCTGAACTTTGTCATCAGTGTTATGCCAAACTAAATGGTCTAGTGCTAACTGTCCCTGCAAATGATGAATCTTTGTACTTCCTAGGATGTACCTCTCCATTTTCAAACACATGTCTAACCACTAACCAGGAACAAGTAGTGCATTGCTTAAAAGAATGCTGGACCAAACAACAAATGGAAGCGGTAATGCCTTGAGAAATTTTTGTCTGGAGAAGGGAACTAGCACAAATTTCAGGCTACATCATGAAAAGAGAAACCTGGAGGAAACTGTGTAAACTAACATTTTTAGCAGTAAATTTCACAGATACATAACCCAAAACTTTGTTTCTGTCATGGTTTGACACTGGCTTAATGCCAGACATCCACAACAACTGCTTGCTCACCCTTCCCTGCCACAGCTAGGCAGAGGAGAGAGAAAAAAATTAATGAAGGGTTCATGAGTTAAGGACCAGAAGAAAACACTCCAAGGGAAAAACAGGCTCAGCTTAAAAGTACAAAGATAATTTTTTACTAACAAAATCAGAGGAGGATAATGAGAATAAAAAAAAGCCCTTAATACACCTTTTGTTCCCCCAGTCCCTCCCTCCTTCCCACTGACAGTGCAGGCAGACAGGGTGTGGGCATTTTTGGGTCAGTTCATCACCGAGATTTTTATCCACTGCTCAGGGAGAGGAGTCCTTGCATTGTGAGACCACATGGTCCCTTCTATGGGACACAGTTCTCCATGACCTTCTCAGGCATGAGTCCACTCTCATGAGCAGCAGCCCTCCCAAAACTGCTGTGGCATTCTGTGGGTCACTCTTCCACGGGGTGCAGTCCTGCAAGGACAGGCTGCTCCAGCCTGGAAGCAGGGCCCCTCTCTCCATCAAATCTTCCACAGACCACAGCCTCCTCCAGGCATCCACCAGCTCTGGCACAGGCACCTCCCCCACGAGCTGTGGGTGGATCTCTGCATTCCCCATGGATCCCCAGGGGCTGTGGGTGGATCTCTGCATCCCCTGTGGATCCCCAGGGGCTGTGGGTGGATCTCTGCATCCCCTGTGGATCCCCAGGGGCTGCAGGGGCACAGCTGCTTCCCCATGGTCTCACCACTGCCTGCAGAGGAATCTTGACCGGCACCAGGAGCACCTCCTCCTCTCCTCCACTACCTTGGTGTCCCCATGTTGTTTCCCTCACATGTTCTCACCTCCTCCTCTTCTCTGGATAGGAAAAAAGCTGTGTGCACTTCGTTTTTATTTTCTTCTTAAATCTGTTATCACAGAGGTGTTACCAACATCTCTAATTGGCCCAGCCTTGGCAGCAGCATGTCCATCCTCAGAACCATCAGGGATTAACTCTGCTGGGGATGGTGAAAGTTTTCAGCAGCTTCTCACTTCTCACAGAAGCTATCTCTGTGGCACCCCTCACTACTGAAAACCAGGCTGTACAAAACCAACACAGTTCCCCTGAGCTCACTGCACAATGGCTCTTATAAAATTCTTTTCACAGCCAAATGAAATTGACTAACTGGAGGAACTTGTAACAACTCAAAAAACTGCAGTCTACTGTTCCCCCCAATACATTAAGTGAAATTAATAATGTGGAACATGCGTGATACACAGTCCTCACAAGGCAGTCAGAGCTTCAGCCCTTCAGCCGTGTGAAGTGGATCCTGTCTTCAAGATGAAGGAAGGAGATAGTTTACCATTCCCCCAAGCAGCTGCTGCGAAAAGAGGGACACAAAATATCACAGCAAGCACGCTGTTACTCTGTTCATTTCCCATTTCATGGGGAAGAACGCTCTCTAGACATGCCAAGGCTGTGCAGTGAAGCACCTACACAAATCTTGCAGAGTCAAGAAGAATGCAGTTGCTGATTGAAAAATAACAGAATCCCACATAACCTGAGACACTTCTTGAGGGCTTACCACAGGGGTGCACCATCAGTAAGAATGGTGCATCCCTGGTGCATGACCTTTTGTTTATTCATGGACTCTGTTACTCCATCTGCTGAATACCATTTGAGACATGCATGCCACAAAGCAAGACAAACTAGTGCAGCAAGATCACTGGGAGCACTGCTGATATCAGATACTTCTGGTTTCTTGTAATTTCCAGGCATCTGATGTGGTGTGTGGCAGAGCTGGGGTGCAAGTTGGGAGACAGCACTATGTCTCTCCGGAGATGGCTTATCCCTTCCTCACATTGAGTCATATGCATCTATGTGATGCTCAGGCTGAACTGGTCAATAGCCTGAGGAAAATTGGCTCCTAGGTGTAAAATATTTTCAGCACAGGCCTCAAGGCATACACACTTTCCAAGGGCAGTTAGGATGAAGCACTGGCCTTAATAAATAAATAAGTTCCAACTCCAGCTGTTTGTTGCATGTTGCAAATATTTCCACTCCAAAGAAATGGCTTTGCATCTTCAAAGAAAACTGTTTTCTTAATAAAAACATCTTCGTCATTAATTATCACAGACATTCCAAGTAGTTCTTTGAGTATGAAGTAATTAGTATAACCACGTAAAAGAGGATGAGACCTGTCTGTAACAGAACTGTTAATACATAAAGGATAAGACTTCGTTTTGTCATCTGAAAACCACATTACTTTCTCTGGTTGGAAGTAGGTCAAGTGCCCTCAGGAAATAGCTATTTGGTTCTCACCAGGAAGTAATCTGATACTCACACATCTCCAGCCTTATTAAAACCTCAGTATGAGGTAAAGTCAAGGATGTCAGCTTCATTTCTTGTTGCATTGAAGGGACAAGGGTGATGTTTGAAAGGAAAAGGTTTATTATTTTTAATCAGACACTCAGGCAAATCACACTGTCAGTGAATTACATGCAGAGCTGTTTAGTTTTCCAGCAGCCCACACAAGACCAATAATGTGAGGAAAATCAGAGGAGCTAGAGGATGAATCTTACAAGAAAAGCTGCACAATAGCTTAAGTGTGTTTAATATAAAGACCATGAGCAGTCCTCACTACCATCTTTTCAATAGAAACACTTGCTTCCATGGCTGACTGAGGATATAAGAAGGACATGGCTGACATGACACAGAGGATATAAGAAGAAATATCCCTGCATGCTAATAAAGATGGTCATTACTATGGAGTCAGCTACAAGGGGGTTTTATGGATGTTGTGTGTCAGGCCATCAAATTTTTCTTCTCCGGTTAGAACTGATTTAATTTATCAAGCCTGTTCTCCATTCTGAGCCATGTTTTTTACTATTATTTTATTTACTTATTCAATGCTTACTTTTCCTCAAGAAGAGGTGTTGAGGACCAAAATAATTTGAGGGGAGTTAGATGAATTATGTAATTGTCGTGTGTGTTTCATCAGAGGATTGAAAACTTGGCCAAGTGGGCTTCCTGCCATAGGTTTTATATTTTTTGCCAAGGGGAATAAAAGGGTTTAGCCTCTATTACTCCAGTTTCAAAAGAAGGTAGAACCACTTTTTTTGTTTTCAGATTTCATGCAAAATTTATGTGATGCTTATGGGAAAACAAAATCCTGTGAGAGAAACAAGATAAAGCATCTCCTAATGAAGGTTTCTTCAAATTTTAATTGTTTCAGAGCATAAATGTTGTACTAAAACTTAGTAGAAGGTCACAGGGGTGGCTGGGGGATAGTGTAAAATAGTCATTGCCTTAAAGGGCAACTGTAATAGCAATTCTCATTTCCCATAGCACTTTGCCAATCTACCTTTCCTCACTTGTCTTGCTCTGAATATCTTCTCCAATCTATTTTGAGAAGTCCAGAGCCCTGTTATTTGACCACTCAACCTTCAGTACCTTAGCTGAAGACTGCCATGAGGATGCCACAATACATTTATAGTTGAGGGCTTGTATGTCACCCATTCAAACTTAGTCACCCACCCTCTTCAGAGAAGGAAGTTCTTCATGGATGGCAGATGGAGTAAGCCAGGGGGGATCACAAGGACTAGTAGTTACTGCATGGCACATCCTACACACAAACTAATCTACACATTTTCTGCAAAGCCCCAGCAATCAACTCAAATCAAAAATGAGGATCAGGGAACATTACCCACAGCACATGGTGAGGAGATGTTACCTACCCTGCCCTAGAGGTCTGCAAGTGCGGCCCTCCTCATGGCCACACTCAGTGTGGTGGCTGCACCTTGCTCTGCAAGCAGAAAGACCACCTCCACTATCCAAGCCTCTTTATTCCCATTATGCAGCTCCATTATAGATGTTCCTTATGATGAACCAGAGGGATGAGCCAACACCAGAGAGGGGAAAAGTGCCACAGTACGGGCAGAAAGTTCCTGGCACTCACTATGTCCTCTGACTGCACTTCTTTATCATGTGAGGTCTGTTTTCTGTCAAGCTGTATCTGAGGGAGAAAAGAAAAACAACAAAAAGACCAAGAGATTTCAAAGTAACATGCCCTGTTTGTCAAAGCCTTGTACATGTTCTCAGGTGCCAAGCCAAGAACCTGTCTTTAGCAGCTTTTGTTGGAAACAATTAAAGTTGAAATTAACTTAACTTGATAGAGTTGAAATCAACATTTCAACTTTATCTTTTCTCTTCTTTCAGACAGCTATGAAAATTTTGTCAAAAATAACAATACCAGTATTCACTGAGGCTGGCTCAGTCTGCTATGTTAGAGTCATTGCCAGTACATATCTCTGCTAGAAGAGGGCAGCCTGAAAAGCTCTAGGAGTCTATTTCTCTTGAGTTTGATATTCCTAATATTAGGAGGGAAAACCATCATTGACATGAAAGCAGGCCATAGCAGGAGTGATGGAGCTGTGCAGACAACGTACAGAGACTAAAATCAACCTGTTTCTTAAACGGCACATTAAGCCTGATTTCCAGCAATAATGTTTTTCCCTATATTAATACAAGATGCTTTCATGTAAGTGTCAGCCCATTTAACAGCTGGCATATGACATTACTCCCAGGGAATCTGGTGAATTACTGAGGCTGTTGCTCTTCAGGTGAGGTCAAGAAATATTAAGAGGGGGAAGACAAAACCAGACTGCCTAACTCAATGCTTGACCTAATACAGATTCTGAAATGTGTGAACAGAGTAATTTGCAATTACTGGTGGAATTAATGCCTATTTTGCCCGCTAAAGTAGAACTAAAAGTTGGTTTGTATGCATGAAATGTTGATTTGTCAAAGCTCGGCTTTGTTCTACTTGGCTTAGCTGTGGTGTTGGGTGCCTCATCTTCATGTGACTCATCTTCATGTGACTAGGTCCTCACCACTGTAGCTTGTCAGGGACAGCATCTCTTTGTGCTTGTGACTCCAGTGTCATATCCATTGTGTTGTGATTTTCTGGTGTGAATCTGAACTTTCCTTATTATTTCAGGGGCACACTTAACAACTGCAGCACCCTGCAATGACAGACACTGCTCTAAATGACTGTGTCTTGAAGCCATTTTTTTGCAAGTGTTTGATTTCTGTAGTCTCCATCTTTCCAATAGCTTGTCATGGTCTTACAATGGAAATTAAATTGATACAAATCTGAGCTCTACGGCCCATTGAACTCCCAAGTGAAACAAGCAACGAAAAATGGGACTTTTCTCTAAGAATATCCTGCCATCAATTCACAAGAATTTAGATTTGGAGATATACAGGGTGAAAATATCCAATATGAAAAATAGATCCCTGTCTCTAACAGTAGTACCTCAGCATCTTATTACCCTATAGTTTAACCAAAGTTTAAATGGTGATTACTATTGCAGGCACAGTTTCTTCAAGATAGCAATTTTGGTGTTTTTACCTGAAAATTAATCCTTTGAAAACTAGGTCAAACAGCAGTTCCAGAACATTTGGAAAAAGAACAAACACTTGCAACAACAATGACCACAAGAACAGCAGAAGCACTAATTTCATCATCACTCAGCTAAGCCAGTCTGATAAACAAGTTCCCCTGCAATAAACCAAGACGCTCTGGAGGCCAATAAAGAAGCCAACACAGAAACTGGATTAAGGTATGAGTTGCACGCAACAACCCATGCCACTCAGAAGCCTGGCAGAGAGTTGTGCCAGAGCTACAGCTGCCCAGTGAACTTCCCTAGGGGAGGCAGCAATAATACTGCTATTGTCAAAGTGATGAGACCATAAAAAATACAGAGGAGTTGCCCTTGAGAGTAATGGTTGCAGCCTTTGGGCTGGGTGCATGCAGTGAATGAGAGTCTGGTAGCAGCTGCGGGTGCAGCAAGATCCCATTCTGTCACCTGGCAACTTGCAGTGGAGGGAGAGCTGTATCACATAAAGACCTGTGAGAATACACATTTATGGCTGCTTGGATTGTAGCAAACTCATTAACTTCACTTCTTTGGGGAAAAACAAGGAGTGCAGCCAACATGTAGCAGACAAAATCATCAACATGCAAGTAAATTTTGGTGCAGCAAAGATATCTGCGGAAAAATATGAAATAATGCTCAACTGAGTAGTGTTATGCAGAGCTCCCATTTACCTTACCGAATTAAAAGGACTCATTAGAAGTTCTATCTACTACCCGAAACAGGATGAAAATCAATACATCAAGGAAAATAAATACTAAGCTTTGTCAAAAAGCTACAATGGTAAATTTTATGGGAAACTATATTAATAAGGAGCCTTGCTGGTGATATGAGTTATCATTCTATATTATCAAAAACTAGGCATTAGTGAGTAGGTGAATAACACGTCTGAATTTCTTACTCAGGTTTAAATGAATCAATGAAATTTAGGATGGTAGTTAAATCCAAAACAAGTTTCAGATCAGTGCAGCTGGAATTTAAATATTTATTTGTTTAGTTTGATGAATAAAATGTGTAACAACAAAACAGATCCTTTTCCACACATTAGCAAAAGGCAATAAAAATGAAAATGAAGTGCTAGTCTTAGGCCCCATCTACTAAACCAATGAGGTAGAACAAGTTACTCTAATTAAACACTAACCCAGAGGCCAGGGAGTTAACTTTTTATATTCCCTGAATATTGTTTTATATGGTATTCAGAAGGGAAGCTGGCATGATGCTTCTACAGAACTGCTCTGAATTTATCCTACTGATTTTCCATTTTGCTATAAAGTACTTAAATACTCAGAAAACAAATGGAAATACATTTACTATAATTTCATGATAAAATGGATGCTACTTGGAGAAGCAGTATATGGAATTCTATCTTAACTTTGAGAAACATATTCTGCAGAGTGAAAAAGCATGCACAGAGGAGACTGAGAGTGAAGCAGAAGAAGCCTGAAGAAGGATGTTACAGCTTCAGTATCGAGGGCACCCTTTTACATGTGAGGCAACACAGAGATTTGAATTCCAGGTTCCTGTATCATAGACAAGCATGCTGACTGCTGTCTGTTGAAAAGAAGGGGCTATCAGCACCTCCCCTATTACTTGAGTGTAGAGAGCAGGGGGCAAAATAACAAAAAATATTGTCCAGCCTGAAAAATTTAACTTGAATCCATAAATAAAGTATCCCATGAAGCCAAGAGGTTTACACTGACACAAAACTCATTAGCCATACTGGAAAATAAGGCTTTCCATCTACCAAAGAGATTTTACAACTGAAATTGACACGCTCTTGAAGTCATGCTGTTTCTCCATTCTCTCCTGATAGAATCTCCTGGGTTGTACAGTAGGAAGATTTACCCCTCTACTCTTCTGTCTAACATTCACTGACTCTCTAGCTCAATGGTAAGTACTTAATCACCTTTGAGGACTGGATTATCGGACTGAAATTGTACAGTTATACAAGTTCTCTTATTTTTTTGAGAATATAACTGGCATGTAGCCTAGTGAATCTCACCTTGGAACTGTCTTCAATATAGAAGCCGCTAAACAAATGGTAACATGATGGTATTTCTCAGGACTGGCACACTGAAGACCAACAAATAAGCTTATGAAAGACAATTTTTCCTCATTTAACAACTAAAAAAAAAAGTTAGGAGGCATGCAAAAATTTCTTTCTGCAGTAAGTATCTTGATTAGGCAAAGGATTAATACCTACTAACTCTGTTTTTACAATGTGGAGAGCACTTAATAGCTAGATATCAGCTGAATGTCTTGAAAAATTGAGTCCTCCTGATTTTGTTTACCTTTCAGGATTATGTTCAAACTCAGAGGAGGTTCAGACATTGGGCTAATATAACAAGATTTGGCATAAAATCTCCTCAAGTATAGTGAAGTAGGAGGGACATTCAAACCCACATTTGAGGCAAGACCTTACAAGAGAGCCCTACTTTGTCTCCAAGATGCAGTCAATTCAGTGATTGATTTGTGACCTTATTAAATCACAAGTTTGGTTCTGGGACATCTTCCTAATACTTTCATGCTGTCTCTGGCAATAGGTACTATTTCCTGGAATATGAGCAGGAATGAGATGCAGTGAGTATTCACATTATGTTCCATGTAAACCAGGATAACCTCAATATGTGCCTGGCCCTCTGAAATCAAAAGTAATTTCCTTTTACTCCTTTCTACTTTTAACTTCCTCTCTCACTACTTGAACCCTTTACACTGTTGTCTCCACACATCCTTGAAATAACCAATTCCATAATGTAATTAGGCACAGTATGAAAAAGTACTTATTCTGCTGGCTGTAAACCATTTGTTTAAACATTATTTTCCTCTTTGGCAATACCTCATGTGTGCAGAATGGGCCTTCATCTGTCACTTTAGTGTTTTGTCACTCAGATACCTCAGATCCTTCCTGCAAAAGAGCTTTGAATATAATGACGTTCTACACTGGGTAAGTGTATGCTAGCCATTCACAGCTCGAGACACAAATAATCTCAGTAAAGCAACAATGCAAAAGTGTTACACCAGCCGAAGGTGACCCAGCATTCCTTTTTTGGCTCTAAGGGGCCAGGACTACTGAGTGTCTTGGTCTCTTATCAAAGGCATTTTTTGGATGCTATTTTCTTCTGGATTTTTGCCTGATGAGATTTTTTCCTATCTCAGTCCCAAGCCAGGGCTCTGGAAAAGGACCTGTAGCAGGCCTTTTCAGTTACACTGAAATAATTTCACCATATTTACAGCCCAGCCTGCAGTTAACAAAAAGCTTATGGCTTTACTGTGGATTTTAAGGACCTGCCACCTTTGGCTCAGTAAACAGTCCCTGAGTGAGGCAGAAGGTCTCTCATGGGGCACATATATTCACTACAGTCCACACACTAATATCTCTCAATTTTCTCTTCACACAAAGTTGGTGACTATAAAGGAGCACAAATTATTTTCTGTGCAATGGGAATATCCACCCAGAGCTTGCTGTCTAGATGCCCATGACAGCACTGCTCACAATATGGGCATCCTATAGGTACACTCACTCCAAGTAGGAACAATAACCATTGTCTGTCCATAAAACAGCCTGCATTTGGTAAGATTGGATCATATTGAAGTTAAAGTACTCTTAAAAGCAATTGAGGAATATGCTTAGTTTTCAGAATTAGGATCACTTTAAATACCTTTAGGTTTCAACTAGAATCAGCAGGTCTTCTTAGACTATGACACTGCCCAGAGGAGGTAACAAGACTGGGCTCCAGAGTTGCCAGCAGACATCTCCCAGAAGATAAAACAGGAGAAAAACACATTTCAGCTTGTGTTTACAAATGGGCAGAGAGTACACATAAATGTGCAAAGCGTCAACAAGCCAGGCATCAAAAGGGAGATACCTGAAGGTGTGGGAAAGGTTGTTCCTACTGACTACAGTGTTAGTTGGCAGTGTTGGGACTAAATGACTTTCAAAAGTAGTATCATGTGTTTGCAGACTGACTTGCCAAACTTGTACGTACATCTTTGGCCTAAGCAGGCTTCCACTTAATGATGTGTCTATTTCCATAAAAACACAGACGTTGCAGTAACCTAAACCAAGAATGTCATTAAGCTGGACAGAATCATGTCTGTTGCTTCAACACATACATCAGTGGAGCCTGAAGGGACTTTGTAGTGCTGTTACAGGTGATCTGGCTTCAGGGACACTGAAAGGTTGAATGGAGCAGCCACAGCACAATGCAACACTTGCTGTCAACACCACCAGCTGCATTCACATTTACTGCAATTGTTGGGGCAGAGAAGTGGAGACAATAAGATGCTGAGACATATCTAGGATACCCAAGAGAAGGTCACTGAGAATGAGATCCTGGCCAAATACATGTATTAACCTTTCATGTCCTGGCAATGTCCAAATTTCTCAGATACACCTCCACAGACTTCAGGTTTACCTGCATTAACCTTAAAGGGAGAAAGGGAGAGGAGAAAATCCATAGAGAAAATAAATCAGGGAAAATAATCAAAGGCATGGAAGCCTTAACCCTGGTCCTTTCTTGCACCCAGTAGGTCAATAGGCTTTCCCCCCAGCACACTGGTGCATTTGCAGCTAAGAGGAATGTAGCAAAAAGAATAACTGCTGTGTTTGCTGAGGAAACCCAGAGGCCACGAATACCGTGCGATTATCCCTGTGCTGAGACCACTGTTTACTAGAGATGGTAAGAAAGCAATTTAAGGAATTTCAAGTGACATAAATAGACAGGGCAAGGTTCAACTCCAGTAAAACAGACTCTGATCTGCTGTAATGGGAATCAACCTCTTTTTCCCCATGGCCTAAATCACAAATGCTGCTAAATTCTTCTCACAATGTAAATCAAGAATAAAGTTCAACTATGTTTACTTACCTGAGATTAATTTTTGAGACATTAGTAGCACCCTAGCTATCCTTGTCTTTCTAAAAATCATCAGTTCTGCTCACGTGCTGATCTAACATTCACGGGGACAATTTTCTGCCAAGCAACACTGAATTTTTATAGCCAGACATAAATGCAAGTTGCTAAAGCAGAGGCACATGTATAGCACTGTAACAGTGGCTATTTATTAACAGTCTTGAGAGCTGAAACATGCCATTTTTAAAGCATTTTAATGCCTAGAGGGGATTAGATTCCTCTTTTCATTAACACTTCTCTTACTTTATGTACATTCGTATTTCCACTATATGTTGCATGATGGTTTACTTCCTCATCCAGCCTCTCCTTATGCTCTGCTGTAATTTTACTTTCTTTTCCTAGTACACAACTCTAAGGTATTCTCTAAGAGCAGCAGACTGTGTACATCCTCCAGGTGAGCTGTCATCATGCAGAACAGAGGAAGAGACAGAGGGGTCTCTGGCATGCCTGGAGATACATTCTCCATGATGGAAGGACCTAGTGAAGTAGGTCTAGGACTGACCATTGATCCTTCTATGATGTCCTGGCTGCTTCTGGAAATCAGTGGCACCTTCCTGTCATGTAGACAGCTCTTCTGGTCATGTAGGAGTCTAACTGAAAATAAGCATGGTGCAGCAGCAGGAGCAATCTCCTTGCCTCAGAAAACATGCTCTTCTTTCCTGAGGGAGCAGGGAGGGAGAGAGAACAATATGTGATCATGAGGTTCAGGGGTTTCTTTATGCTTTTGTGAAATACCTGGCATTTTTCAGAAACCTCCTTGGTATCTCCTTTTCCTGCAACTTGCCCACACAGTAATTGTGTTCACTGTCAATCTCATGTTTGTATTTAGTGTCACCCTGCAGTTCCCAGCACCCTGAAAGTGCCGCACTGAGCCAGAATGCTTGAGAAGGTAGCTGGCAGCATTGCAGCAGTTTCTCACCTCCCAAACCCCCTTGGTCTACAGATAAAAATATTTTGTAGTGGGTACAGACCCACTCTTTTTTTTCCTTTAGCTGACAGCAAATTTATTCTACACAAGGCAAACTCCATTGCAAAGAGGAAGGTGGGAGAAAAGCATTTTGAGCACACTTCTCATCTTTCTTCATTGAAAATCAAGAATAACAAGATAAGGAACCTCACACTGTGTGGCACATTTTAGAATTTTCTTTGCTGAAACATTTAGTTACACACTGCCAAGTTCTTGTGTGTCATTGTCCTGTGTTGATGGTAAATTGTATTCTCATCCATCTGTTTAGCTCAGAAGTAAGTGTTGTACCTTTAAAAACTGGATCTGAGAGTGAAGGAGATGCAGTGGAATGTCTGAGGTGGTTGTTTTCTAAACATAAAGATCAGAGTTTTCAGCTTTCCTACACACACGGCCTATGTTTTCTGCAGTGTGTGGACAGCAGAAGAGAGCTCTCCTTTGCTTTTTGTTAGTTTTTGGCTGGCTGAGGCAAAGAAGTTCTCCAAACTGTGTTTTTTTTTCCTTTTTTCTTGGAACTGTTTGAGCCTGCTCTGTACCAAACACCCAAAGGGCCCCAGGAGCTCCCACCTGTGTCCCACCGGGCCTGGCCTGGGCCCGGCCTTTCCCAGCCCTGAGGGACCGACAGCAACTGAGCCGAGCTACAGCCACGGGAGAGACTTTCTGAATTTGGCATCTCTGAGGAGCAATGAGAGGTTTTGTTGTTCAGTGTAGTTCACTTGTTGGTTGTGCTGGGGAGTGCTTTGACTGTTAAATAAACAACTTTTTTCCACTTTCCTCCAAGGAAATTTTTTCTGTCCGAAACCAGCTGGAGGGAGGGACAGTTCAGATTCATCTTCTAGAGGGACTCCATCCAGAGGTTTGTTTTTTTTTCCCAAATTTGCCCTAAACCAAGACAGTCACTAATGTCTTTCTGGTCCTCTTTACAGCCATATGGCTGCTTATGTTGCGCATGACAACAAACTGCAATTTTGCATGCTATATCAGCAAAATTTTGCTTTTCAAAGCCTTCTCTCTTCCAATCTAGCAAATGATGCTCCATTTCTATGCTTCAGGAAAGGTATTTTTCCCTTCTGCAATGAGAGGATTTTCTTTTTGAAACCTCAGCTCTTACAGGAACTGTCTACACTATAGCTGCAAATGTTTATTTTTTTCTACTTTCTGCAATGAAATGTGATTAAAAAAAATGTTGCCAGGAAAAGCAATAGTTATTTTGTCTGAGGGCTTTTTTTTTAAGAAAAAAAAATGAACATAAAGCTATCATGTTCAGGCAAATAAGCATATTCCTATTTCACCCTATGATTAATTATTTTTTGCTAATTTTAAATCCATTAATTATTACCTGTCATTAAATCAATGTAATGATTTAAAATTTAAAAAGGAATTATGGTGTCAGTAATTATATCAGTTCAAAGTAAATTGTTTCTGCTTCTCTCCTTTTGTTTTCATTTTTCTAATTAAAACTGATGCATACAGCTATTGAAAAATTTTTATATACAAATACATGCACTCAAGCACCTATTGGGACTATATTTGTGCACAATTGCCTGCACTTAGACAGTTGCTTAGGCCTGGAAATAAGTACCTAAATTCCTGCACTGCCTGGAAGTAGGTCTCTTACCCTGGAAGGTCAATTTGGTTTTGTGGTGATTAATTCCTCTACCAAAGGTTATTTCTGCAGGAAAATATGGCATTTCTGAGATTCTAAGATGATATTCAATTGTATACTATTGCCAAGATAATGTTTTGAAACTTCTGATTTTATTCAGGCTGCTTCCTCCCACCATCTTCAAGATAGCTTTGTATTGCCCTTTGCTGAATTTAGAGAAGAAGCAATAGTCTGTTCTCCTAAGGATAAAGTTATGGGTTGTTACATTTCCTATATGTGCTCTCCTAGATGAATATCTCACAGTCCCTGTGAAGCAGTTTCAACACAACAGCAGAGCTCTCACAAGTGTTGAGTGTCTTAAGTTTCATGAAAATAGATGGTGTACTTATCACGTGGTACGGGTGGCCCAGGATTGCAGTTTGTTTCCACTCTCATTTTTTCACTTCCCTGCTACTTCTGTCTTGGGAAAGAGGTAGTCATGAAAAGGTAAGAGGGAAGCATAAATAAAAGGCAATGGGGTGGAAAGGAAAAGGGGCAGCTGGCAATCAAAAATATGCATGTGGACTGCTCAGCCCATTACTTCCATCCACTTTACATCCATAATTTCTCCTGACAGACCTGACATCACACACAAATGCAATCACTGGCATAGGAGGTATGCCCCAGATGCAGCAATGTGTTAACAAAAGGACTGATGAAGGGACAACAGATGAAAAAAGAAAAACTCTCTTACTAGTTGGCATTAAAAAATTTTGCTCACAGGAAATTTAGAAGCTCTATATGTCATAAACTTGGCTGTAACAGTTCAGCTGGATCTGGATTCTGACACTCTTAAGTTTGTGCTACTCTACTCAGAACCAGACTTCTAATGAAATCTTCCAGCTATGCAGTGAAACCATATTTTACTATCCTGTGTAATCATTTGGCTTGCCTGAATTGGAATGCCACATAAATACTCACTATGCAAACATGGATGCTTTTATTTGTTTAAATAATATCTTGCTTTGCTACTTCTCAAAAAGAGACTAAATTAATGCATAAATTTTTTAAAATGAGAACACTTGTTTCAGCCAAAACTATGGCTGCTTATTGAGGTATGGATACGTTTATAGAATCAGAAGTAGATTTTACAAGAGTCACTTTTCTTCGTTTGCATCATTAACTATGTTTCCCTTTAAATATGCACTCCAAAATTGCACTTGAAAAAAAGGTATTGCTGGGTGGTAAGCAAACAGAATTCTCCATACTTACATTGTTCTTTTTCCCTGTATTTCAATCATGTTTTCAAGACTGCTAGACTACTGAATGACCTTACATATGCACTCAAGGCTCAAACATAAAATATCACTTTGCCACAAATTCCTGACTCTAGATACAGAGACATAGATGAAGAAATACTCTATCTTCCTACTTGCAAACTCTTGACTGCTTGGTCTGTGTCTGAAGACACAGCACAGGGCTCTGACATGGCTTTTCTTCAGCCTTATATTCCCAAAGAAGTTGTCTGCATCCCTACTGTCCCAGAGTGCCTTTAGATAAAACCAAGCTACTGCTCACATATCAGTTCCAGATCAAATAATTTCTATATTGTAGCTTTTCTATGGAGAGTTCAAGCAATCTACCTGTGGTGCAACTGACAGTGCCTACCTTTTAGCTATTTTGTCTTTGGTATTATCTCAGAGACTGAAATGCATCCAGGGAAATCTTCTATATCCACTGAAGCTCTCTGAGCATCCTACTTCTGCTGAAGCACTAAAGGTTTTGTCGAATGTCCAGTGCATTCAGTTTCTATTTACCTCAACTACCTGCTAAGCACCTAGCATCCTCCAGCCTCAAAGATAACTTCTGGCCAGTCTGTATCTAAACATTGTCAGTAAGGCCTAGGCTCATGTGAAGTTAATGCTCCTTCTTCATTGGTATAAACATAAAGTAAAATCTGAGATGGGACAAAACCTTAAGCAGAATAATTTCTGGCAGTTTATGCTTAAAAGAACAGAGAAGTGCAATTTGAAATCACTGCTTATGTAACAAGAGCCTGAGAATAGCACTGATATTTAATTGAGGGAAAAGTAACTGAAGGAGAATTACTTGGAGATCTGCCAGAAGGATTTTAACAGCTGGAAGTTGAAAAGTGATTAATCTTGACAGCAATAAACCCTGCATGTTCATAAGCAATTATGTTTAGGTTTTTGAGCTGTTTGAATTATTTTCTGTATACTATTAACATTTTATTATCCAGAGAGGAATTTGGAATAATGTAATTAATTAAACCTCACTTTTTCCTTAGCAGGTACCCACTTATTTTGGGAAAAGAAAAGTGAATGCTTTCTGGAATAATTCCTAATTAGTGGTCTCAGTGAAAAGTGACCATACTTTACACCATCGCTTAAGAGAAGACAAAAGATGACTGCCAGGGTAAGCTCAAGGAAAGAGAGAAACACGGAGTTTTTCTTGAACAGGTAGTAGCTGCATTATGCTGGCTACCTGCTTTGTTACCTCTCCTGACACACAACAGTAGTTACCAAAGCCATAAAGGTAACAAAATAGAGTCTCCTTTGAACAGATATAAGCATAACCCTGACTGCACCAGGACAGAGAGCAAGGACATTAAGGATAAGCTAAAATAATTTCTTGAGTGTACTACACAATTAGATACCAACATTGGAGTTGTCAAAGTGAAATACATTGGCTACACTTACTAACTTTGTTGTGGATCTTGAAGATGCAGTGGAAACAGGATGTGGGGAATGGGAGGTGTAAAAAGATAGGTTTATGGGATATCAGGTGAGGGGAGGGCATTCTCAACTGTGGAACAACCTGCAGACATTAGTGAGTGTAAGATGTGGTATGGTCCTAGCCATACAGAATATTTAGCCAGTTAACAAAGCCTCCCTGGACATGCTCTGTCTTTAAGCACAACCTAGTACAAACCTCCAGCCAACCAGGAAGGCTGGCTAGCCTAATTACACCCTGTAATGACAGGCAGACACTGAGATGAATGGCTACAGCTGTCCAGCTGCAGATGACCATCTTCTGAACCCCATCCTTAAAAAAGAGTAAGGAATCTTTGATAGCCCAAGTGGAAGAAAAGATCAAAGCTAGCTCTGCCCTCCTACATGTGTCTGAAAGAACTTATCCAGATGGCTAGAGATAAGACAACCCAGAGGAAACAGAAAAAACAGCCTCACTTCAGGAAGAACATGACCGGGAATTATTTTTTCCTTGAAAGAGTTATGGTTACAGCTGTAAAAAACTCTTCACAATTAATAGCAAGGAAAGGCTTCTGCAACAGCCAGTTCTGAGGCACTGCCAGTTCCGAGGTACTGCCTGCTCTGAGTACTGCCAGTTCCAAGGGGATCACAATGAAACACAACCTACTTCACCGCCAATATTGTCTATGCGGAACAAAAGCAGGGAACACTTTGTACTGATAATGCAAACCTCAACCCCCATGTCTGCCATCAGTGAAACCTCACCACACCTCCTGCGGTACTGAAAAGAGCAAGTGGTAGTGCAGCCCCATGTGCAAGCTGGGGAGCAGCAGCTCACAGAAAACAAGGTGCAGGTTGCTGCACTGGCATAGTAAATGCACTGATAGGCACACACCACCTGTTGGGTAAACATGTGTAGTCTCAGTTTGGAAAGAGAGACTACCAACTTATCCTTCCCTCTCTGCTGCACATCACCCAGCCTATACAAAGCTGAGTAAAGGCTGATTTGTCGCAGTGCACTTTTGTCCTAGCATGAGAGATTCCCAAGTTCACATATAATCTCCTAGCTTTCTTCCTCATTACAAGAGGAATTTAAAATATTTTCCAAGCCCTGGGCACAGTTTTTGAAATGAAGAACTAGTAAAACAAGGTGAAGTATGAAGTTGCAGGAGGGCAGTTACATTTAGGAAGTGGCACTTGGGAACTTTCTGGTGTTACTTTGGTCCAGGTATTTGATGGGTGTTTAAACTGGTCTCTAAAGACAGTGGTTAACTTAGACTTCATACACTTTTCTCAAATGGCTTTACTTCAGGAAAATGAATTAGCTCCCAGGGTGTTTTGTAGACAAGGTTGCAACAGGATGTATTTACTATACCAGTGAACTAAGAGGAGGATCATTACCAGTTTTTCTTAGAGTGGACTAATGCATGCTTAATCAGCCCTCCATCTAGTCAGTTTAAAATAGAAAATTCATTCAAAATGCTTGCTTCCATCCCTATTTTGCCCATTTCACCTCTAGGTGCTCAAAGGCTCAGAGATGACTAGAAAGAAAGGAGAACACAGTGATGATAGCAGAGAGGAAAAGGACAGGTGAATCATGGGATTTGTTGGGCCACGCTTTATTTTTATGGGTGAGTTGAATTTAGGCAGAGATCTAACATGGTGCCTATCACCAAGTTTTTCATTCATGGAGAAAATTACATGGCCCTCATAATTTGTCAGAGGTCTTTCACAGGTGGCAGCTGAGAACAAGAGCATCAGGTCCACATGTGGAATGCCTGACTCACTGACAACATCTGTACTGAGCCGGGGGGTTTATTGGGTAAATCTCCAGACAGCTCCAGTGTCAAAATTAAAGTTTGTTTAAAAGAGAAACCTGAGAAGCTGCCAAGAATGAATGGACATTTCTTTCTCTGTAACCTCCCAGGGTTTTATTTCAGGAAGGACTAAGCAGGGTATTGGCATTTAGCCCCAGGAAGCATCATACTTACCCAGTCCCATCCAACCCACCACATCCTTGCATGCATGGGCATTTCTTCTATTGTAATTTCACAGTGTTTTATTTCACTAGGTTACTTCAATCCTGGAAAAAGGAGTTTTAACCAGGAAGAGAGTTACAATAGGCATCATGTGCTATTAAGTGCTTTTGATATTTAATGTCATGGCATGTATAAGCACTGTGCAAATTGGATTAAATTCAAAAGTAGTCTGCTTTAGACTGCACTAGTGCATGTTTGTTGTGCCTCCATCTAGTTAGTGTCAAATAGAAAATTCCTCCAAAATGGTTGATTTCCACCTCCATTTTGCTCATTCTATCGTCAGCTTTTTTCATTGGAGGACAATTAAAGAAGGAACAGCTGGTAAGAAAAATGAACAACAGTTAATTCTAAAACCACCTTTTAAATATTTTGTTCCCCCTGTGCACTTTGGGGATCACAGCCACAAAGACGGTATTATGTGAAAAAGGGACGATTCTGAGTTTCCTACTTGGACAAAATAATTTGAAGAAATATTTAGGCTTTCCCAAACAAGTGCAACAATTAACAGTGGCTCCAGGGTCAAACTTGAAGAGACATGACACAGTAAGAAAACTGAATCACATTCCTGATACTTTTTTTGGTTTACATTGATTAAATGTGCAAGATGTACTTCTCTGGCAACATTTCTTTCCTTCCTCCTTATAAATACAGTTTTGTTATTGCAACCATTAATAACCAGCTATCAGCAAACTACTTTCACAGCCACTGCAAAATGCAGCTGCACATTTGCCTTGCAGAGAGTGCAGAGGGGTAGGATTCATGAGGACATGTCATAGAATTGCACTGATTTCCTGGCTAGGAAAGCTAGTTCAACTGCTTGGTGCAGTAAGTGGGAATTTTGACATATCCTTTAACAGAGTTAATGTCTCAGGTCAGATGCAAAAAGACATACTGCAGGATGTTAAGCATTTGGTCTTCTCATTTAAGAATTGAAAATAATTCATACCTCCTAACAGCAAAACATCTTTGATGTGTCACATTTTTAACAAGATCCATGTATCTAAAAATCCCGTGGTCACTTTAGCACTTCTTATCACAGAATCACAGAATCATTGGGGTTGGAAGGGACCTCTGGAGATCATATAATCCATCCCCCTGCCAAGGCAGGATCACCTAGAGCAGGTGACATAGGAAGATGTCCAAGTATGAATGGCTCCAGTGAGGGACACTCCACAGCCTTCCTGGGCAGCCTGTTCCAGTGCTCTGTTACCCAGCATTCTTCTTCATGCTGAGGTGTAACTTGTGTTTTAGTTTACGACCGTTGTTCCTTGTCCTGCTACTGGGCACCACTGAAAAGAGTCTGGCACCATCCTCTTGACATCTGCCTTTTGAGATACTTATAAGCACTAATTAGAATCCCTCTCAGTCTTCCTTTCTGTGGACTAAACAGACCCAGCTCCTTCAGTCTCTTCTCATAAAAGAAATGCTCCAGACTCATCATCTTGAGGACTTCTGCTGGATCCCCTCCAGTAGCTCCTTGCCTTTCTTGTCCTGAGGACCCCAGAACTGGATGCAGCACTCTGGATGTGGCGAGTAGTTCTCATTCTCCCCCGACTCTAAAAAGACATTATCTATTCACACATGTTTAATGACTATGAGCATTTGTAGTGAACTCCAATACAATGTAAAAAAGGCTGTCACTGGGAAGTCCTCCATCTTCTTTTAAAAGCTATCTTTCAGGATGCAGAAGTGTCTTCAGTGCCTCCCATGCTCTGTAACTCTGTTCTATCTTTATTACTACAGAGATATTTTGGCCTTCTCCATGGAGGCAGTTAATAAAATTTATTATTAGCTACAAACTCCATAAATCCAGTCTCTGGAAGATAGGCCAATGCAATATGCTGGCTTCAAAGCTGGCAGGATCAAACTAAGCAGGATCATTTGGTGGACTTCTGCCTATAAGAGAGATAAATGCCAGTTCATGCAGGATTACCAAAGGCAAGTTGTCTTGTATTGCAAAGCAAGCATAACTTAGACTGAGGTCTTCTTTAGTTCTTTAATCTCCCAAGGTGAGGATGGGGTTAAAGGAGGGGATTTTCTAAATCCAACTCCGTTCCAAAAGGGTTAGGGATAAAACTAGCAGCAATTATGTATGTTATTAAAATAGCACCTAGAGCTGAATGCCAGAAGCCTCACTAAATACACTGAGATGATTCCTGCACCAAAGAATTTTCAATATGAACAGACAAGACAAAGACAGTACTGTTATTCTCACTTTGCAAACCCTGAACCTAGACACTGAGACTAAGTCACCACAGCACTGTGATTAGGTCACTTGCCAAGGTCATATAAGGGCTCTGCACTACAGCTCAGACCTAAGTCTATTTGTATGACTCAGATATAGTTCTGTGCTTTTGAAGAGCTTACTTCTCCTGAATTTCCAGAATTGTGTTGATCTGGTTTTGATTTCCAGAATAAAAACTCAGAAATCTCTGACTCCCACAGCACTCAATCCGCTCAGTAAAATGTTTGAGTGCAGAAAGTATATATTTCTAGAAACCAAGCTAGGCTTTTTAAGGGCTTAGAATCACATCTTAAAGAGCCTCTGATTCAGTCAGACCTGTGTTGCCACCCTGCCCAAAACACATTTTGTGCTACATGCACACAAAATCCTAGCAACAGGTCATCTAATGCTTGCATATTATGTTAAAATGCCCAATTTTTATTACTGGCAAAACAGAGGTAAGGAATCCTATCTAACAACAGCCTTGGGCATCTGGCCTGGCTTAAAGCTTTTGAAGTGATTTATTCCAACAATTTCATGAAGTTTGTTTTAATGACTGCCTTACTTCAAAACAAAACCAAATCCAATTCTTTATACTCAAAATCTCCATTCTATGGTCAAAAACAATGAACAGGAGATTTCAAATGTAGAACTGCCAGTGTTTAATTCTCACTTACTTTCAAGGGCATAAAGAACTTGATGACTCTTTGTGTTCCTATAAAACTTTAAATATTTTGGATCTTACATGGAGAATATAACTGAGAATTATCCACATCTAAAACGCTGTTGGGTTATTAGGAATTACTGGGAGGTCTTTTACTTCAAACTCAAACTGAAATATTTTATGTGTAGTCCACAATAAGATGTTGCTTTGTTCTGAAACATACTGCTTATCTCTTCTGGTGAATAGTGTCTTGTACTCTAGCATTTTACAGGAAAGGAGTGGAGATGAGAGAGATGTTTCTTCCCCACCTGCATTTTTTTGCTGAAGAAGAAAAACATTTTTATTCCTAACAGGTATGACAATTCATAGCAGTAATTTCTGGTGAGACTTTTACATCTTGTTGACATGTCATTTTTTACTATAAAGAGGGAAAAACAATTTATACTACCATATTTTGCAAACATTATTTCAGGTAAATTTTTGACCTCCACCATCTCTTTCACCACCATGTCTTTACTTAGAGGTCAAGGTGATTGGTTAATTTATTTCCCATTAAAACTGATAGCTCTTTTGTGATTATTCAAGCTAGTAGAGTAAGAAAAGATTTCTGCTTTTCTTCCAGCACTCATTCATGCCTTTAGATAGAGCCACACTAACTTTCTCAGGGATTGTCTGCCCAGTTAATGAAAACAATCCCTGAAAATCACTTATTTCTGCCTGAGACCACACATTGAAAGCAAATGTGAGATTAGCCAATTCTGATGATGTAGAAGCAGAACCCCATTTGTTCCAAGTTCTGAGCCCCAGTGTTAAATTCAACTCTTAAATTCTGTAGAAGGATGAAAATTAGAAAGAAAAAATTATTTCTGGAAGTACATTATTACTCTTGAAGAAATACTATGTAAGTTTGGGTCACATTTAAAAAAAATACAAAATTCATAGTTAATTAATAATACAATTCCCATTATTTGTCAGATAGACTTGCACATGAATTAGTGATTTCCAGCATGACTGAGAGTCTACAAGGAAATCCCACTTACAAACAGGAAGTCCAACTCACTAACATAATAATGGAGGTCTGGCACCATCAAGATATCAAACAAAAACCACAAACCCAACAACCCCCCCAAAAAAACAGTGCACACTTGTTTTCTCACTAGGTCATTCCAGCTTTGCTGATAGCATCAAACCATTACACAGGTTATGCTGCTTTTAAAAATAGAGCATTTCATTATTTTTTCATATAGATGTTCAATAAAAGCAGAAGGGTTTTGTTCACTTTGAAGAACGCTAACAGAATATTAAGCTGCAAATTAAAATATTAGATAAGCTAGTCCTTATTGACAAATTAATTATTTCTATAATTCATTTCTCTTTTTTTTTTTCATCAAAAACTCATTAAGTCAGTGGGTGAGCTGTTCTGAGGAAGAATAATCAGAAGATAATCATGCCAGATTTGAATAATTTTATCACAGCTCTTCCACTTTAGGCTTCTCTAGTGATCTAAAGGGTGGGATTTGAACTTCATTACAAACTGCTTATGAATAAAATCCAGATGGATGGGAAAGTAATTTGAAGAATTTTTATCGTGGTAATGAGTTGCCTTTGAAGCTTGTGAGCTAGTTGTTGGACAAATTTGTAAACAATTAATGCTTGTGTACAAGGAACTAAGACACTAAAATTTTGGATTTTATTAATTTAATTATTTTCTAAGCAAAGAATAAAGAACACCATATATAACTTTTTGTTTTGTCTTATTAAATACTACTGCTCTGCTGGCTGAAAGTTTTTAAGGCCTCCATCTCACTGGGCTGAGACCACATCCCTTTTATTTTTTCAAGCTACACCCTGGTCTAATAAAAGAGAGACTTTATCTCCTTTACATCCCTTAGATACTCAAGAAACTTCATTAATATTTCTTTGAGAACCTGCTCATGCAGCATGTGTTCACCCAGTGCCTTCACAAGGGCTGTATCTTTGCAGATCTTATTACCAGCGCTATTCAGCTGCCTCAAAAGACACAAAAACCTGGCCTGGTAGGTGTTGCATGACAATCACTGGAAAGCAGTGGCTGCATAGCATACAGGTGGTATCAGACTCATAAGCATTACCACCTGCTCGTCTCATTCACCTCATACAGAAAGGGCTTTGCAGTGTGTGCTGCCAGGAGCAGGGACTCTGTGCAGAATGACGCATGCAGGCCCTGAGGATCCACATCCACGCAACACAAAGCAGGCACCATTGCTGGCAATCTTGTTTGAGCCTCTCCTAAGACTTTGCTCTGCATGACTGCTGCAAAACAGGAAGGTTTCTGCCATGCATGCACACACACAGGCCTACCACTCTTGGGCTATTTTCATTGAGGTGTGTAGGTAAGGACAAAGCAGACCAACAAACCTTTTCAATAAACCATTTCTCCTGCAGGTGGAATTTCAGCACTCCATAACTCTGCTGTAGGAGCTATAAACCCTAGGGCCATTCTTGGACATACTTTGCCAGAGCATGGCACACAGAAATCTCAAGGCCTGAAACTAATAGCCATGTCCTCAGCTCAGTGTAGTGCAGGATAGGTTCAGTTCAGCACTTGGTAACGTCAAGAAATTAATCTGAACAACATACTCCTAGTAACTCCAAGCTCCAGCAGAGTCTGAGCTTTGAAAAGTGCATGTTTCAGCTAGCTGTAGTCATAAAAGCACCAACTCAGTGACTCAGTTTAAAGACGCATTCCAGTGTGTCATACTAAGTCTCTAATAGCCCTCAGGAGGCTGTCTTCGCATGTGGCAATGCCACTCCCACGTCCACACACCTGGCAAAATAAATTCTACTTCCAATTAAAAATGTCTTTAGGAATGCTAAGATAAGAAAGAGGTACACAGTGCCCATTTGTACACTGGTATCTACAATTTTCAGCCTCAGACTATCAAGCAGACACAAAGAAAGCAGCAAATGCAGAATGTGTTATTATTAATAAACTGGTTTTTCTCTGTGCACCTGACAACATTTTCTCCTTGAAGACATACATAACAATCAGTACATTACAAATGCAAAATTCTTAAAGACTGTGGGATCAAGGCTGTCCAGATAACATGTTTAAGTACAAGCATTCTGGTCCATGCTGAAGGCAACATCTTGTTAACATGTCTCTTAGCAGTTTTTGACAAAATGTATTAGCTCATTACAGATAAGCCCTGAGCATAAGCAGTCTGGGTAATCTAAGTGAAAGAATTGTGTTTTTGCAGGAGCTGACTGAAAGAGGAAATTTAACTTCACCAAGGAGACTCTCTCATCAGTTCTATAATCCATATTACAGAAATTTCAAATGTGTAGTGTTTTTCCTTGATTTTCCTTCACCTTGCTGTTCCTAATGATACTGGAGACTCGGACAAATTTTTTAGGCTGGGAACTGGTAATATACAAAACCATTTCAAATTTTATTTTTAAACATAATTTCTGCCTTAAAATTATCTAGACTTCTTTCTAAACCTTTGACAGGCCACTTAAAATGCTTGTTAAAGGCTGTCACATTTTTCCTAGCTAAAACCCTCTTAACATCTAGCCTAAGCCCATTAAACCAGGACAATAAGGCTTCTGCTAACATGAAATTCTGCATCCAGAGAAACTAATGACAGAATTTCCACAGACTTCAGTAGGTCACAATATTGCTCCTTCAGACTTGCAGAATATGAATATTAATTTGCCAAAATGTTAAGCAAGAAAAAATATTTGAAATAAGACTGTGCAATACTGCCTGCAAAGTGCATCATAGAAAGGTTAGTAGAATTTATATCAGAGAGTATGTGGAGAGCTGTACATCAATTGCTGAGCCTGATTACTCATTCATTCAAGAGTTATTATTCATTGCTCCAAATTCTTCACTTTTAAAAGCATATATATTGTCAGTATGCAAGATAAGTGGTGTTTTCTAAAATGTTTATTACTGCCCATTATAAAAGAGAGCTCTAAACAAAAATTATGTTTGGGCAGTGTTCTAAAGATTGATTAAAAATTGAGAATAAATCATTCTTTCTTGTAATTTTTAATTGTTATACAAGAAGGACATGCAAAATATTTGTTTCATAGAATTGTGCTTCATCTTAGTGATCATCCTTTTTATGGAGTACTCTGTACCTTGAGATTGCTTGTTCATCACACAAGGTAAAGGGAGATTGGTTTTCTGAACAGAACTGCCTAGATTTCAGATGGCATTTGTAATACTGCAACTCTAATATAAATATACCTTTATATTTTATTTCTCTGAAAACATCCCTGACAGCTGGTGTCCCTTACTTAGAGCCATACTCATATAGTTTCACAGTCACAGGGGCAGCCCTGTGCAGCCAGTGCTGAGGCAGCTGCTGTTTCTGAGACAGACCAGCGGATGTCTGCAGCCAGGTAAGCAGCTGTGTGAGTGCTCCCTGCCACCCACATCGGAGAGGCTGAAGTCCATCCAACCCTGCCTGAAACTGGAATGAGAACATGTGTTTGCCTGCCTGCATGCATGCATGCCTTTTATCTTCTTGTGATACAGCCAACACTTGGAGGATCATTCATGCCAGATCTCAGACAGTTCAGGATTTGATGAGATGCCCTTTAATGGTTGGAGGTAAGAAGGCTTCTTGCTATCCTAGGTCAGACATTCATTGCATTCTGCTGACTTTAAAGGACACCCAGGGTAGTTGATTGAGATGAATACAGAAAGCTAAGACTCATTTTAGTTGACAGGTGTGAGTTGCATAATTAAGAAAATTTCACAATGAACAGCTGGGGAGATCATCCTTTTGCAATATATGTCTTTCCAGAGCACTAAATACTAACTGAACAATCATAAGATTTAGGTGTTCTTAAAAAGTCAGCTTTGAAAACAGTGACCTGTCTGGTGCAACTCTGAAGACCTCCAGTGAAAATCCCTGATTAAGAGGACTAAACAAAATAAGCCCCTCCCTGTCTGACAGGTTGCTGCCAGTGCTGATGGAGCACCTAGTGAAGCTCAGTCCTGCCATGGGAAGATGGTGATGGACCTTTCAGTGGCCAGGGCTCTGCTTAGGGAGGGAAGATGTCAGTCTCCAATTAATTATAGGTCTTGGCACAGGTTCAGATGTTGTCTTTCCTGTGACTTAATAGGTTTAGAGGAAATATATATCTGAAAGGAGAATCTGTCCAGAATGATCGAGTTATACTACAGTTGAAAGCAGAACAGATGTATAAGCAGAAGTGATGGTGTCACTGAGAATCAGTTACATATCTCATGGGAAAACCTTCATTTGTTGAATAAGGACAATATGCTATACTGCACACATATCCTCCTATAAATGTAATCCATTTGCCCTGCTCTAAAAGTATGTGTGACAGCTGTTCTGCCCAGAAGCAAAACGACATTTTATATCAACAGCATTATTGATTTCCTCTCTTAACTGACTTTGGTAAAACATTCAAAGTAAATGTTAATATACAATACAAATCTGCAGAAATTGTCAGTCTGCAAAGTGGAAAGGGTTTGGCATTTTTTTCTAATTCTTCATATTTCATATCTTTCTGCATTTTCTGGTTCTGTCAGAAGAAACATCTCTAATATGGACTAATTAGCGAAAAGTTGAAAAAATGTGAGAAAAATCTGCTCAGGCAGAATTCAAAGGCAAAGGAGGTAAATTTTTTTTATCTCTGACATGCATTCAGAATCAAAACGACCCAAAAGAAGATGCAGGTTGCCAAGCCTGTCAGTGTCCTGGCTGGGCTGTGAGACCTAAGGTTTACCAGTGCCCACTGGAGTATGGTACCTTTGCCACAGGAATGGAATTCCACTTAAAAGCATGTGAGGTTCAATTCCACACAAAATCTGTGACCTGCTCCCCACCGTACACTTTCTCCTCTCACAACCCCCCTCTCCATCTCCTGGGGGATGGTAGTCCCAGGCCATCTGCCTGGAAGTAATGGGCCTTCACTCTAATCCTCTCCTCCTTGGAACACATTCCCTGAACTCAGACAGCCTTTGTATCTCATCAGGACTAACTTTATGTCTCTTTGTGTTTACCATATGGCCTAGCACTTACTCTGTTTAGCTGCTGGGATAAAACACACCACAAACAGGGCACAGGTGACCCTTAAAAGAAAGAAAAGATGGTACCTCATTAGCTTTTCAGAGAAATGATATACGCATGCTGTGGGTTGCTGCTACAAACTGCTGAAAGGCATTGTCATCAGGCTATCTCAGCCATCAGCTTAATGTTCTGCAGTTAAATTTTGAATGCTTGTGAAACGGTTCCCATGTCCTGTGGCTGAAAGTCAGCAAATGAATCCTGTGAGCAAGTCCAGTTTTTCTGCTGCTTTTGGAAAGAAGCCATGACCATTGGAAACAGGTTGTGATTTAAACAGAAAAAGAAAAAAAAAGTGATGATGTTCACTGGAATGGGGAAAATTGTTCAACAGCAGTCTTATGGATTGAGAAAGATCAAGTCTTCTGTCTAGAAGCTTTGTATTTTTACAAAATGGAACACCTCTAGCAGGCAAAACAGCAAGAATGACAATACCAAATACATTCTAGCCTCATAATCAAGCTACAAATGGGCTGTGGGAGAAAAAGGTTCATGTGCCACATGGATGTGAGAAAAATGTGTTTCTTTTACAGGTAACTTTCCTGTCAACAGAGGGAGTAAACTTCACACTAAGTTGTAGTCTCAAAAAAGGATTGTTTGATCTAAAAAATAAAAACTTCTATAGGGAAATTCCAAAACGGTTCAATTTCTAGTATTTATCTCCTGGGAATTCATCTACCAGGTGCACACAGGAACTGGGAACATTTCTTTTTTGGCTGGCTCCCCTTACTTATGCTGGCTGCAGGCCACACAGGTGAGACTCAGCTGCTGTTATCTAAGCTATGAAACACTTCAGAAAAAGAGAGTAAGATAGAGAATGAAATCTGTATCATCAATGAGCCAAAGTCAGAAGTTTCAGCTGTTGGTATCAACAGGGAAAATGTAATGATGTTTTCAAGACTCTTATATTCATAAACTTTGTTTATATATTATAATCCCTGTGGAAAGGTAGTTTTGCAGTAACTATTACATTTGTCATGGTGACACTTCCTTGTTTGGTGAGAAAAACATTTTTTGTATAATGCACATATTTTGTTTATTTAAGGATAAATTAGATACTTAATGCAAATAAGGAATGAATAAGACTGTTGGCTTTTCTAATCTTGTAGAGGAGCTTAACTCCAGCAGCAAATTAAATATACAGATGAAAGATGTTTGTGATGGAGCTTCAGTTCAACACTGAAGATTAGGGAAGTTGTGACTGATTCAGTCTTAACTGGTATGCTCTATGCAAATTGTAAAAATGTTCTAATGAAATCTACTGGGAGATCTGTTTCTGTCAAATTGGCTGTTTTCCATTCCAGCTTTAAAATTAGTAGATTTTTAAAGTTTTGTCATCAACAAATTGATTTTACATGAGAAACTTGCCTTTGTCATCATGATTGATGTGTAATGGTTTCCAAAACACAATTCCCAGTTTACTTGTTGTTCAGAATATATTAGTGACTATTGTGCATTTTCACAGATGCTACCAGTTTTGTTTTAAACCAGTAATTTTCATCTACTCCAGACTAACAAAGATATTAAATAAAATGAATGCAAACTGTCCTTATGTAGCATGTTTAAATTCTGGATCATCCATTCCATAATCTCTTTGTCTGCTTTGTTGCTTTGGATTTAGGTGAATTTTGTTGATTTTAGGATTTCTGCCAATAAGAGCTTTGGTAAGCCTGATTTCTGTACTGTCTAAATGAAGTATTTCACACTTGTTTTTATACATACAGCAAGTTGCCCCAACAAGCCCTCCACAACATTTCTCTTCTAATGCAGATTGATGATGTCCTCCATGGTGCAGTGAAGATGTTATTCTGAGTTTCATGTGTGCAAATTCTTTTTTCTTTGTTGATGTGATCCAAGTTTGTGGATTTTAATGCTATTTCTTACACACATGACTCAGAGAGGTGAGGGGTGGAATGTACTGAGTTTGTGTGACAAGATGTTGGTAGTGAGTTGGTGATGGCTGCAGGGGTGGTTTCTGTGGGAGGCTAACAGATGTTTCTCCCACGCCAATCCCAGCCAATCTCAACTGGCTCTAGGATGGACATGCCACTGGCCCAGGTTGAGCCCATCTGTGGGGACTGAATTAGATAGTATGGACCATGGTTTGGCCCATGCTCCCTATTGGGACATACATGAGGCCATGGAAAATGGGATACTGAAAGATGGTTATCTTGGGGGAGGGTCACATCTCAAATTCTACCTCTCTGTTAGTTCAAGATGGTCGAGTCCCTGCCCCAAGTGCAGGACTGAATGTCTTCCCCTCAGGTAACCCTGTGTATTGTTAAGTTAACCACACCCCCGTGAAAAGAAGCCCCTGACCCACATGGTCACTGAAGGTAGCTCTCAGGCCTTGTGGCCCTAGATGCTGCCTTCTGACCACGTGGCAAAAGTGATACATTAAAATCTGCTTTTGGCTATTGCATTGGACTTGTCCTGTCTTTTAGCCACGCTTCCAGGCCAAACTAGGTTTGATGTAGCAGAGGAAAATTCCTTTGTTGGACTGCTACCCCCATCAGTGATGGCAGTAACATCTCTAGGATAACATCACTGAATCAGAGAGTCACTAGGTTAGAAGGACATTAAGATCATTGAGTCCAACCCATGCCCTAAAATCTCAACTAAACCATGCCACTGAGTGCCACATCCNAAAGTGATACATTAAAATCTGCTTTTGGCTATTGCATTGGACTTGTCCTGTCTTTTAGCCACGCTTCCAGGCCAAACTAGGTTTGATGTAGCAGAGGAAAATTCCTTTGTTGGACTGCTACCCCCATCAGTGATGGCAGTAACATCTCTAGGATAACATCACTGAATCAGAGAGTCACTAGGTTAGAAGGACATTAAGATCATTGAGTCCAACCCATGCCCTAAAATCTCAACTAAACCATGCCACTGAGTGCCACATCCAGTATTTTCTTAAACACATTCAGGGATGGTGACTCCACCGTCTCCCTGGGCAGACAATTCCAGGGCTTTATCACTCTTTCCTTGAAAAACTTTTTCCTAATATCCAACATGTATTTCCCTTGGCACAGCTTTAGACTGTGTCCTCTCATTCTGTCAGTTGCTGCCTGGAGAAAGAGACCAACCCCCACCAGACTACAGCCACCCTTCAGGGAGTTGTAGAGCGTGAAAAGGTCACTCTTGAGTTCTCCTTTTCTCCAGGCTTAACACCCCCAGCTCCCTCAGCTGTTCTTCACAGGGTTTGTGTTCCCAGCCCCTCTCCAGCCTCGTTGCCTCCTCTGGACGTGCTCCAGCATCTCAACGTCCTTCCCAAACTGAGGGGCCAGAACTGGACACAGCACTCGAGGTGCAGCCTCAGCAGTGCCCAGTGCAGGGGGAGAATGACCTCCCTGCTCCTGCTGGCCACATCATTCCTGATCCAGGCCAGGGGCCATTGGCCTTCTTGGCCCCCAGGGCACAGAGCTGGCTCATGTTCAGCTGTTGACACCAGCACCCCCAGGTCCCTTTGTGCCTGGGCACTGTCCATCTAGTCTGTAATGTTGCAGGGGGTTATGGCAGCCAAAATGCAGGACCTAGCACTTGGATTTATTAAACTTTATTTTATCAGGCTCTGTCCATCCATCAAACTGTTCCAAGTCACTCTGCAGAGCCCTCCTACAGTTTAATAACATCTTTAAGAAGGTGAGGAAAACTTACTGGGCAGTAGCAATTGCAGCCAGAGAAGAAAGGAGTGAGAACATGTGAGTGAAGCAGTTCTGCAGACACTGAAGTCAGTAGAGAGGAGGAACAGGAGGTACCAGAGCAGAGATTGCCCTCAAGCCCATGCAGAACCCCACACCAGAGCAGGTGGATGCTCAAAGGAGGCTGTGACCTTGTGACCCTAGGGAAGCCCACACTGAAGCAGGATCCTGGCAAAGATCCTGTGGAGAAAGGAACAGATTTGCTGACTGGACTTGTGATCCTGTGGGCAACCCAAGCTGGAGAAGCCTGTTCCTGAAGGAAAGCAAGCCATGGAAAAACAGGGACACATCTCTCTAGACCACTTTGTGAGAGGAGGTAAAGGATAATGAATAAAGCTAAGCCTGGAAAAGATGGAATGTAGGGGGAAGGTGTTTTGTAGATTTATTTCTCATTATCTTACTCTGATTTTGACTGGTGATAAATTCTATTAATTTTCCCAAGTTTTGCCCGTGACAGTAATGTCAATGACAGTGAGTGACCTCTATCTGTCCTTATCTCTTTCACTATAATCTCTCTCCCCTGCCCAGCTGAGAAGAATGATTTTTGTGAGTACCTGGCATCCAGCCAGGGTCAAACCAGCTCATTGCCCTGGGAAATGGTTTGAGAGAGGTGATCCTATCCCTTTGCCTAGCCCTGGTGAGGCCCCACTGGAGTGCTGTGTACTGTTTTGGGCTCCTCAGGACAAGAGAGACATGGAGCTCCTGGAGGGAGTTCAGCAGAGGGCAACCAAAAGGATTAAAGGACCGGAACATCACTCTTACTAGCAAGACTGAGAAGGGATTGTATAAATCTATATAAGTACCTCAAGGGAGAGTATCAAGAGGACGGATCCAGGCTCTTCTTGATGGTGCCAAGGAATAGGACAAGAGACAATGGGCAGAAAGTGATGTTCAGGAAGTACCCCAGAATATGAAGAGGAATTTCTTTACTATATGGGTCACCAAGTACTGGAAAAGATTGACCAGGGAGGGTGTGGAGTCTCCATCCCCTAAGATATCCCAAATTTGGATGCAATCCTGAGTACCAGAGGATCCTGCTTGAACAGGGTGGTTGGACTAGACCAGATAAGACAGACATGACCCCTTCCAACCTCAACCATTCTAAGATTCTGTGAATTTGTGATTAAATACCTGAAGGAATTTTAAAGATCTGTAGACATGGCACATAGATACATGATTTAGTGGTAAACTTGGCAGTGTTAGATTTATGGCTGGACTCAATGGGTCTTTTCTAAATGCTTCTGATTCTGTGATCTTGGTGGAGATGAACAAGAAACTTAAATACCCATGGACTCACCAAATGGTACAAGCTAGCCACATGTGCTACCCCTCTTGTGTCTCCAGAGGCTCCAGCCACACAACATGTGGATGACTGAAGCCCAGCATTGTGGTACCACTTCTGCTGCTGGACACGAATTCTTTCCATGAGCTTGTTTCCTTGGAACCAAGACGGGAGGTCTTCTTCATTCCATCTGCTCTGCTATCCAGAAAAAAATAGGATTTTACAGAAATAACTTTCCTGTTCAAAAAAATTCCTGCCTATATCACCTTGGTACACCTAATAAATAGTGCCTGATCCAACTGTGCATATGTTCCTACAGGCAGGTGAGTATTAAGTTTTCCATTATTGAGTAACTCAGCAGAGGAAAGAAAATGTCAGCTAGAGAGGAGAGTTAAAAGTGTCCAAAAATGTGCAGCAACTCCATTTCCTCCTCTTTCCCTTCTATATGTATGAATGTTTTTTTATACAAAATAAAATTCCTTTTCAAGATGTGCAAATTCATTTAGAAACAAGCCTAGATGACTGAAACTTAACATAGTTCTTAAAATTAGCTTTAAGGAACCCTGACATAACCAGGGATCATAAGGGATTCAGACAGGAGTCCTTCAATCTGTGGAAACTGGGTCTCTACTTGTAGAAACAGAGAGCAAACTCTGGAGTTTTTGTTTCTGAGACAGCAGATAACCACATATTGAAGACACCATTTCAGAAACTAAACTCTACAAATTCTCCACTCCTCTGTGGTGTAAATGAACTTCTGTCATGCTTCTCCCTGAATGAAATTTTTCAGTAATCCCACTTGATTCTAAAGAAGACTCCCATTTCTTAAAGAAGATAGAACTGAAGATTAGATTCATGCAGCCACTAACAGCTAGTCATTCTATTGCTGCAATGCCTTTAGGAACTGCAAACAAATGTGTTTCCAGTGCTAAAAAAAGAAACCCTAAACAAGCAAAAAGTATCTCTGCCAGAGCATTTGTACAAGCCTGTGACTTATATGTCTTGCATGCAGTCATTTTTCCTCAACAATGACCCAAGTGTCCTTGTTTTATAGGAAACTCTCTTGTCAGGAACTCCCTCCTGCAAATCCAGACATGCAGCTCAGCACAGGAAGTCAGCCTGTCATGGCTCCAGGCATTGTTAATCATTTTTAAATAATCATTTAAAAGCAGCAGCAGTGAAAGGATGCAGCTCTGGTGAGGGCAGATAACAAAAATGCCTCTTTTTGGGGAGAGAGTGAGGGATGGGGGGGGAAGTGTAAAATAAAAACATATTTTTCAGACTGAGTATTAAACACTGTATTTAATGTCTGGGAGTTTAGGACAGGAAAAGAAAAATACAGTACTGATCTGACAGTTTCTGAGGCCATTCCTACCCAACTTCCTGTGGCCCCTCATTCCCAGCAGACAGACCCACACTCCCTCTGTCACTATTTAACTACAGAGTCTTTGCTGTTCCCAATGCTTCTCAGGTCTGATACTTCAGGTCTCCAAGACTTAACAATTCTCTAAGTTCTGCATATTGCAATAATGTTCACTCCACTGTTTCTGGGTACAGTGCTCTGCCATGAAAATTTAAAAAATCTTTTACTTGTTAAAGCCTTTGGATTTTAAACAATTAAAATTCATATCCAATTTAAATCTTGTGATGCAGCCTAACGTTTGCAGTTTATCTGCACTGTACGTATATTTTGTCATCATTACCTATGCCCACAAATGACTTTAGTGCCATTTAGTGCCAACAGCTAATGATGACATAAATGTCATTGACCCTATTGTTATGAGAAATGTATAGCACAATGTATTTCTTCTCTCTCCCTGAATCTCTCCTATATACTACCATATGGTTTCTGTACCAAGGGCATTCTGCCATCTGGACTATGAAGTCTAATGCCCTGAGGAAAGACATTGACATAAACCAATTTATGTTAAGACCCAGACCTCAGACATACGATATTAGTGTGCCATACGGCTGGCCCCCACAGATGGATTGTCAGATCCCCAACAACTTTCCCAGTTCCTCCCTTCTTCGGTGGTCCTGGTTCTCAGCTGTGCCAGGCACGTCTGTGTGATCCCCTGGGACCAGTGTGGTTAGAGATACTGTCCACCCTGCCACCAGGCTCCTGCCAAGGCCTCTCACCACAGCAAAAGCCCTGATTGCCCATCCTGACACCACACAGTGCATTCTCATGGCCCTGTCTCTTCTGAGCAAGAGTGGTCCCAGCAGAGGCATCAGAATCAGAACAGTGGCCAGTAACCCTTTTAAACCATCTTCTTTTTTGTAAACTGTCCCAATTTAACCCCACAGTTTTCCAGCCCTGTTTTTTTTCCTGCTTACTCCTTCCCAGATTTTGATCCCCATCTACCTCCAGGGACTTCTTTCTTTTATCTGCGTGAAAAACAACCTCTGTTGCTGTCAGGAGGAGAGTGTGGATGTAGAAGAAGCCTTTTCACTGTAGATAAAGGTAGGACTTTTGTTTCAAACTCGTATTTCTCATTGATTGTCATACTAATGCTGCCCTTCACCGGTACAGAGAAAATATCAATAGCCTCTGGTGGCATCTCCAGCATGTGCTGCCTGGATGAACCTCTCAGAGGATGCTCTGTGCCAACTCTCTGTTCAGGTTGCCAACCCAGCCTGTACAGGGGAAGCTCACAGCCCAATGGCACCACTGTGCTAGCCAGCACAACCCTGCACCTGCAGCAGACTACAATGAAGCTTTCAATCACAAATATGTGTGGTTTTTTGGAAAAAATTGAGAAAAACTAATGGATCGTGATCTTTAAACAAGGCACAAATATCTGCTTATTTGTCATTACTTAACTTCACAATTCAGTCTCGCATTTTTTATTATGTTTTTTTCCTCTGCTTGCTTCATTGCAATGCATTGAACCAGGCTGCTTGGCACCTAATTCACAACTGTGGTTGCTAAGGAACCACCAAAGAAAGTAGATTAGTCTCCAGTAACCTGTTTCATTGTCAGAGATGTTTATTTTGTATAAAGGCAATAACTGTATACAAAGGAGTTTATTGTACTTGGATGAACAAGTAAAAGTAAAAGTATGCAGCATTACTTTTCCTTCCAATAGCTTTCTCTGCTGTCACAAAGCTTCACACAATGACTAGAGCATTTCCTCAGTGAATAGGATTTATTTATTCAAACTTGTGCATACTGTTGAGGCCGTATTGGAGGATGTTGGCTCACAGGCTGCACTCCAGTTTCCCCAAGGGCATGCATAAGGAATATTTGTGTCCTTTGCACTTTCTCTCCAGGTGTGCTCACCTGCCAACCGAAGCACAGCCCTCAGCCTTCTCAATACCTGACAACAGGTTGCCATCTGACAACAGCCAAAATAGCACTGCTGCTGGCAGATTTTGTGAAGACAATTTCAGCTGCTGTCTGCCCCATGACAGAGCTTTCCCTGCCTGCACTGCCCTGCAGCCACACTGCCCAATGTTCTGTCCATCATGGGCTCTGCTGCCCTGTCAGTTGCTTTCATGCAGTTCTGCTAGCTACAGCTGTCAGAGTCCCACTGGAACAAACCTCTCCCAAACATTCTGCCTTCAGTGAAGAGCAAATGCTTCATCAGCCTTTAACTACAACAAGGAGCCTGACTATGTTGCTTTATTTTTCCTTGAGACACAGACCCTCCTGCTATCTTGCTCTAGCACTTCCTCCTACACCAGAGCCTTGTCTATTGATGAAATTTCTGACATTACTTCAAATGGTTTTTGGATATCAATAGATAAACAAGAAAGGATGAGCTATTCAAGGAATAGAGCTAGGAATTTAGAGATAAAGAAAAAAAATTAAGTCAAATTTTATTAATGACTACAGCAGTCCTACTCAGAGCTCCTAGGTAGCTCTGCCCATGGCACCTTACCCAGTAAAGATATCTGTGGTGCCCTAACACTAGCTGCTGACATAAGCACAAATTTGCAGAATTTTGTACACAGACTTCTGGAGATCCATGGGCTGGTTCTAAGAGCCTGTAAGTCAAGTGATAAAAACAAACCCATCATCAGTAAGCATAAATCTCTCACTACATCTATCAAAAATTTACAGATTTGCAGGTCAGAAACAGATTGTAAGTCAGAAACCCAAATTCTGTATCCCTTAAAAAGTCAGTCAGATCTCCAGTTCAAGACATGAAGTGATCAAGAACTCCTCCATCCATCAATGAACTGCACCAATAAGTCATTTTATTTTTTCTTTGTTGTTTTTTTTTAAGAAAAGCAAGTCTTAGGATGACAAAATGAGAAAAATTCCCAACCATGAAATCTAGTGCTGATAACTATTATCAATTAGCTCTAAATTGAAAATTGCAAAAATTTCCTATGTGAGGCCAAGTTAAGGTCCACAGGCAGTTTCTGTATGGCAAGTAGAAGCACACAACCGCAAGTAAAACTAGCACAGTCTTTAGTGAACAGAAGAACTGTTTGGGTTTCTTACAGATTTATGTCCTCTTCTGCGTTCCCAGTGCAGTGACCTCAGTTACTCTATTTCTTCATGCTGTCTATATGCTATGGCCGGTTGTCTTCACGCATGAAAACTGGCTGACTGCTGCTGAACAGATTGTCACACAACTGACTTATGCCTGCCTTTTTCTCTGTGGCACTAATTCAGATCTCTTTCTTCTCTCCAGTTATTGCTATTTCAAAAGAACACACTGGGATATAGTTCACTTTAAGATTTCTATTGTCTCCTTCAAATGTTGTTTGAATTGGCTAGCAGGTAGCAAAGTTACCAGGGCAAAGGGGAACTGGTACACAGCTGGAGAGACCGACCATGTTATCACAGAAACCTCGCTAAAAATTGATATACAAGCATTAAAGGTACTGAGAAAAAACACAGGTCTTGAAAGATATGCAATCCACAGTTGAAGCTTAAAGGAAAAATGATAAACCAAAGATAATTTACTTTATTTAATGCAATTCTGCTAAAGGCACCACGGTAGGAAATCCTCGGAAAGGTTCCCTGGACCATTTCTTTCAGGTACTTTGAATCAGCAGGAAAAAAATCATTGACAGTTTAGTGGAGAGAACTGTGCTCTCATATTTTTTGAAAACTGATAAGAGACACATCATCTCACAGTGTGTTTTGTGGATCTGGGCTCTTATTACTCTAGTGAACTCTATGAGGTTCTTCCCACTAGCACAAGATTACAAGGTTGTTGTGGTATAGCTACTCAGGTACTAGCATGGGAATTAATTTCACCGCTATACAGCCATAAATAGAACTTCTGTCATAAAGACTCCTTGCAGATGACATTCAGCAAAACATGGTGTCATCAATCTCTCCTCTCCATTCCATTCTTTGCCCCAGGAGATCTCTAATTGGGGATGCCTGTGTTATACTACCTTATGTTACAGTGTCTGGAGGCTGATGTAACTCTTTCAACATACTGAAAATCCAGTTGATAACCAGTCCTAGGTCATTTTCTTAATTTACCAGTGATTAATGAGCAATCCAGCTGTTGCAAAATTTTCCCAATAGAAGGATTTAGGTCAAAGAGAGGTGAAAAAACGCCACCACTTAAGTTAGAAATGCTTTGTAGAAGCTTCTACAAAACAAGTGTTACAAACACTAAATTTTCCATGTCAAATTTGTTAAACAATAGCTTATGCTATATTCCCATGGAAATTTTCTTGTAGGGGAGGTCTGTAATTCTATTCTCTGTTTTCAAAGTATGATGTCACTGTCTAGATCTAGTTAAGGACAGAAGCAGCCTGAAATTGTAATGACAAGAACAGGAAGGGCATCTGTGTACTCTTTTCTCTAGTCCATGAAAGACTTTTCACACAAGTCTACACAATAACCTGCTGTGATCATCCAAAGCAGAACTCTGGCCACTGTCACGTAGCAGGATGNGTCACGTAGCAGGATGTTCAAGAAGAGGTTCTAAAAAAGAATCAAATAAAATGTTTGGATCATATCACAAAACATGCTACAGTTATTCCTTCGATTTACTTTAGAAATTTTAAACAGTATTTCAATGAAACCATGGCAATTGATACCAATGGTAAAAATGTTATATATTAAAAAATTAATTTGTTTAAAAATTATGTTTATAGATATTATTCTCAGTTAACAACCCTGAGATTACCTCAGTTGTTT
>VZTB01009935.1:77862-92038 GCA_013397245.1 Thryothorus ludovicianus
ATGTTCTACCCTATTTCTAAACACTGGTAGTACTTTGATTAACATGCTAGACTACTCTATAGCATCCTTTTCCCAACCAAGCAGATTATTAATTTATGGACATTATAATTTTATGGAAGCATCTGGCACAGGGAGATAGTTTCCTTAGCTGCAGGTGTCCCGTTTCAATCTTCATGTGTTTCTCCTGCAGTGCAAAGAAGAAAATATATATGTATTATATTTGAATTTAATAAAATATTATTTAAGGACAGAAGAAATATCTGTAATGTAATTCTTTTTCAGAACCTCTCATTAACTGGATCCACTCTTCTCCATAGAAATATTAATTCCTATTAATGATAAAACTTCCTAGATACTGTTAAGTACATTCTCCCACTACTTTTCTTTCTATCTCACATCTATTTATTGAGGAAACAGGGTAGGTAGATAAGGACATAGAAACCTGACCAAGTTTTAAAAAGCTTTTTCAAAGTGTGGATACTGTTGGTATTTCAGACTGGCTTCCACCTGTTTTAAAACCAGGGCCATTCTGTGATTTTTTATATCAGGACACAAGCACAGTATAGCAGGAAGGAGATCAAAAGCAAAGCAGACCCTAGACATAGCATTTGCTCTCTATTCTTTATAGCACAGCTTTCCCACTCTGCACCTACCTCCCTTGAAACTCTCACAGGAAACTGGAATTTTACCAGAATTTAGCAAATGGTTGATAGACACCATTGTAACTCTCCAGAGTGGCTGAGAAATGTTTCACAGACACTTTCTGTCTGAATTTCCAGACAGAAAATACAGTGTGTATTTGTTCTTCTGATTCATACACTTGGATGAGACTGTGAGAATACCTCTAGAGGGCAAGGAATGAATCACTACTTTGTTCTGTCATCCTCTCTCCCAGCCACCTGCAGGACATCACGACATCACTGTTACAGACTGGCCAGCATAGTTGTGAGCATGTGCCTGGTATTGCTGGATTGATTTGCAGCTGATGCCTCTTCAGCAGCAGCAGTGGAGATCTGCAAGCTCACGTCTCTCCTCTCTCTTTCTGACTAAAAAACAATGTCACAAGGCATACGCAGCACAGCCAACCCTCCTTTGCACCTTGTTCCCCTTTTATCCCTTCACTGTCCAGTCCTCCTTGTTTTCCTTCCCACTTTGTCACATTCACTAAAAGCCAGCATTGCTTCTGATAATGAGATGCTAACACTGGGTCCAGGCCAGCCTTGCTCATGTGTGCTTTTAGCTGTTTCACACATTTTATAAGCTTTTCATACATTTTCAGTTCTGTGAAAAGAGAGTTCTTTGAGTTTACTGTTGGCTCTGGTAATTCATCAGCGTAAGTTGAGCAAGACAGGGACCCTGTGTTTCTCTACCTGGTCTACTCCACTTGGTATATTCTCTTTGAAGGTAAATAAATGTTGGCTTTCTAAAACGTCTTTGCAAAACAATGATGGAGTAATATAAAGTATGAGAGGAAGTTTCTCCAAAGAACAAGCCTAGTACATCCATGCTCATTGACTGAAACATCACATTGTAGCAGAGTAAGGACAGTGAAAGTCTCTGTCTGACCCTCATCCTTATCTACATTGTCAGTGGCAAAACAAAAAAGTCATGAAAATGGTGCAGCAAATCCATAAAAATTTTCATCTACATGCTGAGTCCTTGGCTGTGCTCCACTGTCTGAGATAATATGCACATATGTATCTGTACACACACACATACAGCATATAGGCAAAGAAAGAAAACGTTAAAGAGCTGCTTGGAGACACAAGGACCATTGGGTCAGAGCAATCAAGGCATCCTAGTCAGTGACAGTTGGAAACCCACTGAGAATTCTATCCTTGCTGGGACTTCGGACAGTCAGATATGCTGAGGCAGGAAGGTGGGAGGTGAATGCCACCACTGCAGTCCTAGGCAAAAAAAGTGAGATGCTCCTGAAGGCGTTTGATGCCTTTGCGTGTAAGTTATAGGAAAAACTATGAGTCTGTCTTTGTGCTCTGGTCCATCTCACTACATTCATCTGCAGATCCCAGAAGAGTGAGAAGGTTTCAGTTGTAGCAAGTGAAGGGGAAAACAAAAAGAAGTTGAAGAGGAGTGGAAAGAGTCTGGAAATTACACATTATAGGATTAACTCATATACGGGAAATCTTGGTTAGAGAAACACAGGAGATAGCACCATCTCTCTCCCCTCAAAAGCCTCCACGGATTCTTCTTCATTTCTCCTCTTTAGCAACAATCTCTTTGATTTCATTCCCTGTCTCAGCCCTCAGCCTTCTCCCTCAAAAGACCCAGTCATTACTACCACAAAAGGGTTTTTTTCTTCCAAGGACAGGGACAGAATAAGGCATCCACAGTTGGAAACTTATGGTATTCTGAGTCTAGTAAAAGGACTTGGACACTGAGTGGTCTCTGGTTGAGGCCATGAACAGCTGGGATAAATCCAAGAACTGCCTTGGCTTTGATTTTATTTATTTCAAGGTCTTATCCCTGGCCAGTAGCAACAGAGAACAAGTATGATTTACAACCACCTTTCCTATTGTGGCCAAAGACAGTTAATCTGTCCCAAAATCTTTTTTTTCTCTTTTCTTTTCTTTTCTTTTCTCTTCTTTTCTTTTCTTTTCTTTTCTCTTCTTTTCTTTTCTTTTCTTTTCTCTTCTTTTCTTTTCTTTTCTTTTCTCTTCTTTTCTTTTCTTTTCTTTTCTCTTCTTTTCTTTTCTTTTCTTTTCTCTTCTTTTCTTTTCTTTTCTTTTCTCTTCTTTTCTTTTCTTTTCTTTTCTCTTCTTTTCTTTTCTTTTCTTTTCTCTTCTTTTCTTTTCTTTTCTTTTCTTTTCTTTTTTTCTTCTCTTTCTCTTTCTCTTTCTCTTTTCTCTCTTTTCTCTTGTCTCTTGTCTCTTGTCTGTCTCTTGTCTCTTTTCTCTTTTTCCTCTTTTCTCTTTTCTCTTGTCTCTTGTCTCTTGTCTCTTGTCTCTTGTCTGTCTCTTGTCTCTTTTCTCTTTTTCCTCTTTTCTCTTTTCTCTTTTCTCTTTTCTCTTTCTCTTTCATTCTTTTTCTCTTTCTTTTTCTCTTCCCCCTCCTCTTCCTCCTCCTCCTCCTCTTCCTTTTTCCTTTTTCCTTACTGCAATGCATTTTCTGTCTATGTCTGTCCTTTGATGTGGATACCAAATGTCCCATTCATTTCATCAAAGGCAGGATTTGTCAGTGCATGATGCAGTGAAAGCCAGCAGGTTCTCCATTTAAGGAGCATGGGCAGGACATTTCACCGTGGGACTATACCTCTCTTCATCTTTTCTAATCAAACCGTGTGGTACAGTGCATGAAGCAACTCTTCATGATGTGTATTTTAATGGACACTGTAGCACCGGGCTGGCAGCACACAGGCAGCTGAAGGCAGGTCAGCAGCTGTGGTGAGCTGGTTGTCACATCAGGTCAGCTAACCATCTGTGCTGGGCAAGGAGGGTGTAACACACCTGATTTTTTGGATTGGTTTTTCCCTGTGTCATAAAGCACTGTGTTTTCCCTTCACATTTTCTCAAGGAGTTTCCTTTGTGTCCTCTCTGGCAGCAGACACAAACATTCATTCAGTGTACAATGACTCCTAGGTGGACAAGCAGCAGCAGTTTCAGGCAGTAGCCTGTGACTTCATGTAATGGTGAAATTCCCATGACAGGGCGAGCTCCCAGAACATCAACCTGGCAATGGCAGCCCTGTGTACCATGTGACTTAGGGTGCTGCTCTGTCAAGGCCTTACTGCCATAACCCCAGAAAAAACACTAGAGAAATTCAGATACCAGCTTTTGCCAAATCATCAATGGTATCTTTTCAGAAGAAGAAAGAAGAGGTAAGAAGCTATTCAATAAATTATCCAAATGACTTCTGTTTTTTCAGATCAAATTGCTGCACATTTCCTAAGGGCCTTTCAGTGGTAACAAGCCATGAACTCCAGTTACTCAGACATATTTTGCATGCTTTCACCAAAAATAATCTGTTCCAACATAGTTCTCATAAGCAACATGTAGTAGGCACTGAATAGAGGATTCATTGAGCATGCGAAGGAGAGTTCCATCATAATATTTTCTCATGACTATTGGCACCCATTTGGTATTACAAGAGGGACACTGTTATGTCCCACAACACCACACTTTATCAAATTTTGTATTTTCTCGTTCAAAAAACTGAAAAACAAGATTATAGAGCACTTTGATTTGTTATATTTTCCATATAAGTACATTTTCGAATATGAAATGGTAAGTAGAGTTAATGGTTATACGATATGGTGTCAGATAACACAGAAGAGATGGCAGAATGTATTTATCAGCAGACCAGATAATTTCTAAAACAAAATAAGCTTCTGTTTAAAGAGAAGCTGCTTTCCTACATAGTTTATTTGATGGTATGGCAATCTGTCGGTTGTTATTTCAGGTGTGTAGTCTCCACCAAAGTATCTAAAATTAGCTCCATACACAGCTGTATCCCTGGTGGTGTGTTAAGAGAATGTGTGTGAAGAACAGCAAAACATGAGTGGTTCAGAGGTCATAACAACAGCATATGGTGACAGGCATGGAAAAATATAATAATCAAGCAAAACAAACTACATTTACATCAACATATCTGAAAAAAACCCAAGCTCTCATGAAACCAGAACGTATACACAAGGCACAGACAGCAAATCTTGTGGTAGCTAGTTTATCTCAGTGGTCATGATATTTCATTTATAGAAGTTGTGTTCCATGGTTACTTGCAGGATAAAGGCAAGTTGGGAGACATCAAGTATGTCCCTACAACACAAAAAAACTGTTGAGAAGAGACAGTCACTGACGAGAAACTGCATTTCCAACAAACAGGAACTTGATGTGATATCTAGTTCCCATAGTTTCTTCATTAACATGCCTGTGTCCTAATGTAGTCCAAGCACATACCTCCATTTTCCCATAGAGATGATTCGATTCCAGCTTTAAAGACACACCTGGTAAAGATGTGTTTGGTAATGACAAAAGTGGATTTGAGGCAGGAGCAGTACTGTTAGGACCTCAGTATAGTGACTTCACTGTAAAGCCTTTCAGATATCTGGTTTAAGTCTGTAGTGTCTCTTTCAGAAGGTAGCAGTGGTTGCCACTCTGAAGTCCATGGTGGTCAGGTCACCACTGGATGTTGTGGCAGGGTTCTCATGTTCTGGCAGGGCTTAGAAAAGAAACATTCTCTCCATGCAAGCAGGGACTAGATTTCTATCAGAGACAGAAATGGCATTTCCAGACCACTGCCTTAACTTGGCTGGTTTTGAAATCAGTAAGCATAATTCCCAGTGGCAGCAGAGTTAGGTCAGTGAGATTCAGTGAAAATGGAAATTACCAATGCCTGAAAGTGTATGACAGTCCTCTGTACAGAACAGCTAAAAAAAAAAAAGTTAAGCCTGCTTAGCTTTTGTCACTGTTTTGCATTGACAGGTACTTTCTTTGAGCAAAAGTCAGATCCTCACTATTAATGCAAAATACCAGAGGCCAATTACTTCTTACTATTTATAGTTTGCTGGCTTTTTATATGTTTATCAAAAAACTGATCTTGCAGAAAGACCTGTGAAATATAAATGAATTTAAATAAAATTTAAAATAATTTTGTTCACTATTCATATCTTACCTGGAAATTTCTTCTATGTGGAAGTTTTGTTAAACAAAGACTTAACTGCTGAAACATGATACATATCAGAAGAACTGACACACACCACAAGAAGGAGAGGTGGAAATTGTTCCCTATTTTTTCCTGTCCTTTGTCCCATATTTTCTTATGTTTTCATTTTTCATTTATGCTAATGTCTGTGGTTTTTCTGATCACTGATAATTTATCTTATTGTGTGAATCTACTCTGCAAAAATTGTTTATATGTTCTTTTTTTATAAGCTTCAGTGGCCCTGGATTAAATATAATCCCTCCTCATTGCCAGTCAAACACACTTTTAGAGTCTGAGTTAGTATCTTTTGATAGGGAAGAAAGGACTTTCCCTTCACTGGATCAGCAGCTATAAATCTCCCAAACTCTAGAACATAGCTGTGCCCCAGCCACATCTCCATTAAACCAGTAGAGAAGTTTCTTCTTATATAGAAGCATTCAGCTCAAGGAGAGAACCTACTACAAATTACCATTTACAGAAGTAATCTTCTCCATCATTTGAAGCAGTTCTGCATTACATTAGAGAAGTCCTAGGTCTCAGGTCACTTTGCAATAGACCTCAGGAAGCAAATTGAGAGTGTGCCTGCAGAGAGCCTGCAAAGAGATGTGCAATTCAGCTCAATTTTATGTGTCATGCCCCATAGGAAAGCAGGAAAGATTTTGTGCAGAAACTTTTGGCTATGATTCTGAGCAGACAGAGGCAGGTCAATGGAACAAAAATATGCTGTTTTAGAAATTTAACTTTGCAGATTCTACCACATTCCAAACATTTTTTGACTTTGGATGCTTGTCTATCTTTTCTGTAACTCTAATTTACAGAGCTCTGATAATTTCATTGGTTGGTTTTGGATTTTTTGTAATGATGAAAATATAAGTATCAAACTATCCACTTTGCTATGATCAAAGAAAAATGTCATATGAATTAGCGACATAAAATAGCTCTAGTAGAGATTGTTGCTGGAGGATATAGCCCCCATTATTCATATAAAACACAGTGGTGCCACTGATCATTATTCCTAACAGCAGTAATCCTCCCTGAATGGGTTTATTAAAGTGTTCTCAGCATCACTGTAGCCTGTTAATAATCTAGTGGTAGCAGCCTGCTTCATTATATCTACTGCTTAACCTGCACTTATTTCTGTCATTGCCTTTTTTCCCCTCTACTTTAATCATCCTCTGAAAACATTTTCAGTATTCTCTCTTGCAACGCAGCAGAGGATTGCCTTCTAATTGTCATTCTGAGTCTGCTTATTCTGGTTCTCTACATAAATAAAATTGCAAAATCCGCAGCCTCTGGCACCCCTGCCCTCCCCATCCTGTTCCACGAGCAGTTGCAGTGGTGGTCTCCTCCAGTCTTATTAAGAGGGAGCCACATTCTGCCTTCCATCTTAGTCTGAGACTCAACTTGCACCTAAGCTCTCTGCCCAGACACCACAGCACACTGTGGCACCCTGCTTCCTTGGCTCTCTGGAGAGGGTCCCCTTTTGGAGCATATCAGGCTCCAGCCTGAAGCACTCCAGATGCTCTTATGGCAACCACCTTGCAGGAAGAGGGGGATGATCTTGGATGCCAGTGTGTGCTGCGTCTGGTGTGTGCTGGATTTCATTCAGATACAGTGTTGGGAAAAAAATCCCGTAGAATAAATATGCATCCAGGAACCAGGTAATTATGTCATCCTCTCAAGCCTACATAGAACCTCAGAATACCACACACATTGTATAACACAGCAGAAGTCCACCGTATAATTTTTTTGCATTTAAGCTTTATCTGAATTTTCTGTTTCACAGAAAACATCGATTACCCCAGACAGTCAAATTTCTGAAGGCATGCACCTCTTTTGATTGAAAAAGGTTTAAAAGTCCTCAGTTTAGCAATTCTCAGTTTTCAGTTTACTTCTCTTTCACAGTGAAGGTTTTTTCTCCAACAAAAATAAATCTAATGAAAGATCTAAGTAAGAATATTTCTGCAGTAAAGCAATCTGCTGCTGAATTCCTGCCATCTTAGATAGGTGATCAGTTGATGTTTTGCAGAGATGCAGCAGGAAAAGTCCTAGCACTGATTTTCTTAATAGCTTTGCTGCTGTTTGACATGGAATACTGTCAATTTCTGAGCACAAAAATATTAATTACAAGCAAAGAAAATACATATAATATTCCCTATAATTTTTCAGCTTAGATAGTTTTTGCATTTTTGTAGATTAAACAAACTGAATAAAACAATCTTTGAAGTACTATTCTCATAGGCAGTAGGATTAAGGATATTATTCATAAGGAGTGATGGTATTTGACACCTCATAGGAAGAGTAGAGTCTTTATTAAAAATAGTCTCTTGAATTACCCCTTAGAAAATATTAGAAGAATTCTTTGTTTTGGTTCTTTACCATGAACAGTATTAGAACTGCATAGGTTTTCTTTCCTTATTGTTAAATTTTCTGACACCTTTTCAATTAGCTTCCTTACCTTAATTTAAGGCCACAGGAATGTAAATGCATCCTCTCAGTCACCTACATCCACCATACAGTATTTTAAAAAGTCAAGGCACAAAGGCTTGTTAGCTATATCATCTGCACAAACCACTAAAAAGAATTAACCAAACCCAACATAGAATAGTCAATCTCCTCAGCATTCTGGCAGAGATAACCTTTACACAGATACTGTACACTTAAATAATTGGCAGTGAAATACACAGTGATTATTGGCAGAGGTGTCAATTAGCTTCAATTTACTTCTCTGCCACTATTCACTATAACATTATCTTACTTTTGTCTTAAAATACAGTTCTTGTTCAGAAGTTTGGAAAACAGATCTATGCCTGAGGAAGTTCTGAGGAAAAAATTTGCTATGGATGCAAATGATGCATGAATTGCTTTTTTCTTGTCTAGCTGTCTCTGGTGTTCTTAGACTCATTTGGTTATAAACATGCGTTACTGTCTTGGAAGACCTTTAACATCAAAAGCAAAGGAAAGAACAGATTTTAGTGTGCCTGGAACACATCCAGTCAAATTACAGCTAGATAGATTGTCTTCTCCACATTACTGGCTGTCCAAGAATACATTTTTTCCTTCCAATGGCAAAAGATATGAGGGTGGTAAATTATTAAGTGAGGGTGGTGAAGCACTGGGACAGGTTGCCCAGAGAGGTCATGGGTCCCCCATCCCTGGAAACATTCAGTGTCTAGAGGGACAGGATTTTGAGCAACCAGACCTAGTTGAAGATGTCTCTGATGATTGCAGGGGGATTGGACAGGGCTATGTTTAAAGGTCCCTATCCACACAAGCTATTCTACCATTATATGGCACAACAAAAAACATACCGGAAAGCAAAAATTCCAATAGCAATTTTGAAAGGAATAAAAAGTTGCATTTCTATTTCATGTATACAAAAGACAAACCCATAGCCAAGACCTAAGTCTCTGAACATACCCCTACAATCAAGAATTGAATCTGAATTCAAATTTCTCAGCATACATGCTGTACCATTAAACTCTGACTGACACTATATTCCAAAACATTTCATATTTTGAGAGCAATTTTTTCATTCTTAACTGAAATTGAAAGGATATGCTGAAACTTAAGTTTCTTCTCTTCCTTACTATTTTCATTTGAGCTGAAAACTGTCAATTGAGAGCAAAATTTTTATTTTCATTTTTTTTATGAACTCAAAGCACAGAGACAGTATAGGAAAAAAAACCAAAAAACAAAAAACAACAACACTGACCAAACACCAACACCCTCCATACACAATATCTTTGTCCCTTTAGAGAAGGCTTTGTACTAAGCTCAAAGGATTGGTTTACACCTTTCACAAATGCAATTATTTTTGTCCTGAGTAACATTAGATACCTTGAGTATACTTATGTTAAGCAAAGCAATAATTTGAAACATGAGTAAGATGCATCAAGCCTACATTAGGAAGGTATATTCCAATAAGCAGGGATATTCAGGCTTTCATTATGAAGTTATCGTAAGAAGTAAAAAATTATGCTTTATACTGCCTGGCACACACCTTCACAGTCACTACAGAGAAAGAGTAGTGAAATGCTATAAAAGAAAGCAATTGCTTCATTTATGGGTTCTCATTCAATACCCCCAACTCACTTAATTGGGACCTCATCTTGTGGTCACAGTAAAACTACTTATCCAAGAAAGTCAAACAAAGCATCCAGAATGATGAATAAATACTTCTGAGTAATTGTGGTAAATCCCCAAATTTCATGGAGTTTTGGCAGGCATTTTATCAAAAGGTGTTAATGCACTGTGGCATTAGGTGTGCCTGCTTGTTTTTTCCCCTGAAGGGAGTAGAGTGTGCTGAAGGTGAGGATTTCCCAGGTTTCTGAGGAAGAAGCACCTGTGATGCTTTAGAAAGACTCGTCTGTGATTTCACACGGTGTTCTGAAAGGCTCCATTGACATTCACTTTTGTGGTGTTTTCTGATATTGACAGAGCACAGTGACATTAGCGTAATTTGTCCTTTTTCTTGGTCTTTCTGTAAGTGATTTTGCACTTTTAGCTTTCAGTATAAACCAAAGCTTGTCTTTAACTAGAAACTCACAGTTAATGCTGGCAATAAGTCACTGTGACACAGAAGAAAAGTCAGGCATTGGTGAGAGCCTCTTCAGACCACCCTCAGTATTTCGAAGTCATGCTGTGCTGCACAAACACAATTTCTAGCACCATTTTTTTATAACCATGCAGCCATCTGTTCTTTTTTAAGAACAGAAGTCTGTGGATTTCTCTTTAATGCTCTGCTCTTCTTATAGGATGTTCAGCAAGTCAAAAGCTTACACCAAAAACATTTCTGCTCGTTGTAACTTTTGAGAAGCAAGGATGCCATTTCAAATTGATAGCTATGCGTGCAATAGGAAATAATTTTATACGCTGAGAAATACATGGGAAGCAACAGACAGACCAATGCCTCTGCATTTTGGACAGTGTTATTTAGCTCATTATACAGGTTTATTCCCAGTCTGAATGGCACACAGTTCTGCCACTAACAGCCTAACGATGATTAAGCCGAGGTGTGTATGTGAAACAACAGTTAAAATATCTGGACAGTGTTTCTCAGAGGAAATAACATAGAATTGAAAATCTACTTTCCAAATTGTAGGTTTTTAGCAAAACCAGTACCAAAACTAGATTGCAATTATATCTCAAAGAAATTTCTTCCAGGTACACTCAGAAGAAGATAACATGTCAGGGTCATGTAGCTGTTTACTGCAACAGCTTGTGTTTGACTTAGTTAAATGAAGGATTGTATTGATTGTATTTAATTTTCAACTAAAATGTTTTGGAAACTATGCCCACAGGACATTGTTTTATAACAGGCGATTACTCAAAGGAAGTCAATGCTAGGGGACAAATGTTCACAAAATTAAATTATACAGATTCGTACAAGACACTCAGTCACTGGTTTTCCTTTGCTGGCATCCAGCTTCTATGTAATTTGGGAGCTGCCAGACTACCTTGCCTCTGTGAAAAAAAAAACAACTCAGCTGTGAGATACCTGGGTGTTTTGAAAACAGATAGAAAGAACTAAATTAGGTGTGCCACTGCATGATAATCTGGGAACCCATTGCCCTTGTGCAGATGCATTCTGCTTAACTGTCCTGTTTAAGGCTGTACCAAGGACACATGGAGTATATCCACTGGTGCAGCCTAAGTCTCACAACACTTGCAAAGAGGAAGCTTCACTGTTTTCAGTCCCTTGCAGTCTTATGAGTCTGTGACAAGGAGTTCAGCAAAAGGTTTTAAAATAGAAGAAGTGACTAAAATTGCTTTAGACAGCTGCTATATGAGGTAGCAGATGGTGAACCTACCCAGAGGTCCCTAGAAATATTAGTATTCAAAAGGTCTTACATTTCACTAACTTCAGAGAAGTGCATGGCACTCTCTGTTGCCCTATGGGTGTGGGAGCCATAGAAGTGGGAATGAGTGAATATATTAGTGAAGGGCTTTCAGCTTCTCTGAAGTATTTGTCTCACAGCATTTCCCCAGTCCTGTTCTCCATCCTCAGCAGCTCATCAGCATGCCAGGCTGACACCCTGATGGGCTCCTGGTAGCCTCCCCCACCAACAGTCTTTGTACAGGCCACAGCAATCGACACATAGCTAGCTAAGAGCTTCCACCCTTGCCTCTGTGAATCACACATTTAAAATTATCATTAAAACCCACGTTCATCGCACAATCTTCACTCATGCCAACAGCAAACACCAAAAAAACATAAACAAACAAACAAACAAAACAAACTAAAAGCTTTATCACAACACTGAATGAAAGTGGACACTTTACACACAATTCACCTCCTGTTCCTTCATCACGATTATAACAACAGACATTCTTCACAATCGCTCTTTCCCACTGTTCAGACCATGTTTTGCTGGTTACTGCTCCCCACTACCACCCTTATATCAAATTCCTTCTGCCCCACACAAGGCATCAAAAAAGATTGTGGTGTTTTGACCATGTGAATGACAGATGCCCCACCAAGGCTGCCCTATCACTCCCCTCCTCAGCTGAACAGAAGAGAGATAACAAAGAGCTGATTGGTCAAGATAAAACAGGGAGATGCACTCAGCAGTTAACTATCATGGGCAGAAAAAGGACTCAGCTTGGCAAAATTAATTGATTTTCTTGTTAATTCAATCAGAATAAGATATTAAGAAGTAAAACCAAGTCTCAAAAACACCTTCCACCACCACTCACTCCTTCACAGGTTTAACTTTATTCCGGTTTCTCTACCTCCTTCCCCACAGCAGTGCGTAATGAGCATTGTTCATTTCTGCCGCTGCTTCCTTCTCAGGAGGAGGAGGAGGACTCCTTTCCCTACTCAGTGTGGTATTCCTCAGTGTGATCCCACAGCAGCCAGTCCTCCATGAACTTCTCTAGTGTCAGTCCTTCCCAGAGGCTGAAGTTCAAACTGCTCCAGCATGGACCCATTCCTTGGGGTGCACTCCTTCAGGAATGAGTCCCAGTGGGTCACAAGTTGGGCTAGCAAACTTTCTCCAGTGTGAGATCCTCTTTCCATGCAACTACATGTCCTTCCAGGACCATGATCCAGTGTGGGCTTTCCATGGGGTCACAACCTCATTTTGACCCATCCATATGCTGTAGTATGGGGCTCTCCATAACTTGTAGGTGGATATTGTCTCCATCGTTATCCTCCATGGGCTGTAGGGACACAGAAGTCTCACGACCAGAAGCTGCAGGGTAATCTCTGCTCTGGCACCAGGAGCACCTCCTTCACCTCCTTCTACACTGATCTTTGGGTATACAGAGCTGTTTCTCTCTCATATTCTCACCCCTCTCTTCTCAGGCTGTAATTTGTTTCCAGCCAATAACTTTCCCCCACTTCTTAAATACTTTATCCCAGGGGTGTTGCCATAGTCACTGAGGCTTGACCTTAGGTGGCAGTGGGTCAGTCTTGGAGCCAGCTGGCACTGGCTGTGTTTGACATGGGGAGAGCTCATGGCAGCTTGTCAGAGAAGCCACCCCTGTAACCAAAACCTTGCCATGCAAACCCACTACGGCTACACTTTGTAAAGAGTAGTGGTGTACAACTTAGCTCTGTCATGCCTATTGATACACAAGGATAGCATGGCATTATTCAGAGCTGACTCTCAGCTTTCACATTAGTTTTGCCTGTAACAGCCTGTGGTTCTCATGGAGCTCTATATCTATAGATGCCACCATTACTTTTTTTTAGCTGTGTGGTGTAACTCTTTGTTGTTCTGGGCATTGCTTATAGCTAGAGAGTATTATTCTTCCCTGAAATTCACATAAACTCTGTTGAGACAAAGTTGGTAATTAAAAAAACCCTGAGTCTATTTTTCTGCCATCTAAAGTTACACTGTTATCTTGAGAATTTAAGGTGCCTCCCCACCTAATTCATGTAAGTGGCCATACAATGGTATCTTAATATCATCTCCGTCTTCTAGGTTAACAAGATGGTCCTTTTTCGTCAGGAAAAAAGAAATACATTGTGGGGGTTTTTGTACTATTGGACCTATAGAGATGCGACTTCAATGGAAATAATGTATATTAGTCTAGCCCTCATATGGGTGTTGAATGATTAATTGTAAAGTTTAATTCACTGTGCTATAAATCACATGTTTAAAAATCCAAAATATCGCATGGGTTATGTTTTTTAGGGAAACATTTAGAATTTTAGATTAAATATTTTTTAGAGGAAAAAAATACATAACTTCTTTAGGGAAGGCCTTGGTAAATTCAAGCATTTCCAATGTGAAAGACCTTAAATCTTGCAGGCTACAATAAATTCAGAATTTTGTTTATATCTGTTTATTTCAAGAGAAGAAAATTACTTTCTAATTTGATGGGAAATTACAAGCAGTCCTGATTATATTCATATCACTATTTTAAGCATAAAAGTGTATGCAATAAATTGCATACTACATAGTATAATATAAAAATATTATAAAATAAAGATTTTTTTGTCATGAGTTTGAAATGATATTAACCATAATGAGAATTCCACTGATGTGCAAAGCAGTGCTGAGACCTG
>VZTB01009935.1:107671-119269 GCA_013397245.1 Thryothorus ludovicianus
CAGTCACTGCACCTGTGACATTCAGGATTTTCTCTGAGGAGCCGTAATTCAGAATCATCCTGAGAAGTCTTCTTTCAGCATTTTTCTAATGACAATTTTCTTCTACCTGTTCCTTTTAATTTTTTTAATTTCTGAACAACCATATTTGTAAAGGAGGAGAGCAATCACAGAAGAAGCAATGAGGTATGTCTCTATCAATTACTGCTTATAATATGCTGTTCCAAATGCAGCTTGAGTTATGTGAAAATGTATTGCTGGCACATCTCCAGTGACCAATGCTATTGGTTTCAAGGGAAACATCAATTTTGCCCAGTTCATATAAGAAGGAGACTCCTGTTGACTTCCAAGTGGATTGAAAATTTTTTTAGTCATACCTCAGAGTAGAAAAAATGTTAGAAAAAGAAAAAACTTTCAGAGCCCTTGCAGTCGTATTCAACAGTGAGTTAAGCAAGAGTTCCTCCTTTATATGTCTTTCTTTTTACATGGTCTTGTATGACATATTTCGTAAACATTCTTTGATCATTCTTTGGTACAAATAATTCACTTTCTTAATTATTGCAAGGCAGTAAATAAAAGAATAGCCCTTTCTTTGACAAGAGCATCTAAAAATGTAGGAAGAGTTCTTTTCTTATGGAACTGACCTCTTGTTTAATAAAAACAAAAAGATCATTTATTATAAGTGATCCTCTGCCAACAGCCCCTATGCCTCTTATGAATTCAAACACTTTATGTTCTCCCTCCAAAAGGGCATTGTACTCTTTCCCACTCATCAGAAGATGGCTGTTATAAATAGCACTTCCTGCATTAATATTAAATACAGAAAGAAATATGTTGAAATCAAGTTGTGGTTGTAAGGCAAACTGATACAAGCCAGGAAATTCATAAGCTAAATCCAGCCCTTAGCTAGGGCTGTTGTGAAAACAAATACAAGGGAGTGAGCAAAGTGCCCAGGGTGAGTGCAGAGTGTGCATTTCCTGGCTTTTGTCAGATGATGTCAAAACATCAACCTGACCTAAACGTTAGATTTGCCTTGTTGAAAAAGGGTGTTTCATGCAGGGAAGAGGGGAAGGCACACCTTCCTACCTTCCTGTTGTTGCTTCCCAGGATTCAGGGAGGGATGGCACATGACCACAATGCCTGGCCTGGCCCTCAGGAACAGAGAACATGAACCCACCAGGCTAGGGACCTACCAACTCCCAAGATGAACACCTCACAGCACACACATTGAAGGGTGTCCCCTGGGTAGTAATTTGCTTGGTATGTCCTCACAGAGGGAAAAAAAAAAAATCAAGATCTTCATCATAGTCATGCCAAAATTCTCTTTGTCTTCACCTCATGAGTATCACAAGCTGTTTTGGGTGGAAGGCAGGTATGCAGCTGGGTTGAAGGACCATGCTGCTGTGTTGCCCAAGGGAAAATGGACTTGACAGGCCAAAGGGTCTGCCAGAGCTAGCATGAGACACACCAACCCCTTTAAACACCCTGGTGTAGCACAAGTAACAAAATGCCCTGATCTTCCCTAGCAGGGGACACTGAAGAACTCACCATCCCTCATGCTGGAGCACAGCTCTGCAGCTTGGCACGAGCTCTGTGCATACCTGTGGGCTCAGGAAACCTGTCCCAAGCTGACTAGAGGTACCAGCTTTGCCCCACAAGTGCTCCAGCAGCATGCCACTAGCTCAAAGAGGCAGGAAAAGGGTGAGCAACCTGATAAATGTTCATTTTGTCCAAAAAATTAAATTACTTTGATAAGTATTGACTTGACAGTAAATATAGTTGCAGATTTTCCCAGTAGGCAAAAAGACATACTAGAGGGGGACGGGAACTAGAAATAGTTCTGGTTTTGTAGAAACAGTATTTCTTGTTCCCATATGGAAGTTATACATATAAAATCAGTGGGCTCTGGTATTGTTTCTATATCAAGAAGGTGGCAGCTAATCTCTGCATTGCCTAGAGAGGGGAGGAAAAATATCTTGGCCTAAATCCTTTTCTTTTAAGCAACACATTTGGGGAAAAAAAGTTTCAGTATCATGACTAGTATTTTATTTGAACCAGGTTAATTAAATGGCTTCAAACCTCATATAATTAAAAACACACTGTACATAGTTGTATCGATACTAATTCTTGTCAGTTCAACTTAAATTGAAAAGAGGTTGGATCAAGCTGTGTTTGGGCTGTTGGTGCAGCCTTTTGAACCAGTTCAGCAAGCAAACACCATCTCCAAACTGAGTACAGGTCTCATATAGCATACCCTGAGGTCACAGTAAATATTTAATAGTATGACTTGTGTTTTATCTGACTCAGGAGGCTGACAGAAATACAGGTGGTCAGCTGAGCGCAAGCTGAGAGAAAACAGGTGAGTCAACCTCATGCTGAAGTGTTAGCTTATTATTCCATGATGCCCAGTCTTTGAAGGAATACTTATTTTATAACCCAGGAGAATAACAAGAAGACTGCTCACGGAATTAAAACTTCCCAGCTTCTAATTAGAAGGAGAATAATTGCAGTGTCATTTGTAGGGATCTTAGTAATTTATTTCATTTTCAAGACAAGTATATTTGTGCAGTATAATTTTCATTCATATGCCAGCCAAAACAAGGACACTTTTTTTCATTTCTTGTGCTACATGTTTTCCTTCATTTTAACCCTCTATTTAATCCATCTGGGCTAAAAAACACATAACAAAGAAATACTAAACTTTGAAAGTGACAAAATGGAAAATTTAAGACATTTTGGAATTTTCTATATTTCCTTTGGTTGAGTTTTCTTCCTCCTTACATAACCTGTTATTCTTTGAAGCAAACTCATTTCTTTAGCTGTCATTTACCCATTTCATTGGTGCTTTTCAGCAAAAATAAAGAAATAAATAAGCCAATTATTCATTCCTTCAGAATTCCACTAAAACGCTCTAATCATTTACTCATGGCCTAGAGCCTTTTTTTTGTATTTTATGTAAGAAAAATAAAGTCCCCTCTACTTTAGGCTCAAAGTCTAAATTGGAGACAGTATCATCTAAGTGCAGACTACATCAAAGATGAGACTTCAATTAAATCCACAGTTATTTATTTAAATACAAGTTTTTCGCAAGCAAGCTACCGATGAAAGACCTCAAGAGGAACATGGAGGCAACAAGGGGAATTCCACGACTCCCACCCCGCAACCTCTTCTCCCGGGCACAGGACCAACACCAAGAAAATAAACCAATCCACAAATATAGCACAATGGGCTTTTTCCTCCTTAATTACCTTTAAAATTCCCAGCTGAGCACACAGACCTCACACAGGATTTCTATGTTATGTATTAGCACCAGTTCAGCTGAGTGATGAACCTCAGAAAATAAAACGCTTCATAATGGACCTGCTGACACAGCAGAGAGCATCCCCGCACAACGGTGTGGTTTCAGAGGGGCCGGTTCACCCCCATCCCCACCTCAACCCAGCCCGAGAGGCGTTTCTCCCTTTAAAAGCCGCCTTTTGTGTCTCACACCCCGATGGGCTGCTCCTGGCCAGGCTGTTTGCTGTTCTTTGGAGGCTTCTGCTGTTTCCTACATCAGATGGAATTTACCTTCATGTAATTATTTTTTCTGGGAGCTTTGATCTCCACTTCCTTTGTAACTGCAGTGTAGTCACACTTTGAACTACAAGAAAGTACTAATTTAAGGCTCTTGCTGAAAACATCATAATAGTTAATCCTAACAAAAAGGTGTTAATTGGTCTCCTGGTGATTCTAAGCTGCAGTCACAATAGGTTCTTATATTTGTTTACCACCACTGTATTTCCTCCTCATCCCAGTAAAAGTGCACTAGATCTGACAAAATTTTGCGCAAGCTTATGGTTTCTCAGCTTAAGATTTAGGGCAAAACCTAATTACCTATCCGAGCTGGAGGAGCAATTCTGGCCCAATCTGATGACGCTACAGACTGGTAGCTTCAGAGTCAGCCATTGGAGACTGCCTACTCAAGCAAAAGTAAAAGTTTAAATAACTCCAGAACTCTTTCTGAAGCTCAGTAAAGCTTCTATATGAGATGAAAGCTGATTCTTTGTATAATACATTTGGTCCTGATAGAGAAAACATAGAGCTGGGGAGGAGCATTACTCTTCATCTTGGAATCTATCTCATCCTGTTCAGCACAAAGAAAATTTTTAAATAACTCACATTAATGAAGGTGGCTTATCATTCTGGACTGCACTGATGGATTTTCAAAACATCTTTTTACTTTTTGTCTTTCACAAACAAAGCACTTACTTTTAATGTAGCCACTGAACTTTGGTTAGATTCAGGTACATCGCCTCTGTCTCCCAAAAAAAAAGCTACGTATTTGAGTGAAGACATTGAAAGTGATCTTTTTGAGCCCTCTGGCTGTTTCCTCAGTGTGCTCTGTGCAATGACAAAAGAACCAGACAGAACAGCAACTTCAGTGCTTAGGCTGCATATTTGTGGAGTGCACACAAGTCTGCTGTTCATCAAAAGGTTACTCATAAGATAAACATGAAATGGTGTGGGACACCAGCATCCCATCTTACTATTCTGACTTCTATGGACATTTCAGCAGTCTCAAAGAGGAGGAAACTGCCACCTCTTCTTCCCACTTTTTCGTTTGGTATTCTCACAGGCAATTAAAAAATTATTATTTATATCTGCTCTGGCAGCTCTTCCCACTGACCAGCTCTCCCCAGGTGAGTTTTTCTTTCATCCTGTTCCTGTGATGACAGCATTTCAGAGTCAAACACTTCAAAAGTCCTACTGAAAACATCAGGAGAGCCAGCCCTGACTCACTGAGGACAACTCTTGAACCCTGACTGAACTCCCAATCCCTCCTGGTGTAGAGGGATGCAGATTTACTGCAGCATGATTACCGTCAAGGTACATCCCTGCAAGAGCACCCTTGAAGACCTGCACAGCCTTCCTGCTGAGAGCCGGTCCACCCTCCCCTGCCCACGTGGAGAGGGTTCTATCCCCAAGAACTGTCGTTCTTCCGCTGCCAAAGGCTGCCCTTCCTCTCTGTCCTCTATAGAAGATACACCTGAATTCCACAAATCATCTTGGTAGATGTCCCATGCCATGCAATGCCTCCACAGTGCTTTCCTGCATGGAAAATCCCACTAAGCCTGTGAATGTGCAGTAAAATTGTATCATCATGACATACTTCAAACTGCCTCTTAAGCATGGGAATTCAGAAAGGGAATATTGGTTGTGAGAGAGGAAGCAGTGACCAGTAAGTTTGATGGGAAGAGGATGATCTTTGTACAGGACCCAGGCTGAAGGAAAAGAAATATTTCTTTTTGCTATGCTGCAAGCAATGATCTCAAATACCCAAACCAGTATCAGGTACAGACACTTTTCTACCAATAAAAGCCTTTGTGAGTTGTTAAACATATGCATGCATACTCAGTTACAAACAGCTAACCCATGGTATAGTCAAATGGCAGCTCTGAAATGAAAACACCACTACAAGGGTTTATGTCAGAAAAACCTTTTTCTTTTCCATGTTTGTTTGGCATGACTTTCTAGAATCTCCTGAATACAATCCAGACCCTTGGCAGCTGCAAGCTACAGTCTGAGGCACTGACAAATTTATTTTCCAAAATATCTGCAGTATTCTCATTTTGTCACCATGCTCCTGTGAATGAGGGGAGAAGCCTTTGTATTTTACTGCTGGGGAAGCTGACAGTCACCCTGGACATGTTTTTGTCCTCACAGTTAGAGTTTGAATATACACATTCTTTTTTCTAACTCCTACAGTTTGTTTTGTTCTCAACTACTTTTTCCATGTTTTTGTTTGCTATTTTGTTTGGGAATTTTAATCTAATCCCATTAGATAATTAAACATTATATGCAATTTTATTTTGTGATAGTTGTTGGATTGGGGTTTCTTTTTGTTTCAGGGGTTGTTTTGGGGTGTGGTTTTTTGTGTTTTAAAAGAAAATGAAAACAAAACAACAACAACCAAGCTTTTAGAATAAACTAGGCAATATCATCCCAGTGGTCCTGCTTCCAGGATATTTATAGTTCCACCTTTCTAGGAAAACAAGGGGGTTTATAAGAGCAATTTGATACAAATCTAATCATAACCATAACCCAAAAGTTACATTTCAGGATTATATAGGTAAAAACGAGTAAAATTCTTGCTATGACAGGTGACCACCTGAAGTTTAATACCTTTGTTTTCAAAGGGCAATTCTTAGTTGGGAAAATGGGTTTCTATTGTATCTTACATAAACTTCCCCTTGCAAGTTACATGTCTGTAAAAAGTCAATCACAGCACTTTTTTCTCAGCTGGGTACTTCACGGCATGTGTTTGAAGCCCACAGATCATATTACAGCATGAAGATGCAAGGAGGGGAAAACTATATGATTACCTGGAGTAGAATGAAAATGACTGAGACAAGTTTTTTGCTGTTTTAACTCTGTCAAAGTCAAAGTTAGCAAAGAATTTTAGTCATGCCTGAGGCTTGGAATCAGATTATTTTTTTTGCCGAGGAAAAGGGCTTCTAGTAGGCAGGCTTCATCTTCACCTCCTTTGATTGATTTATTCTAATTGATAAAAACTATCCAATGGAACAATATATTTTATGGCTGCTGGCAGCCCTTACTAGGTTCATCCTGCCAGGACATACACAAAGGTAGGAATTTGAGGTTGAGGCAGGAAAAAAGGCTCAAAGAGAGTAAAGAGTAGTTTAGTGTCACTCATAAAGGTTCTGAGAAAACAGACTTTGTTTGTGATCTGTTCAGAATCAAACGCACACTTGAGCCAGACCCTAATCTCACCCTTCTTTGCAGGACTTTCAGACTTAACCAGCATCGGTGCTTATTTGTAAGAAAAAAAAAAAAATCAATTTGGAGCAAAATTCTGATCAAAGTCAACAGCAAACAAAGGCATAACCAATTGCAAAACTGCTGATAATGCATTCAAATTTCTTGCAGTGCTGTTGCAGTATGTGTCACTTAGACACCACAATGACAGAAATGGCAGATATCTCAGGAAATTATCCCTCCATGATCTTCTACTCACTGTTACATTCCTTAGCTGAAGAAACCAGTCTCTCAAGCCACTCCTTCTCAAAAAGTACTAACATAACTAAAATTACAAAATATTAAAAAATAATCAGCTAGTGTTGATCTCTACAGAGAGATATGCCCAGAAATCTGCAACTGAAAATCTGTAAGGACAGGCTGTCTCCTTTCAAGTCTCCTTCTACTTCCAGCTGCCATCATGGTAGTTCAGCATTTCTGGTAAAAGACAAGTGAAAATTTTAGAGCTCTAAACTCACTGTAATTTATACCATATGGTAAATTAAAACAAATCTTTAAAAATTAAGTTATAATTGGATTAGTTCTGACTGGTATGCTTCATCCAATCTCTGAAAGCCTTGTGCCGTGGCTAATAGTCTGCATATTGCTATTTCAGAATAAGGAAAGAAACTTTATTTTATTTTAAAGGCATTATCCAGTGCAAGGCTGAATATAGACTGTATAGACAATACTTGAAGGATTCCCCAATTCAGCATAAGCGTTAGGCCACAAGGAGTATTTTTTCTCAACATGTGACTCTTTCCATAAAACAAGCTTTTCCTTTATTCTCTTCTACATAGTGCAGTGTTCTTACATCCTTCTTCACCACCTCCCCACCTCTATACACACATTTTGCCTATGTCCCTTCCCACTTTGTTGCAATGGCCTTGCCTTATTGAGTTTTCCTACACGGCACCACAGATATCAAATATAGGTCACACTCGGGCTACAGTTTATATACCTCACCTACATTGCCACTCAAGGATTTGAGGCTCCCCCAGATTCCTTAGCTAGATCACAACAAATCCCCTCAGTTCTTCCCCACAACCCCAGTCTCCTGCAGTGATACTCTCAGCTATCCCTCCCTCTCCTCTGCTCCCTACAGCATCTTCAACATCCATCCATGCTATCCTACAGCCCCAGCCTCAGCTGCACAGTGATATTTACCAAGGAGCAGTCTGCATGTACCACAGCTGGTGTGGAGCCACTCAGGCACTAGCTGGTATGCACATGGCAATAGGCCTGACCACCCAGGAATTGAGGAATTCAGAGAGCAAGTTGTGCTCCACCAAGCCTGGCAGCTGATGCCTCTCGGGAAGCCAGTGTCACACATTGCCTACCAGATGCCTGGCAGATGCAACAAATGGTGTCAAGGATGGCATCCCAGGCCTCTGCTGTTTCTGACAGCTCCCATTCTGTGCACCAGGAGTTCTGCCAGCTGTTTGCATGTAAAGTGGGACTGGATCCTAAAGAACAGAATGTGCCACTCTTTCCTGTGATGCTACCTTTGTAGAGCATGCTTATAACCTGACTGCACCCTTACAGTTGGCACCTCATGGCTCGACTCTGGGGCCCTTATCCTTGGAAGGTGCACCAAGCACAGCCACAGAGCCCTTCTTCAATGTCCTTAGAGAAGTCTTCCTTGTCAGAATGCAAACAAAAGTCTGAGCCTGAGGGTTGGAATGCAGAGGAGCTGAGTCCCCTGTCATTCTGAATGTGCTTCCAAAGACACTGTGCTCATTTGCTCATCTACATGTCTCTGCTATCTCCCTAACATCCAGAGTGCTCAGGCTTTTTGGGGACAGCAACTGTCTTTTCATTCTGTTCCTGTGCAGCACCAAACACATCCTGATCTCCTGCCCAGGATCACAGTCACCGAAACAGGGGCATTAGGAGTCCAGCAAAGTCTTACCAGATATTTTGTTTGCAAATAAAATGCCTGAAATTAGAAAGGAGAGGCTTTGCCATCATAAGTTCAGCTGAAAATTTTCTCTTCCTCTGGGAGAATTGCTTACAGTGAAGAAAGGCCATTTGATGACATTGGGAAGCCCTCTTTCCAGCTGTTGACAAATAGTCTTGGCTCAAAGCTTCCAATTGAGTATGTGAACAAGTCCTTTCATCTTCACAAAGGTGAATTCATGCTATTCTTGCCAAAATGAGGTGGCTTCTTTTATTTCCTGTTATCATTTTCCTCTCTTCTAAATCCCCAGGAACAGTCTGCAGGCACATTCCAGAGGGGATATTTAATATTTTATTGCTGAACAAGTACTAAAGAACTGGTTCCCATGGTCACTATCTGCAAAAGTTTTCCCCACAGGGCTCATGAAAGCAGAGAGCATGTCCGTTTCTACACCCACTGCTCCTGCTGAATACAATGTCAGGAAAACCCACTGCTTCCAGTGAAGCTCATAAATCTCCTTGTTGATCCCTGACAGTTTTGCTGGCCTTGAAGAAGGAATGAATACCCGTGCTTGAGATCAGCATCCTAAGCCATTATCAGATCTTTAGAAAGGTGCCACCTGCATTACCTAAAAATAGCTCAGAGGAAAAAACCCATGAGAAAAGATTACCTGCCAAACTGTGAGCTGGAGAGCCTACAGTCCAATATACCTCTAACAGCTGAGAGGCAAGCAACACACATCTCAGAGGTTTGTGTATGAACTCTGAAAATGAGGTATTTAAAGAGAATTCATTCATTTATACTTTGTTACTGGGATAGTGATCAGGGCACGTTTCTCTTTAAACTTTTCATTTTTGAGGTTGTCTGTAACCTACCACATCTGCATTGGATCTTGCATCTTTTCATGCAAATATTTTAGAACCATGATGGTTTTCAGTACAGTACCTGTTTCACAGTAAGTCACATGTGTACTGATTAGTGCTGCCATATTGACCACAACAGCTCTCTCATCTGTCCCTCCTATCATGCCAATTCAGTGAGTCTTTTCAATACTTGTGCCTATATATACACAAGACATGAAAAATGGCTTTCTAATTAATCAAGTTATTCAAAAGTCCTCTTTTTTTTTCTCCCCACAAAAATCCCAAGCTATAGCCATGCCAAATAAACAGATATACAAACCAATGTTCTGCCTTGCCACATTTTCCAAGGCCATTTGCATTTTTGTTTTTGATGCACATTCAAAGTATCTCTTTTGTAAACTGTGCACTTCTTAGGCAACTGTTTTCATGGCTCATGCAGTCATGTACTTGTGAGAATGGCTGTATTAGCAAAGTTAGAGGATGGAGTTCACAGCACATTTTCTACTTGGCAAAATGGTTTAGAAGCTCTAGTTTCTCCATCCCAAGAGCTGTGAATTGCTTTGCTACGCCATAGCCTTGCATGCCCTTGGAAATGTTATGCACTCCTGTCTGCAGCCTGGTTTGCAGCATGTTCCATGAGCACTTCTATCACCACCACTGGAAGGGTGGTGGCTGCAAAGAAGGGTGGGAAAGAACGGCTGAATGAAGAGCTGAGGACAAAGAGAGATTTCCCAAGCTGACTTTATTGTTGAAGAAAACGTGGAATGACACCTGCAGATGGAAAAGATTTTTCTTATCTACCCTCCTGCCAATTATCATCCCTCCCATATCGATAACATGAGCTAGCACAGATACACAAACATGTAAGATATTGCAGAATAATCAGTGTAGCTGCTGTGAGAGGCCTTAGATCAGATCAGTTCTTAGGAAATCTGTTTAGTAAAATGGGAGACAATACAGCCTCTCCAGAGTAACATTGCCAAGCATGTAATGTGAACACTGACTTTTTGAGACAAAGAGCTTTTACACCTACTTTCAAACTGTACTCTGAAGTCACATCCAGATTATACATCAGTGGTGTTCTGCACAAAGAAATTGTGCCAACGTGACAAAACCCACTTACATGCTATCACCAGATTAATTCAGAATCAACTAGTGGCCACCTAAACCAGGTGGAAGAACAGGTACAGAACCTCTGACCAGAATCACTGCACATTCCTCAGCCCAAAGTCCCACATGAAAGTCCATTTGAGTAGTTTATATACATTAGACTCTCCAGTACTTCCAGAAGCCACTGGGACTCTAGCAGATGTGTTGTGCTGTATATTTGGGTACGTTCATAAATTCCCTCTGCCTAAACATGTTAAATTGCATTAACCAACTGTGCAGAGTATGTGCAATACCAATAACAGGTTAAAGCATCCCAGCATCCCTTCCTGGAGCTTTAGACAGAAATATGTGTCACATGAAAATGCCTCTGCCCCAGCTTTCTCCCAGCCCTATCCACCGCTAAAGAAAAAACAGTGGAAAGGCACAAACTGTTCAACTTCAGTGCAACCACACGATATACTACCTCTGTTTGACTACATCTATTCATTTTTTTAGTCATGGGTAGGATATTCTAGTTGTTTGCAGGTAGCTTTGTGTTTTCTGGGAGAGATACAAATTCTGAATATGGGCCAGCAAGAGGCTGTGGGGATTGCAGAGTCTACTTGTTTGCTAAGTACTGTGATCTCTTGATTTGATTACTGGAGAAAGCAAAACATGCAGGAAGAGAATTAAATGGATTTTGTCATTCTTCAGGCAGAAATTGAATAAGAGAACAATTATATTTTGATCAGTTACATTACCATTCAGTAGATAGCTCAGTTAATTCCAGGGAATCAGTGGCAAAACTCCTATTGAGCCCAGATGTAATCCAGTAAACAAAACCAGCTTGGTCTTCTTTAGACTCTGTTTTGACCAAAAGTTATGTGATACAAAATATGGTGGGACAAATAATCTAAGATAGAACAGAATTAAAGAGAACAGCATTCTAAATTG
>VZTB01009935.1:119276-181823 GCA_013397245.1 Thryothorus ludovicianus
GCATTCTAAATTGAATAATTCTCAAAGATTTAGTCTTTTTTCTGTTCCCACAACCCATACAGAATTTATATATGTGAAAGACTTGTACATCAGAAAAACAAAACACAATTATCATTAGAATAAACTAACCCTTTTTTTACTTGAATAACCCATAATCCTGTTGAATCACATGTTTACTGGTGGATGATATGCAAGTACAAAAAGACTGCATTGTAAAACCAAAACCAAAACAAAACCCACAACAACAAAAAAACACAATGTAAAAAGTGCCCAGTAGGACTCTTCTATTGTGGCAGGAATTGATGGGGACATTTCAACAGATCTGTTAGACATCAAAAGGAGCTGAGATAGCACAGTGATATAAATGTGAGACCGCATTGTTATAAGCCTTTGGCTCTCAATTAGCTCTTTGTAGAACCAAGATTATTATGGATTAATGAATGAGTCTGCCTGCTTGTATGCAAACTGCACAAGTAAGAAGAAGAGCATCTCAAGATAAAAGANATAGCTCAGTTAATTCCAGGGAATCAGTGGCAAAACTCCTATTGAGCCCAGATGTAATCCAGTAAACAAAACCAGCTTGGTCTTCTTTAGACTCTGTTTTGACCAAAAGTTATGTGATACAAAATATGGTGGGACAAATAATCTAAGATAGAACAGAATTAAAGAGAACAGCATTCTAAATTGNAAAACCAAAACAAAACCCACAACAACAAAAAAACACAATGTAAAAAGTGCCCAGTAGGACTCTTCTATTGTGGCAGGAATTGATGGGGACATTTCAACAGATCTGTTAGACATCAAAAGGAGCTGAGATAGCACAGTGATATAAATGTGAGACCGCATTGTTATAAGCCTTTGGCTCTCAATTAGCTCTTTGTAGAACCAAGATTATTATGGATTAATGAATGAGTCTGCCTGCTTGTATGCAAACTGCACAAGTAAGAAGAAGAGCATCTCAAGATAAAAGATAGCTACTAGATCAATACAAGAAAGGAAGGTACTCACATTTAAATGATAAAATATCAGGAGACAGAACAGACAGAAAAAGTTCTTTCAAGAAAGTTTCAGGGAAAATAGCCATATGGATAAAACAAATATTCAGGAAACAAACATGACAATGAAGAGACACAGCCAGAAGAGGAACAAAAGAACTGTGGAACATAAGTTTTATATTAACTCATCCTAAATACAAGATAGCCAGCAGTCCTTTCCAAAGTAAGCAATCGTTATACCAATAATGAATGGGTAAGATACAGTAAAATAAAAATATTTGGCAATGGAAAACTAAAGAAAAAAAAACATGGTTGAAGGTAATGACTGCTGAGGAGAAAAGTCCCTTGAAAAAAACATTTTAAAAGATCCCAGTAGTAGCTTTATAATGTTCCATAGACAAATAATTTCAAAGTCCATAATGGGAAAAGGCTGAGGAAAAATGAGGAGCATAATGCATTAAAAAACCCAAAACAAACCAACAACCTAAACACTAAAGCTCTTTGGTTCTCCCCTTTCCTTTTAAGATACTTTGAAATCATGAAGAGCTCCACCACACCACAAGAGAAAAACTAGATTGTCAGCGTGATTGCCACCAAATAACAAGAGATATTATTAATTTTCTCCAGTAAGCTTATGAACTTAATTTGGGGAAAATTTTGGAAGCATAAATATTGTTCAATGAAATGCCAAATAACTAGCTCAACAGCGAAAACAGTGACCCTGCATATGAGAAAACTGTACCTCTAGTGCCCTCTGCATTTGTATACCCATTTAATGACATGTTTCCTTCTCTCAGGGAAGCCAGACATCTGCTAATATGACCATGAGGACATTCATAAGCACTTCTTACATAGCCCAGGAGAGAAGAAAATCCAGTCTCAGTCTGGGTATACTTTGAGTCACCAGAAATCAGAGGACAAGCAAAGAGGCATCATGTGGGCTGTGAGATGTTCCTTCCCAGGATTATCTTGCTGAGTAGCAGCAATTGAGAGTCCATCTGAGCTTGGAGAAATAGCATACTCTTGACTCAAGAGTAAAACTGACATTTTCTCACTATGTCATCTGGTGACTACATATTTGTATGTCTCCTAGTTTTTTTCTTATCCTGCACTAAGGAAATCTGAAGGGGTGGCTCCACTGTACCCATCTCACAGCTCACTCCTATCCACTTCTCAGTGGGAACAAAGCAGGACATCAGCCAAGACAAACTTCATTTAATCATTCACTTCTGTACCCCTGGATTTGAGAGAAAATGAGCCTTACTATCAGGCCAGGTTGTCAGAAATGGAGATAGTTTCCTGCTGCTTCTTACATGTAAAAAGAACCGGAACATTCTCCCAAATGATGCACAAACAAGTCAGAAGAGAATGAGCAAAAAGTCCAGCAATCTACAAGTTTCTCCAGACATAGGTTTTTCCTTTAAATATAGGATGACCTCAGTTCATTAGTTAAAACAAGGTAATTGCCATCTGAGGATTCTTTAAGTTTTCACTGGGAGCAAGCGGAGTACTTCTACATACACGAAAATATTGTGTCCCTGTGCTGGAATTGTTTTAATTCTTAGTTTCCATTTCCTCTTGTTGCTTTTGGAGGGCAGAAGGGCACTTGCCTGGGCTTGGCCTGTGTAAATATAGGCCATGTATTCACTTTATTTTAAACATCTAGCTGAAAAAAAAGATCCAAGATGATTGATATGAGGACAGTGCTGGAAAGGGTCATGTTACAACTTTAACCAAAACTGACTTCATTTAATGCTTTTCTTTAGGAAATTAAATCAAATACAATAGCAGAGCAATCTCTCAAAGAAAACTGGTTTCACTGAGCAGCAGTATCCACTTAAAAAGTATATAACACACAAATACATGAAACAAATGACTTTCTGTTTTCTTTCATTTCTCACATCTTAAGAAAATAGGATCTAATTCATAAATCGCAATATACAAATCAGAAAAACTGAAAGAGGCAATGTGTATGGGTTAGTCTGTTCATTCAAAGTTGTTCAGCAATGTTACCTTCTTCCCCAAGGCTTATCTCTCAGCCACATTTGTCCTACTAAGAATTAAATGATGTGAAATTGTTACAGATCTAAAGAATGTACGGGGGAATAAATGACTAAAGGATTAGTCATTGCACTCCTGTGACCCATCAATAATAACAAGATACTACCTTTGCCACTAAAAGTAAATTTTCAGAATGACATTAAACTATACTAGACAATTTGGAAGAAGGGCAGGCAGTGTAAAATACTGGCTTTTCACAAGAGCAACAGAAATAATTGGTAATTCAAAGTCACTTCTGCTGACTCTACATGTAAGTCTTGCAGGAGACTCTGTCAGTAAGTAATTTGGCTTGAATTTCTCAAGTTTACCCATGCAGAATAAAACTTCAGAAATGTGTAGACCTCCTGGGTGCCAATGTTGATTACTCAATGCTGTAAGGAAAGTTATGCTATTCTGTTGTGGCTTTTTTTTTCATTAGAAAAGAGGAAGCTTTAATTTTTTTTGATAGCTTCACTGTGTCAGGCTTCTATTTGCATTTCCTGTTGGTTTCAATGGCAATGGTTGGGATTGACTGAAACTTCAATTCTCTATGAGCCCTCACTCAAATTTTATCACTTTTAAAGAGGCAAAAAAACACAAAAAAAGATTGTCCAACAAGATGAACCCAAGTGATTCAATAGCAGTTTAAATTAGTGAACAGGGCTGTGCAATGTTGTACCCTTTGGCTGGAAAGGCAAGAACAGCAATCTCATTAGCCACTGCAACCAGAGTAGGCAGGAACCATGGCTCAGAAACCTTACAAGTAATTTCCTTTCTGCTATTCCACAACATCTCCTTTGATGCATACTCTTTTCCCAGTCTCTTTTGGACCCAAACTGGCAAATATATTTTGTGGGACTGAAGTTGGTATTAAATTCCTAGCATTGTCATGATAAACCACCAAAACACCATACCCAAGCAGCAGCTCTCTCCAGCTTGTTTTAACCTCTCCTCTGTCCCTCTGCCTTCTCTAGGCCTACATTGTTTTGACAAGTGATCCAAGCAATGTGAACATTTACACCACATATAAGACTTCTAACTCAAGAACATGCATTTCTTATGGGTTTTCTGATATTGGTGATGTGTATTCATCACTACACTCTGCCTGTCACTTTCTGTTAAATCTGAGTATTACATTTCAGCAGCAAGGAATAAGTCTCCTTAGCAGCAAAAGTATTTTATCAAGAAGAGAAAAGTGCACAAACACATCAAGGATACTTTTGACTGCAACATTTCCCATTACAAAACTCTATCACATTATTTGAACTCAGGAAAGTCATTGCATTTGGGGACTGTTTACAGTCAATATATATTAACTGTAGACTATATATATTAATTGCAGGCCCGACAATATTGTGGCTCATTAAGTCACTCTAAAGCCAGCTAGAAATTAAAGACATTTAGATCCATGCTTTTGCATGATTAGCAGCATCTCACTTTTCAGTTTTGCACTCCAAACTGTTTTTCTACTGCTGAATACATATCAGAATTCAGCACCAGTTAGTACCAAAAAAAAATTGCTAAATGAGGATGAAAAAAGGAAACATATTTTCTCGCTGTGTCCTTTACTTACATTAAGTGTGGCACAAAAGTATTATAGAGGAAAATATATACTCTAAGATATCAGCAAAGTAGCCCACCACAGTCAAATGATATTGCTACAATTTCACATTAATTCTTTGTTCCCAAATCTTTGGTTTCTTGCTGTCACACTCAGCATACGTCATCAGTCATCAAGCCAATGAAATGTCTTATCTGAATTCCTGGAGAAGGGATCAAACTCTGAGATAAGAAAGAGTGTCGTGGTCCAGCAGTGAAAATAGGTAGCCACACAAGCAGACATGCCTCGGAGCTTGCAAGAGAAATCCAGATTTCCCAGTCCTTGTATGTTCCCATTTATTAAAGAGCTGGGTAAATCATTTGCCGAAAGTGCAATAGATGCTGCGCTTAATATTTACTCATTATTAATAATAGGTACTGTTCTTTAAGCCAGGTAGATCACACTTCTGCACTGCCTTTGTATCAAAGGTGCTAATGATCTTTGATAGAGTACCACCACACCCAAGAGCATGAGGAGGAAACTTATCTGACAATCTGATGGGAAAAGCAAAGGAGATGATTGAGACAGCACTCCTGTACAAAGCTCCCTGCCACCAGAGTGGGAAAGGTACTTCTGAATCTAGCACAATTTCATGTGAGAGTTGTGGTGGAACAAGCCCAGAACTAGCCACAGCATGCAAGCTCGACATCCTGGGGTACTGAACAGTTTTGGAAAATGTTTTCTTTTTAAATCTGAATGAATGTTTGATGAAAGGCTAAAGACACACACACACACACTGCCACACTATTCATGGCACTGACTTGCTGGGGAGCCCAGAATGCAGCTTTTGTTATACCTGATCTGAGGCCAGGCTCAGGACCCAATGCTGAGCCTTTACCCCAGGGCTGCTGTCTGACCTGAATGTGCTCATCTTCTCTCTCTTCTCACTACCTTTCTATTGAGAGTATGTAAAGAAGGTTCACAATCTGTATTCTGTGTTTTAACTACCTTCCATCTAGATTCAACCTGACAAAAAATAGGATCTTTGATATGATTCAGTAGAGTTGTGTGGTCCTCCATTTCCTCCTCTCCCTTTTCTCTGGCACCCACTCGTGAAGTTTCAATCCTTTGTGAGAAGCCTTAGCTAGCTATGTCTTCAACAGTGCTGCTATGTTTCTCAAGAAAGATTCCTTTTCAATAAATTAGAATTTTGCAATAATATTCCTCATTACAGAAAAATTTTCCAACAGAATCTTTTTCAGAATTTTCTCTTACAATGGAGATAAGCAGAAGTTTTTCCTTATATTTTGCTGATACCATTGATTTGTCGTGCCAATAAAGTCTCCTTGAAGTTCAAGCCCCGGCTTTTTCCTATGTAGTAGCACCTTGTCTCAGGCAGCAATGCTCCTGGCATCCCACCAAAGCCCATGGAAAAGTTGTGATATGTCTCAGGAAGCTCTGGTTTAGACTCTATCTGCATAAACAGGAGGTTGGGCCGGTGCAAGATATATGTATCTCCATTTAAAAAATCACAGCATATTAGAACTCAAAACTGAGTGGTACCTTGAGATTATGCTACTTTGACAGTTGTGTGGCTCTTTTGAAGAGATTCAGATTTCAAGAGCATTTCAAAGAAGATCCAGTCCTTGATACAATATTGAAAACAAAACAGATTTGTTCCTCTCTGAAACTAAATGTTGTGCTCTGCAGACCCGTAAGGAAGTGGTGTGTAGAAATGGAAAGTGTCCTGTTGTGCTTCAGTCCTGATGTTGGCTCAAGAAGGGTAAGCATAAGTCTAGAAAGACTGCTGCCCACACCAGCCTGTTGCAGCATCCCCACAATTCAGAACAGGAAGGAAACTGCTGAACTGTCATAGATGACACTCCCCCAGGTATTTAGTGCATCAGAAAAGGGCTATAGATGATTTAGGATCCCTTGGTGTTGAAACACTCCCTAGGAATTGACTAGTTTTCAGTGACCCAGATAGTCAAAATTGAATAGATCAATTAATTATTCTTACAACATTCTTCAGTGACCCACAACCCAGAATTGCAACTGTAGAAACTTGGTCTACATGAGCCTTGTGATTAGCAAGTCCCCGGATAGCCACAGCAGGCAATTTTGCAGGATGTAGAATGGCTATTCTCCCCCCAGGCTCCTGACAGCTCTAGTGAAGCCAGCTGCCTTTTTCCTTATGAGCCATAAGGAATGACTGTGCTGAGGGCAGAAACTACACTGAATGTACCTCCTGTCAGAGCAGCATTGAGCACAGAGTCCCACAGTGCACTCAGACCCATTGGGCTGGCCAGAGTAAACTCAGGGAAACCCACAGTCTTTAAATGGCAAGAATAACTTTTACTTATCTTCCACAACTCAGAACAATACATGTTCCAATTATCTCAAAGTACAAAGAAGAAGGGGAAGTAAATTTTTAAATTGCAAATAGGATTAACTTCTCAGTTTTAAGGAAATCCTCATGGATATAGTTATGACAGCATAGGTTTTTTCACATATTTATATTGAAAAAGAAGAAGGCCTTACAGAACAGCCAACAAAGAAGTGCAGGTCAGCAGCTGATCTCTTCTGAAATTACAGCCATAACTCTGGAATGCTATTCCCTCTACACCAATGCTCCTGCAGGCCCTTACAATGTACCTGTGATCCACCTGAGTGCACACAAGTGAATTGGCCCTCTATGCTCCTCAGAATATTCTTCAGCTGCAATACCAGCAAGGTTTCAGCCCTAGTGCCTGATAGGATTGGGTTTTGAGAGTGGTCTCTATGAGACTTTCACACTCCTTCATACTTTTTCTTGGGAGCAACAAGTGTAAACTGGTGTTGCCATTTCTGTGGGGTTTTCCATTCTCCTTGAGACAGGAGGGACGCCATTACCCTGCAAATGACAATGGTTTCAGCAACTGATAGTGAAGGAAAAGCAGAATAAAAGAATATGACTCTGCATGACAGTATTTCTCCATTCAGCGTGGATGTATGTGTACGTGCATCTGTATGCATGTGTTCAAAAATTGAACCAGAGAAAAGTCTCAAAGAGGTCAACTCCTGGTTTCAGCCTTTGCCACACCCCTGATTTTCATTCTCCTAGGTGGAGTGGAAGAGATCCATAAAACATGGATCCTATTTGATTTCAAGATGATCTTCAGGTGGGGAAAAAGGAAAAAGGGGGGGGGAGGGGAAGATGGCATTTCCACCAGTAGTGTGGCTGCATGTTGGTGGCATTGAACAAAATTAGTTTCACCCCTCAATCCCTCAAAGTCAACATAACTTGAAGTCGCCTTCAAAACAGTCCTGAGACAATTTATAACATTTGGAAGCCTGTAAAATATACACTAATAGAAAAAGTTAGGAGAATAGTTGATTTTAGCATAATTAGACAAACCATTCTTAGAAAAAAAAGGAAAAGATAGAACAACTCAAATGGAGGTAGTGGAGTTTATAGTGGAAAACACAGTGGAGTGGGAGAGAAGCTACTTTGAGACCAGTGAATTGACTGGCTTCATCCAATAAAACACATGAGGAATCTGCATCCCTCTTCCTGGAAAGGCATGGTTGAGTGAGGCCAAGCTATGAGCTACTCTCAGAAGAGTGGTTCCCGAGCTACACTATTGCCCTGAGTTCACTGGGTAGCACAACCTACCCAACCCTGGATGCCCCAAATTTTCCCCCTTGCACATGGCTGCAAGTTGCTTTTGCAACATCAGTGACCTGAATATATGAGAGCAAAACTCTCAGAGAGAATTAGATTCAAGAGGCTTGAAGCTTCCCAGGAATCTGAAAGAACTGGCATTTCAGTCTTCATGGCCCACTAGAGCCAGTTAAAAGGTCAGAAATAAAAGGTTATTGACCTGTAGATTTTCTTGAGACTCAGAGGGCACCATGACTTCAGCCCTTGAGTTCTTCTTACAACACAGGGATCATAAAGGTTTTGCAGGTCACTGACCCCACAGCATATGAAATCAGGAAAATAACTGGTAAATTTACTCTGCACTTTATATTATTGCAATTGAGTTTAAATAAATTACTAAGCAATATCACCAACTGGAAAAGCTTATGAAGGGCACAAGTAATCCCACTGCAAGAAACAGCAAAAAACATTTGTTAGCCTAAATTATACAGACAGTCAAATTAAAGATTTGAAAGATCCTATATGACCTTGCAGTCCATGAATCCATTGTTTCCCTACAGCAAAACTAAGTCACTCTCTGTCTGATTTCAGTATTTTTTGTATTTCTTAAATTACATTTCTCATGGTCTTCCTTAAATGTATGCAGTTACCACTTCCTCAAACAAATATATCCATGCAACAAACCATATTATTATATATTACACACAAGAAGGGTTTGTTCTTGACATGTTGCCAAGAAAGCTTGAGAACACAAGACTCTCTATCACTTTGATCATGAAAGACAAGTGGTTCCAGTTATTTGAAACTTTATTTGACAGGATGGAAGTAAGATAGGAAGTGAAATGTTAAATGCCACTGCAAAGATCAATGCTTGAGAAATATATAAACAAAACAGAAACAGAAGAAGTGGATTTTCAAAAGGCAATACAAATGGAGTGAATTACTCTGGTATATATACATTTTGTCAAATACCCCTTTAAAAGCACTGCCCTCATGCAAGTGAACTCCTGATTGTTGCTGGGCTCAGAGCACTCTCGCTAATTCTAGAAAGCCGCTGGCTGGCAACAACAGATTGCTAGTGCTTAACAGTGCTAATCGGCATCAAAATGCTGCTGCAGCTTTATGAGCACCTTTTCACCCACATTCCTCCCTCACAGCGACTAAATCCTTGAAGTCAATAGAATTAGTCCTGATCCAGGCTGGTGGAAATGAGAGCAGAATAAGCACCTTGTCGCTTCAACTGATAATCCTTGTAATAGTCTTCTAAAGAAAAGCAAAAGCCACTGCCTGAAGAAGTTACCACAGCTTTCAACTAGATTGAATATTTTACACACAAAGGAAAGCCTTGGAGAAATTACATCAGAAGTGGATGTTTATTTTAGTTTGGTTCTTCTGACATTACTGAGCAGCTCTAGTTTTTCCTCAGGCCAAAAGCATATTATATAGATGAAAGACCAATATCTTATCTAGCCAGCCTGATCACAATTAGCATAGGACTAAGCAAGAGCAAATTTATAACATGGAAATAGTTGCAGGATTTTAAAAGATTCAAAGAGCTGAGGAATTCTTTGTGCTTTCCTTTGTATGGAGTATATGTTTAAAGACCATTGGCAGCCAATATACTAAATGAGACAGAGCATGCATTGTGGTGGCTGCTGGTTTTGTGATCTCCTCAAAGTCAGCTGGGTTAATAGCCCCAGAAGTATACATCTTTCTACTGGTCAAGAGAGAATGTATACAAAGCACTAATCACTACTAGGGACCACTGGACATGAAACAGAAATGCAACACAGCACAGCTGCCATAGGCATTAATATTTTCTGAACTCTGCTTCGTACGCCAGTGGGTGGTCCTGTGAAGAAGGACACATAATACGTAGCCATTGGATAGCAAGCTAGTAGTCATTTTATTTTCCCACAGTAACTGCCCCTTTATGTATGTTTTCATCTCACAATATCACGGAGCAAATGAAAACTGGTTCATCTATTTTTCATCAAAGGGCACACAATTTCAAACTAGCTCACCCTGAGCATTGAGGAGGAGCAGGCGTGGGAACATGCAGATCAGATGATGTACAAAACCTGTTATCATTAGTGACTTCTTCATATATCCACTGTTCAAGAACTCTCACACAGTTCTGCTGCATTAACACCATACTACTGGGAAATCTATTTTTATTTTACATATAAAAAACAAGAATTCAGTCAATTCTAAGTGGAGATTCATGAGCCCAGAGGCTAAGCCACTAATCTTCCTGCTATTTTTTTATCTAAGAAAATCAGTTTCAGCTGTTTTCTTCCACTAGTGAAAACTTGATCATAATTCCTGCACATCAATATTTGCAATATGAAGTCTGGAATAATATATTAGGACCTCAAGTGCTTGCTGAAGAGATCTGTGAGATAAAATGAGTGACAAACATCATTGCCAATACCTGGCTGGTAGACCAAATAGAAGGCTGATATATGCACTGATCTGGGCTCAATCTATTTGATTCTGAGCAGATTTTGAAGAAAGAAGGAAAATAGAACATTCTCATCATATTCTCCCATAAGGAAATACATCAGTAGGCATCCCAAAAATCACTTGAGAATCAATAGCCATAGCCTGATATCTGTAATTCCTCAAGAGCACTATAACAGCAGAGCCCCTGAAATGTATCTCCACTTGATCTTTCCACTGTTTTCTTATACTCTGACATTTAAAAACACTTGTTATTTTCTTCCTTCTTATGATGGACATCTTGCTCTGCATGTAAGTTGAAACATCTGCATTTTATGCGGTGAGATATATTGACATATGGTATTACAACAATAACAGATTACATTTTGCTTTTCTTGCATTTAATAATAGATAGAGATACTGCAACCATTAACCCCAGCAGGCCTGGATCTTTTCTGTTTGTGTTATTCTCCACCTAGTACTGAATGCCTCCACTCTGTTCCCTTCCTTGTCTATGAACCACTCCTGATCAATAGCCATTGATCCTCTCTATCCTTTCCTTCTAAAAATTGGTCATTACTAAGAGCTGAATGCCTTCTCCTTCACAGCTCATAATTTACTAGCTGTTTCAAAAACTACATCCAAAAGCAGAGCTGACTGACATGCACCCTGAAGCAATACAGAGAGAAAGAGCAGGAGAGCATTTTCCTGCAGAAAGAGCCACAGGATCTCATTGTATTTTTCCATAGCTGTTTCAGTTAAATATTTTCTTCCCAAGCCTTTAGTCCTTCTCAATCCCATGCTTGTAGAGCTGGCAATTTGGGCACTGCTGCTATTGCCATAGTGTTTGGGCTAAACCCAGGCACCAGTGCTGCTCAATAATTCTAGGATCAGAGGTAAAGGTTCATCTTGGAACACTGTGGTGGTGACTGAAGCAATAGGGGTATTTTCACACAGATTAATCCAGCAACCCCAGTATATAACTACTTAAACAGTTCTCTGAATTGCAGTAACTGGTCAAACCTGTTCTAACAACAGCTTCTGGCATAGAGAGCAAGCAGCTTCAGTGAAGCTGCTGCTGGAGGGGAGATGATGTTTCAAATGGAAGTATTTTATATAATGTGGACTTTCTCCAGGTAACTGTAAATGATTTTTGGGACAGGGTAAAGTCCTTCAGCTATCTCCCTAGATCAATCATCATTCTAAGCTTGCAGCATTCAGCATATTCTTTTCCACCTTAGCAAAATATACCATTGTAGGCAGACTGCGTATTCCCACCATGTAGTTTAACACAAGTTGTTAATGACATGTGACTTCTTTATGCAGTCAGGCAAAGAATACTTGTTTCATACTAAGCAGGTAAGCAAAATTTAAACTAGATGATTCCAAAAAGGATGGGCATTAAGAGAAGTTAAATAAACATAATTTTATATACCTAAGTAGTGGGGATAAAGCACGGGAGAAAAATAGCAATAAATTGAGAGCCTTCAGTGCTTACTTGGAAGAGTCATGTTCAATAAATGATTGTATATGGCACTTACTGTCATAGTCTAGCTGACAAGGTTGGACTCAATGATATCAGAGGTCTTTATTAAAATAAATTCTGTTATTCTGTAATTCTGTTAGACAGGAAAAACAGCGTAAGGTAGGAGCTCTAGAAAAATGTCAGTAAGAAAGTTCTTCAAAGTACTTATAAACCTTGACTTAGAGAAATTAATTTAATATAACAAAGTTCTTGGTCAGCTTCTGTTGGACTGTCAAGACACACTGAGACCTTAGATGCATGATGAGAAATCAGCTGCGAGAACACCACTTTAAATTTCATAAGCTATCATGTGAATCCAATTTCTCCCGCCTTTCTAGTTCAAACAACTGAACTGCGTGAACACAGGGATTTAAACAAGTCCTTCTTTTATGTAATAGCAACATTGGTTGGAGTGGAGGGATGATGCAAATGAAAGCTGTTTGTAACACTTTATGAGAGGCTCACTTCACTTGAACAGGGAGCAAACTGGTATTTGCAATCAATCTGGTTCCAGTAATAAGAGGGATCTTCTAAATCTACTCCTTAGTAGTAAGAGACTCTATTTACTGGTTAATTAAAGACTCTTTCTTAAGCTCTTTCAGAAGAGATACTAAGAAAAAAAGAGAATGCAGGGCTGAAAATACTGGCTAGGCTCTAACCAAAATAAGAGATTTTACATTTATTCACTAGCTCATGTGTGCCCCCATTGTGTTTTGTTTCCTTTGATAGAGCTGAGGGTGAAAAGGAAGGTGCATTGTCCTTACAGCTTCAGGGACACAACTGAGCTTGTCAGAGCCCCATGCCCCAGCAGTGGTGGCACACCTGAGTTCTCTCTCCTACATGCTGGCTGCATGGCAGGTGACTCTGTCATCAATGCTGCAGGGGACCTTCCAGCAGGTACTGTACGAGAGAGGTGGAAGGGCAGTAAGGGGCTGATTAGCATACCACAGCCTTATGACTGTCAAATGGAGCAGGGGAAAAGTATATACGTGATATCTTTACACATCAAGATATTTCACTTAGAACAAATTTTCCTGTGTTTTGTTGTAGCCATTCAGCTCATTATTTTTCAGATTAAGGTGCTCCAGAAGTCTGCATGTTATTTAAGGCTCCAGAAAATCAGAACGTGTTTTTATCCCACACCACAAACTTCTTTTTTAACCCCTTGTTTTTACAGAATAAAACACTAAACTTATACTTTGCGTGGTTATAACCCTGTGTCAAGTGATTGCTCAGTAAAATCACCCACACAAGATTCTCTTTCCCTTTTGGCCAATGCATAGCATGAAGCCTTCCACTGTGGACTTGTGGACATCAGAAACCATGTGGATCCTGGGATCTATGTCAGTGAGCACAAAATAGACATACCAGCCAGGGGTGCATGTTTGGATTGTTATTAGATCCTAATGTTAAACTGCAAAATCAGACTTCCCAAAGGCAAGATTTTAAATGCATTTTCATACGGCATCTAATCGGTTGTGGAAAGTTCTTTCAGACTGAGTGCTAAATTTGAGTGTGCTGGGTGTCATTCACTCAGGCAGAATTGACCTGTCTGCCTGCCCCAAGTCAACAAGTAGCTGGGCTCAGGTCACTACTCTCAACAAGTTGCTAGTGCTTCAGCTAATATAGTCTGACCTTCTACAAGGCTTAATTCCTCAGATTTAGAATAACGTTATCTATCTCTGCACAACTTTCTGTCACTTCAGGCCATGAACAGCAAAAATTATGGTCTAGCCACAGAATATAGCACTAACTGTAAATTATGTCCAGTTTGTTTTTTTAAAAATGGTGCTGCATTCTTCCTCTTAAATGTAATACTCTGGACATTTGCAGTAATTTACTGAATAATAAAATATTTAATTTGACAGTATTTCTCTAGCTCACAGCCTGGATTTGAATGATTTATTCAAGTCCAATGCAGAGTCTCTTCTGCCCTGTGCAACATCTTACTCCATCCTTACCAGCATACAAATGAGTGAATTCAAGCAGTGTGCTGCAAAAGACAGCTGACTATGAGGGCAAGGGCGCTTTCTGTGTTGACACCTGTATTTATATGTGTGTATATACACACATGTTGGTAAGCTTTGATTCAGTTAAGTCATCTGAATGTCAACAAAAGTGCAATTTGTTGGGTCTTTGATTCAAAGGAAGTTTATTTCAGGGTTTTCTAAAGGGCCTGTTCTTGCTTATTCCTTCTTGTATACCAGCTCCCACCTCCCAGAAAAGTCCCATTACCTGCCTGTGTACTCCTAACCTTCCTGTGAGAGGGCTTGGGAAACAGATTCCAGCCAGGCACCTGTGGTGCTCAGTGAGCTGACAGAACATCACGCAAGAGTCACAAACCATGATGCAACTCCATGAAGAAAGCCTTCGACTACTGTAATAGCTGTAATACCTGAGCAGATGGGTGTGAAAACAGATAAAATCTGATATAAAAGCATCTTAACTGCTTGCATTTTGTACCAAATCAACTGCTTTTTTTTCATATGGTAAAATCTGGCTGAGTATTTTGGAAGAGAGGCTGCATAAAAGACTTCGAGTGCCCTGTACACTGGTTGTGTTCAGAGTCCTGAATTCAGCTGAAAACTAAACTCTGGTCTTCTGAGGACTGTTCTCAGCTCTTGCTACCTCATAGTGATTTGCTTTTCCAGCAGGAGTAGTCTCCTATTTCTGCTTCCTGGTGTCTGTCTAGTTGTCACTGTTGCGAAGTTTCTTTCTCCACCAGTTAAGTTAGCTTTTGCAAAGCTCTATCTCAGTTTCCTCTGTCTTTTCACATATCTCCTCTAAGTAATTCTGCTTATTTAATCATTCCTTTAGACTCCTTCCTCATTCATAGGAGAGAAGTGTGACAGACAAATAAATCTTCAGCTGTTGTCACTTCTCCCCTGTCAAGAACTGACAACCAAGGCTTTTCCCCTCGGCTGAGCAAACTAGAACCCATGGGCTACACGTTTGCCAGTAAATTAAACCACTAATCTGTTGTGTTTAACTGTTACAACAGGTCTAGGCATAATTTCTGCCAGGGCAAATTTACATTCTCCTAAATTTACTAACTTACAGATATTACTGATTGAGTATTAGGTTCTGTTCTTTTAACAGGATGTTTTTACCTCTTCATTGCACACATTTCAATGGGAGTGATCTGTCTCAATTCACTGATCAAAAACTGATCACAACATGCAAAAGGTAAAACCTGCTGTGGTTAAAGTCAGCAAAGTGCAATTTCATGCAGCTTGTTCTGTTTGTGTAAGTAGCTCCAACGCCTAGCATCAATCAAGAGGTGAAAGTTGCTGACAAAGGCCACCTTTCATGAACATTTCCTCATCCCACCATTTTCTCAGGCCTTTCTTTCTCCCCTGGGAAACAAGAAGCTCTTCTGCTTTTCTCCCAAATTCTCCAAAAGAGTATGTTTCCCAGCAGTGCCTAATGAAGTTCCCTTAGAGCACATCACAGTTCTCCATCACGTTATGGTGATGAAAGGGTTAGGAAACCTCATCATTCCAATATTCACAGGGAAGTGCATAGAGAGGTCACAGAGCATGCCCTCTGTGCAATGTCCTCAGCAGCAGTCACACACAGCCCAGTCTCCTCCTTGCTGACAGCAGGGACAGTCATGCAAAACACAACTCTTAGCCAAACTCTTCAATACTTGGTCGTGAACTGGACCCAAATCACGAGGCTATTCAAAGCATGTCATATTCAGCGTTTAGGAAGATTGCCTCCAGATGGGAGAAACAATATTTTATTCTTCATTCATTATGTGGTAGACAACCTGTTGCTTCCATTCTTTTATTCTACTTAACCAAAACTGAAGTTTTCACTTGATTGTTCAAGCAAAAGTACCTGTAAGATTCTTAGCAGTAACTGTTAGACTTGAATCTCATTGACTTTGCAGTCAGGAACAAGTCCTACAAGAGAACATGGGCTTGTATAATGGTATGGTTTCACAGTGCACAGACAATTCTGTAGATTTAAAAACTATATATTTTTGGTAGATGTCACATCAGAATTTTTTTTTTAATTTCTCAAGATGATAAATACCAATTAGCATTAATTTAAATGCCAAATTCAATGTTGCCAGCAAGTTTGAGATTTTTCCATTGGAGGCAGAGAGATTCCAGTTCCTGAACACATCTAGCAGGCCTTATTAAGAAAAGGTGCCCTATTAAGAGGGCTGCAGAGATATTATGTATGATTAGATGAAAGAAGGATTAGATATGAATATCTGAATCATACTGTTGGGGGTTGGGTTGCTTTCTTATAAAATTTTTTCCCAAAAAATGTTGCTAGGAAGCCGATTGCTGGGTGCTTGTGGGCATTTAGAGGTATTTGGAAGAGACAAAACAGGTAACTGTGAAGGAGAGGGTGGCACCAACTCCACCTCTCTCTTGGGGGCTCGGGGAGAACTGAGGAGTTCAGTCTGTGACTCCGGGGAGATCTCACCAGCCCTCACCTGGAGCTGAGCTTGGAGTGACTTTCGTGGGTCCCCCGGGAATTCAGACCCTGGTCTCTCCCTGCCCTGCTGGGAGCTGCTGCCCCATCACCCTGCACCCACGGCTGCTTTGGTTTTGCTCTGGGTTTCTCCACGCTGTTTCTCCTGCCTGCCGGCACGTTTTCTACATCTTCAACCCCTGCTGCCGAGATTTGGATCCATCTCATCCCTCGGGACTCCTGCTCGCCCCCCTGGAAAGGTGCGAGCCTCAGAGAAAACTTTAACTGTTTTCCTAACTCTGTTTGGTGCTAATATTATAGTTATTGTTATTTTGTTTATCTTGTTAGACTTATTAGTAAAGAACTGTTATTATATCAAATTCTTTGCGAGAGAGCCCCTTTAATTCCAAAAGTATAGCAATTTGGAGAGAGGAAGTTCACATTCTCCATTGCAAGAGAAAGACATCTGCTTTTCCTAGCAGGCATACTTGTTTTCAAACTAAGACACATACTAAGTGATACCTGAGGGAGGCTGGAAGCTGAAATTCATATGCAGATATTCAGCACTGATCTGATAGTCCTACAGCTTATGAAACACTTTGTAGCTCAGGCCTGTGGCACTGTGATCACAATTATTTAATTAAAAGAGACAGAGTGAACCTTTTAACTATTTTAAGCATTTTTTAAATAGCAAATATTTTGAAGAATTATTCAATTTTTTGGTTAAAAATATTTCCTTTTTAAATTGTCATGGTTCAAAAACAGTAAGTGAAAGATTGTGGCTGAAATTCATGGAAAAGGGAAACAATATAAGTCTAAGTGTTGAATGTGCAAGGGCTCTTCCCCACAAAATTATTCCTGTTCTGGAGGTATTTTTACCCAAATAGACCTGTTTGAGAGAATGTTTGTGGGCAATGGCCGAAGTTAAGGCACCCTCTCTTTTGTTATGTTTTTTTAGGGGAGTGGTTTTGAAAGTGTCAAAACAAAACACACACAACTACTTCTCTCTGATCCATAACACAGGTTAATTAATCCAGTTTTTAAATTACTAATAAACAAGCAGTTAAATCTTTGGCTGGCTGTCCTGCCTTTATAGCAAACTGCTTTTGCAGTTTTGGCTTGATGATTTAGCTTATATTATGTGGAGACTCCATAACACTTTCTCCTTTCAGATTCTTACAGACATAGAAGATGTTTGTCTACAACAATACAGTTAAATGAAAAATAATCTCTGATCTTAAAAATCCCAAGGGCACCATTGTTTCCACCCCTCAGCTGCCCAACAATGTTCCTGTGATTTTTTGAGAGTGAGTTCAAAGCAGAGGTATGGAGATCTGAAACACAACAGGAAGGTTTATGTCTGAAATCATTATTTTCATAAGGGCTGATTCTTTTCTGGATGATTTGTATTTCATCTCTATACACTGAGCTAGTGAATAAACCATGTCTTCTCTCTGTGTCAAACACAATACATTATTTACTCACTTTGTAATCAATTTACACCTCCTAAAAAAGCCTCTCATTCTGTAATTTTAGAATTTTCTAAACCTTCTCTGTCTACAGTATATCAGTGTCAAAAGAATGCACAATTAGCATGATTTGTACTTTGTTGGCTGTAGGTCTGCATAAGTTGTGCTCTTTTTCACACACCCATTTCCTATTAATTTCTTTGTGAGCACTGTGTTATCAAAAAGATTCAGAATTAAGATCCAGCTACAGGCACAAAATGCCACTTCTGGGCTCATAGAGTAAAAGTCCTTGTAAAGAATCGTAGAATTATTAAGGTTAGAAAAGACCTCTCAGATCATTGAGTCCAAACATTAAGAAGACACAGTATACAGAATTTGTGATTTGATAGATACTGCCCACTCCACAAGAAACTCTAAATTCAGCCGGTATATGACAATACATACCTCTTTATTTAGTACCAAATCGTGGTTATATAGGTCAGAGGTAACCTTAACTAGGTTATGTAAACCATACGTATTCATTGCAAACTGCACTAAAACATCTTTTCTACTATTTTGCCATTTCAGCAGATAATTTTAAAAAGAGCCACATCTGTCTACATTTAAAACATAGCTAAATTTAAGAGGTATATGACCTGATGAGAGAGAGTGGAGACATATCCAGACTCCAGGGCACGTGACAGCACTTCTTGTGCAGTGACAGCACAAGAAACAATGGGCACAAACTGAAATATAACAAATTCCAGTTCTACATAAGCAAAAATATTTTACTGTGAGGGTGGTAAAACACTGGTACATGTTGACCAGAAAGATTGTAGCATATCCCTTCTTGGAGATTCACGAGCCTCACTGGACATGGCCCTGAGCAATCTGCTATGACTGACCCTGCTGAAAGCTGGGGTAGAAGTTGGACTGCACCGTTTCCAGAGGCCCTTTCCAATCTCAGCCTTCCTGGGACACGGTGATTGTGTGATGCTTGAACATGCGGGATAGGCACTCACTTTCAGTCTTCACACCAATAAAACTACAAAATTATTATGTGCACCATTTTCCAGTTCAAGATCTGTCTGTTACTGCAGGGTCAGGTGAAAAGTGATCTGGAGAAAGAGTACTTCCCTGAGCTGTGGCTGCTGGCAGACATAGTAACTCTGACACTGGGAGTGCTCTGCGAGAGGCAGTAGACAGTCGCAATGACTTCAAGAAAACTCTCTCATACTCAGGTATGCAAAGAGAAACTCCTCAGGAAGGTTAGCTATGTCACAGGCTCCTGCTGTGGGGTTTCTCAGAACCACTCTGATGCATTTTATCAGGTGATTGATCCATGCAGGATGCTGATCTAGAGTAAAAACTGTCTGCCCCAGCCTGACTGTAGCCCCAGTCCAAGCATTTGATTCCAAGATATGCTCAGTGCTAACACCACATTCACTGACCACGTCTCCATCAGAGATGTTGCTGGTCTCCAACAGAAAATGAGTGGATCACTAGTTGTCATCACCCTAAGAACAGAAAGAAATTAATATAGGATTTTTGCATCTAATTCTTCACAAATATTGTGAATTCCCAAACTGGGCTGTCAAGATCACTAAGTAGTTTGTCTCTTTCTACTTGTTCAGAGAAGAAAAAAGAAACATCATCTCCCTCTCTTCCAATACAGTTCTTGACAAACTGCTGGAAAGTATTTTATAATTTTTTTAAATGCACACATCACTGTCTAGACAGGGGAATATTCAGTGAACACTTATGTTTCTGCTTTTTATGAAACAAATAAAGCATATTAAAGGAACTAGCATAGTGTAATGAGAAAAGAATGCTTAATAAATTCTGACAGTGACAATCTATTAAAATTGTACTGTTTAGATAGGATTTTCCAAGTTATTGCAGTTGATTTCTGCCTATTGTGTTGTTCAAGCATCCTTAAATGAAAGTAAAATCTGTTTGTCCATAGACCAATCTTTTTGTTGGCCTCAGTAAAAAATTACACAGTTTGGCTCTTTCTCAACCCTTCATTTTAGTAGTCTGCTGTGCTCCATCATGAAATTGCTTCCTGTTAGCATGTGCCTCAATCCTGCAAGTGAAGCATGCTAACATTGTGGTCTCCGAATTAATCCACAGAACTCAAAAAGAATACTCACGCTGTGTGACGCTAAGCACACACAGACATGCTTTCAGGCTAAAGACTGTATTTGAGATGACAGGGGGAAAGCTAAGGCATTTAATAGGCTAGCTTTTAGCCAGATTAGCTTAACAAACACAGGGGGTAAAAAAAGGTTTTGTCTATTTTAGAGATCAAAATCAATCCATTATTTGTCTTTCCAACAAAGTTAAAAATTACAGTTACACCTTTTTATTTAAATATTCTTATTACAGGGACTTGATTGCACAATTGTCTAAACAGCCAGCTAGTTTGTCTTTGAATTTATAAAATCCATACCACAGTTTTTAATGGTTTAGAGGGTTTTTTACCACAAATACGCTATTCGTTGTAACTTTGAAATGAACTGAAGTTGGAGAAAGAAATTATTTGTACTTCTAAGGACCAAAATAGCTGCAGAGTGAGAAAATGTGCCTTAGCTTATTGGCAGCAGCACCTGTAATTATCTGAAGTTGAGCCTCAGTGTAGAGTCAGGATCCAGGTCCACGCCTCCTGTTTCTGGGACTGCAAACAGCTCTAGTCTTTTTTCCCATTTACTGCCTGCTGTCTCAGTAAAGGAGCACCAAGCAGCAGCTCAATGTGACCTTGCATGAAGCTTGAGCATGCTCCATCCTTTCGTGACAGCAAGATGGATCATAGATGTCTACAGGCTTTTGATCAAGAAATATTTTAGTGCAGATGTCTATTTATTCTACTGTAGATACTTATTCGCCAGATAAAATAACTTTCAAGTGGAAACCCAAATGCATTATATGAAGTTAAGAAAGAAGAGTTGTTTCACCATAAATGTTATATCTTCTTGGAGGAAACGTGCATGACAGAAAAATTCTTTTTCTTTCCTCCTCCAGTCTTGCCCAAGTCCAGGAACTGTGAGCACTAAAGAAACCCCACAAAATCTTTTTTGGGTTCCTAGGAAACTTCTTCTAGCATCTTGGATGATACTAGGTCTGCTCCAACTGGAAGAAAGTTCTTATGTTTCTTGAGGTGCCACTCTCAACATCTCCATCCCTGGGCTGAACCAAAGCTGCTTTGAAGCCAAGTAGATGTCCCTTCAACCCCAGTACCCAGCATTCTGCAATGGTGGGGCCAGAGGACAGGTGGGTTTCCCAGCCACTGTCAAGTCACACTTCAAAAAAAAAAAAAGTTCCATTTCTGTATAGAAAATCAAGTAAACTGAACATCCATCACAAGAAGATTGTCAAATAGATCTGAAAAAAAACCAGCGGGTGACAAAAGACAGACTTCACTGCTCTGTAAGCAAACAGGAGGTATTTTTATCAGTGTGGGAGGTGGGGGAAAGGGAATTGCTTGTATCAACTCAAACTGACTTGCTGAAAATGCAAAGTAGCCAATAAATCAACACATAAAATACATCCAGTAACCGGGAAAATGTTTGGAGTCTCATGAGCAAGGTGAGGCAGTCCCTTGTGAGAGTATCTGCATCCACCCAGCTGTTCCAGAACTCCGTTCGCAGGATCAAACACAAAAGGCTTGCTTCAGTCAGAAGAGGACATATAGAGGACATACACCAGCACTGATTACGAACCCTTTTATAGTCAACAAATCCCTGGCTAACACATCATGTCAGTTGTTACCTTATGACACAACCACTTTCAGAGTTTTTGACAAGTTAAGCAGAAACAGGTCTGTTCCACAAAAGGCTGCAAGCAGCTAATGTCTACAAGCTGTGTGGCTGAGACATACAGGTAGAGCAGGACAGGGACAGATACTCAGCAGGATTATCAGGCCATGGTATATAGCTCCTGGGACCATATTCAGTGGTAATATATAAGCAAATGCCTTCAAAAGTTTTCTACCCCCCTTCCTCCTAATTCTGCAATATTCACTGCTCCCTGTCTAACTGTAAGGGCTGGGGCAACAGTTCCGTGAGGAATTCACGTTGGTGTGCACAAGAGCAAAGATGGGGCGAGGGAAAGTAAAGGATACATGAAAATGAAAGCTAGACTACTATCCTGTGTACTCAGGGACACTTCCTTCAACCACTAGTCTCCTCTCACACAGCTGCTTCCCAAACCTTAAATCAAGCCACTCCAGCCAGCCAATCACCCTTGGAGGAAGTCCACATTGATTCCCTTTATAGGACCCCTAGGCTTTAAAACACTCTTTCCAAGTGTTTTAAGACAAGATGTTTCTAGTCTTGGAATGGAAAAGAAAGCCTATTGCCTCTAAGATAAAAGGTCCAATCTGCATCTTTTTTTTTGCCCAGTACCTCTCCATACTGGGAAGGATGCCAAGGAGCAGGATAACATTTTAAGCCTGTGTAAATACTCTGCTACCAGCAGTTCCTTAAACTTGTCTGCTTCCTATCAGTGCTCTTTAGGTAAAGAGTAACCATCTGCCTGAAAAGAATTATTGTTCCTTACTGCTATGTAAAAGGCCAGGTTGCTTGTGTTTACCTGATGGCAAATCCTTCCTATTTCTTTTAGACCTAATTCTGTCAGTCTTGGGAGACAATATCTCTGAATAGTTTAACCCTTCTCAAGTCAATTAACAACATTAATGAGATGACAATGATAATGATAATAAGATGATAATGAGTTTTCATAGCCAGTCTCACAAAGCAGTCTGACATCTTGTTGATGGGTGCCTCCAGGAGAAGGTGCTGGGGGAACTGAGGAGACTGCTACTGCTTCTGTTGCACCCTTCAACAAATCCCCCATGCCTCAGTTTATCAGCCTGAGGCTGGGACTAAGTGTTTCGTTCCATAGTGAACCTGTTGTTGGGATGAAGTGTGGTGAGATATGTTAAAATCTCCTGGAAAGAGATGCAGATTTGTAAAATCTTAGTTTGCATTTGTTGCTTTGGTTTGTATAAATACGTAATTGCAATTAAGTAACACAGCCATAAAGTTTACCTTTGAATCAGAGCATGGACCCACAAATTCCAGAATGATTACAAAATATCTAGTGAACTCCATCTACTACCAAGCGCAAAGTAATTTACTGAATGTCTGATAACATAAGAGAAGGATTAGGAGGGATCTTGGAAGAAACCCCTGTGGCTTTGCTGCCTTCATAGCTCCCCATTGCTTCAGAGATACAGATTATGGTTTCTAGGGTAACTAGACACACACACAAAAAAAAGGACACATTGTCTTGTTTGGTTTCCTGAGAGTGTCAGAGCATTGTCAGGCCAGAAGCATTGCCTAACATGATTATGGAAGAGATCTGTAATTTATTTAGCCACTTATTTTAATTCACAGTCACCCCTTATGAACCATGTTTTGTTTTAAGGATAATTCTCATATTTAAATGTACAGTTTATAACAAATAGTGAAACTTTAAAATTCACAGACCATTATTAAAGACACACAGAAGACAGATGGTCTTTGTGTGCATTGTGTATGTTACTACCGAGTGAGTTTGCACTTGGCTTCATGTCACACACAAACATAAAAATTTGAGTAAACATATGACTTTTCTATGGTATTTATGTTTCTGTATGGTCTACATGCATACACACACACAGATGACAGACCATTTCAGATCACTGCCTTTCATGCTGTGGAGGCGAGTAAATTACACGGGTGTAAGAGGTGTAAGGGACAAAAATGAGGCCATGCTGGGTAAAACTGGTGACTTAATGATCCTTTATAACAAATGAGACTTGTCTCATTCCATGTTTGCCAGCCAGATTTTGGGCACACAAATGTGTTCCAATGTGCACATTTGTGCTGCAGCTCTGATAGAACCCTGCTCCATTTCTTTTTTTGAAACCAGGAGACACCATGCACCTGCTGCAAAGCGCATGGGGCGCTGCCACCAGGAAGGACTCGGGCACACCAAACATTTTTCACCTACAGTGTGGACACTCCTACCCTCTTCTCTCTGCACTTCCAAAGCTTCATGTCATTGCATCTGAAGAAGCTGCATGACTCCACCTCTTCAGGACCCATCTTTCCCACCTACCAAGGTCTGCAGCACTCAAGAGACAACATTCCTTCCTCCCTCCACCTTCATCAGCATTTGGGTCATACAACCAGTTATCAGTCTGCCCAGCTATCAAAGTGATGTTATTCATTTTTCCAGCTGGGACAATGGCAATATATCAAACTGTATCCAGGTGTGTTCCCAGGCACAGAACAGACTGTCAGTTCTGCTCAGCCATTTGAGAAGCCCCAACATGGTTTTGGCCCATCCAAGCTTGCACTCCTCTGGAGCGTTCCTGGGTAGGGTTCAGGAGCCAGAGCACTCCAGCAGCCACTCCAAGCAGTTTGCATGCAGCCACCCTGTCTTGCCAGGATAAGGGGCTGCTCAAAGTGCTCAAGGCTGTTTCCTGCCAGCTGGCCTGCAATGCCAGACCATACCCAGGCATATTCAATTTACTAGCATAAACAGGGCCTCTCAGACTTTCACAGGTCAGGGCTGATCACCCCAGGGTGCTTGATAAAGCCATAGTCAATACTAATGAGTAGATTTTTAGTTTTTTTTAATCATTCAAGGTATTTAGTTTCCATACTTCCTATGAATAAAGCAAATGGCTTGTAGATGTCTTATACAGATCACCAGTAGTTTAAAATCTAAATTTAATTATTTTTTCACACTCTCAGCATAAATATCAGAACCTCCAGTATGAGAAAACTTCCAAGCAAAGGAGTTTGAATCCATGACCAGACAGAATAAGTAACCCAGTGCCCTAAAATGACATCGTCTACAACAATTTGTTCATGCCCAGTGCTGCTGTAAGCATCCCATGCCCTGGTGAAATCCAAATAAAGGAAACTAACCCAGGTTAACTGTCCAGCAAGGAGCTTGCAATAAGCACTGAAACTAATTTAACTTTACCTTGTTTTGTGGAAAGGCTGATTTCTTCTGATATTCTTAATATTTAAAGATTCTCTAAATGTCCCACTCCCCAGCCAAAACTGACGGCAAATATCTCAAACACAGATGAACCAAGCCATGCCAAGGCCAGAAAGTCATTTAATATTATGGCCCCAGCTCTTCTGAGCAAAGAAAGACGATGAAGAAACCTGTGGCTTTTCACAGGGCAGCTGCAGGAATTTTAATAGAGGTAATTTAGAAGATGTCAGAAAACTTGCTATTTTATATCTGGACAGTGTTCAGCAACACTTTCAGACCAGACAGGTGCTAAGTCAATGTATCTATGAAAATCAACAGTATTAAAATGGCATTTAAATGAACAACCTAACAAAAAACCCCCACCCTAAACTGAGGAAAACACCATCACCATGTATAAGATGAAAAGTTCAAAGGGTTTGACTATATATGTATATAGTACAGTTGGGATGTTTTACACGCAGCCAGCATTTTCTGACTTGAGAATAATTAGAAAGGATTCAAGATGCTTAATTCCACTTCCAAGTGGTATCAGGCACTAACTAAACTGTACTGCAAGCACCAACAAACTTGCATTTCCTGTTCTTAAATGTATTGAAGCTCTCAATTTTAACTGCTGAACTTTGAGATAGAGATCATAGTAAAAGCAGCAGAAGAGAACAAAGAGAAGGAAAGCGCAGTTGAAGCAGAAGCTTAAACCAAAGCATTTAATTGCATGTTGCTGATGTGCTTCTTTTAAGAGGACATAAAAAAGGGCATTATAAAGGATTCAAAGCATTTAGGGGTGAGGAAAGAGGGGAGGAAGGTACAACACTTCAAATAAACATTCCATGGAGAGGAAATATCTAATAATTTATTGACCTTCACTTTCACATTGTGAAAAAAAGTGAGTTTTACAAAATCTTAAGACATAGTAGCAATCAACATAGACAATTTTACTTCTTCACTTACAGTTTTCTTTTAGCACATGAACCACATCTTCAATGGCCAGAATGGGAACATTATTCTGTTCTAATCACTCTTATTCAGACAGGTGTCAGACATATAGAAAAGGGGCTTCACAATTATACCAGAAGAGGAAGGCTGTCTTTTGTTACATGTTTCTACAGTAACCAGCCTGCAAAATAAGAGGAACCTTCCCATCTTATGCCAGGGTTTTTGTGTGCACTCTGCTGTGAACTGCATTTGCTTCTAAGTCTGGGGTGTTTAACAGGACTGAAATGGTCAAGCAGTTAGCCAGGATTCCCACAGCAATTCATAGAGCAAGCGCCTAGTGTACTCCCTGCAGAGCCAGAGGCCCACCCTGCCTTCAGTTTCCTTCGGCCTACACACAGGAATTAATTGAGGACTTGAAAGCAGACCAAAAGTTTGGAAACAGTTGTAGACAATTCACCCCACTTTTGGAAGCTGCATGGTGCTTCAAAACAGATTTCATAAGCTAAATAGTCAGATGCAAGGCAGCTTCACCTCTGGACTCTGATCAGCTTGACAGAGAACACGTATCTCAAAGCTGCACGTCCTTATTCAAATACAGGGGCCCCTGGGGATCCAGTTCTTTACTTCCTTGTACCTTATGTAATTGCTAGCGCCTGGGGAGAGGACATGCAAAACACAGGAAGTCTGATTTTATGGCTCCCTTCACACTCCTGAGAGTGATCCACAAGATGAAAGGCCAACAAAAATTCAAGGCTGTATGCTTCAACATAGCAACCTGTGCAGGTACAGCAATACAGAAAGGAGACCTATCCTAATCTGTTTTCCTATTGATAAATGTCATCTAAGGGAGGGCAAGGGTAGAGAGGCTGCAGGTTTAAATACTTTTTTAATCTACCACTTCAAGGAATCAGTTTCATCAGTGGAACTATAATTTTATCACATCTAGCTGGATGGAACTCACCCTTTTAAAAACTGCAAATGACTGCTGATTAATCGACGTTCTCTCAGTATTCACAGAACTCCAAATACTTTATTTCTGAAATGTAAAAAGTCTACTCCGAACAGCAAATCAAATGTAAGGCAACACAGAGAAACCTCCAGTGACCAATGTAAACACTTTCAGATAACAAAGCATTCACAAATACAGCTACATCACTGTCACACAGAGAAAGGCAAGCATCACCAATGTGACTATTTTTGTTTTGCATGCACACATCCAGCTGTTTACTTATACCACTGCACACACCAACCATGTTACTGAATGTGCCAGGTAAACTGAGCTCCAGAAACATTTAAGAAAAAACACAATACAATACAAGCTTCATGACAGGATCTGGCAAAGAAAGAACCTGTGAAATACAAGCTTCTGAAATTCCTAAGAAAAAAGAGTAGTTTCATTTTTGTCCAAAGACCAGAATAATAAGAAACAATTTTATTTAAAAATAAAAGTTTGGTTTGTCAGAATTATCTGAGGCTTCTGAGCAAACAAGTGACTAAAGACACACCTGGGTAACAAAAATAAAAAGCAGCAGAGTTTGAGGGCTTTTTTTTTTTTTNTTTTTTCTGGAATCACCATTCTCCACTCCTTCAGGACAATGTGGCTATATTGTAGGTAACCCTCCTCCAACCCAATAAATAAATAAATAAGTTTGGACAATGACTTCATCTGGGCTTGGTATCCAGAAGCTCTTCCACAGTATTTGTGTTGCAATCAGGAAGCTGCACAAAGTGAGTGTTGCAAGAGACGTTGATTATTCCCAGGTTAGAAATTGAAAGGCATGACCAACAAATGAAATGTTGCAAGGACACCATCTACAAGACACACCACATGCAACCTGGGGAGCTGGTGGCCTGAGAAAGTGACCTCCATGGCTTCTTCCTTTTGTACATGTGTAATTTAAAATCCTGTCTTGTAATCCTTGAATTTCTGACTGGGAAGCCACTCCCCCCTCCCACCTCTAACTGTTACCCAATAGTTTTCTTTCTTTGTGCAGCAGAGCAAGTCAGCAATCACAATATGTGCAAAACATACAATTCACACAAGCCCTTGCAACATGAAGACAATTGCAGGCATTGTTTCAGCATGCAAGCACTGAACAATAAATAACTATATCTACAACAAGTAACATAATAGGGAAAGGATAGACTGAATTATAAATACAGGGAGGAACAGGAACAGTGAGCATTTTAGGGATGTAATGTTTGTTCCCCACTGTTGCAAAAACATTTCACTACTGGACTGGTCCTTATGAAGCAGAAGGTCACTTACTGCACACAGGACAATGCAACACAGGGTGTAACAGATGCTGTAGGCACTGCCCACAGACAAACACACTCCAGTCAGCAGAGTTCAGCAGCAATGCCGCTGTATCTTCATTCACAGCAGCATCTTGCTGTTTCAGACCTGGCCTGCTTCCCCCTGCAGCTGGTGCTGGCACTTCAAACCACCATAAAGAGGGGTGACAAGCATTTCAAATTTCACATAAAAACACTGGGGTCCATGGAAATCAAGTGCTGTGTGGTGCACAGCTAAGAGAAGTACTGTCTCTGCCTTTTTTTATCTTTCAAGGACTGATTAAGATTGGCATTAATCCACAATTACTAGCACAAGGACCAGATCAGAGGTTTGTCCATCCATATTCATATTCATATTCGGTGTTGAAGCACCGAAGACAAGGGTGTCTTCTCCCATTCCTTCATGTCTAGGCTGGATTATTTACAAGGTGCAGATGATTTTCTTCAAACGCAAGAGATGTTGAATGATTTTTCTTCATAAAAACTTCTCCAGATCTGAGGTTCCAATTCTCTTCTCCAAACAAAGGAGCAAACTAAAAGCATGGGAAGAGGTGGAGGGAAAGGAGAAAGAAATTACTTAAAAGGTTTTGCTGCAACAATATACCTTAAGTTTTTTGCTAGATGTCAAAGAAAATCGAAAAGCTAGGCTTAGGATACAACCCCATTCATGGGCCTCCCTGTCCACCCTGAATCTCAAGGCTCTTGTGCAATACCCAACTACTAATACATAAACCAGTCAAGAACGTAATTATTTAGGGTCCAATTCTGACTTTATCATTCTACTATCATTACTCTGCAAACCGTCCTATTGACTGCAGAAAGACTGACTAATTTTTTTGTGTATAAATTCAGTCTTGAATCTAAATCAGTGGCCTGATGCACTTCAAAGTGATGGACTCTGTATCCTGCATACTTCCATATTTTCATATTCTCCCAAAATCTTAAAAGTTTGTGTACTTGTTTAAAGCAAACAACTTTTTGTAACTTCTCTTTCACAGAAATCCACATGAACATTCAGTGCAGAGTTTTTTTCTATACCTCAGCCAAAACAAACCTAACAAACCTGATTGGAGCAAAGCAGACAGGAAGGTGAAGGTGCCCCTATACCTCTGTTCACCTTAATAAATATTGAATTGAATTTACTCAGATCAGAGGGACAGCCATAGAATTCCCTCACTTAAAATACATCTACTCTTCTTTTAAGTAGAATTCTGCTTAATTTCTTCTTAGACAGCAATATAGGACCCATCAATAAATCCACCCAAGAGTTCTTTATAAAATAAATTATTCAATGAGAAACTCAGCCTTTGGATGCTGAGACTGTGCTTTTCTTTTTCACTGTGAAGTTGTATCAAAATTCCAGCTTCCAAACCATCATCAGTTCACCACAATAATTTCTGACAGCACTGCTAGAATTTTAGAAGGTAAATGCTACTTCATTACAATGCAAATGAGCTCTAGTGCACTCAGAAATCCTTTGAACACACCACATCTCTCTCAGGCTGTGATGTCTCAGAACAACAGAGAACATTCACAGGAAACAACCTAGTCTACATAACAGTCCATAGTGATTTTGCAAGTGTGGGCTATTTTTTTTTAAGTCTAGAAAAAGGGTCCACTCAGTGTTGATTTGTCTTTTCTAGGTATTCTTCAGCATAGCACAACATTCTTCCCATCAAAACTGAAGACAAAACAATGCTTCTTGTCATGGGATGAACTTTTAAAAGAAGCTATAAACAATTCCAAAACAGAGGGGAAAAACCCGACTCAAAACTCCCAAGTTTGAGGAACAAGACAAAGCAGACTGAAGCCTTCCTAAAAGCTGTCAGATTGGGGCCACACAGCACCATGAAAACAGAGTAATCACAAGTAATTTCCTTTTTGGCCCTCCCACCCACTGACAAAGCAGCAGGAGTCAGTAGGAAAAAAAACAACCTATTTGCTGGATGAGCACACAGTACTGGAGAGATTTCAGTCTATAGATACATTCAGTTATCTTGTGTGCCAGTTAAGCCAGTTATCTTGAATGTTAGTGAAGATAAAAGCAATGGCTTTTAACAAGATACTGCAGAGTAAAGGAAAGCTTTTTGCACCGTTATATTCAGAGAACTCTTTTTCAAAATAAAACACTCCCTCATGCACTGTAAACTCCAGGACAATTAAGTCAGACTCAGAAGAATAAGTCAATATTTTTCTTGGCACAGACCTGAGTCCGGGCATTCAATACTGCTGTTCTGATAACACTGAGAACCGCATAAAGTCAGTAATAATACAAATTAACTAGAGATATCGAGATGTAGTTCCCAGCTAGAGAGGAAGCTGACATACAGAATTGAGGGCTTCCATTTGCTATCGGGGGGCAATTACTGCCAGTAATCATGACCTGGTAAGTCTCTAGGGTTTGCTGTGCTTTCTGAAGAAAAGTCTAGAAAAACAAAGAGGGGAGAGAGGACAGGGGAGAGGGGTAATGTTTTCAAGGCAAAGAACCATCTGAGAGAAGACATCATGGCACAACACTGCCCAATTTTGCAGCAGATTTCAAAGCTGAGCTCCTGCTTTCCATGGGCCCCTTCTTTTCTCAATCAAAACTCCCAGTCAACTGAAAGGCAGCTACAAGATTAACTGCACTACCTATACTGCTTCAAAGGCCTTTGGGGTTTGCATCTACTGCAAGAGTCAGGCAAACTTCTACTGCTGCAAAAAAACACCAGAAATCCTCCCCAATGACTTGTTCTAAACAGAGGAACCCAGAGAAGTCTTTACATACAAGTTCTTCTTCCTATATTCTGGAGAACCTCTTCAGACTGAACTTTTAGGTAACCAGAGGCACATGTATGGCTTGTTTAATTACTGCAACTCTATTTATTTGCCTTTTTCTTATAATCTGCTTGCCTTCATGGGTACAATATACGCTGTTCAAATCCTAAAAGAAACTACCATTCACAGGGCATTGATTATTTAGGTTCAAGTACATGGCTATATTTATTTGGCTGGCACTAACTGATTTTTGTACTAAAGCCACAGGGAGGAAGTGAAGAATAAAAGAAACATAACACAAATGGGAGTCTGCCAGGTTTGATGCAAAATACACAGATTAATAGCAAAAATCTTCTCCCTTCCTTCCAAAAATAAGAAAAGCAGAACAACCAATCAAACAAGACCAAATTCAGACTTGCTTGTAAAAGATACAATGCTGAAGTTGCACCTGCTAAGAACCTAGCCTATTATGTATAATTAAATTGTTTTGGAACAGTGTGTGCTATAGACTAGTAATTATTTCAGGCTGCAATATTAGTTACACCTCTTCCTGACACTATACCTAGTTCAATATATATAAGCATAAGTATTTTGAAAAATCTGTATTTTAAAGTATAACTACAGAGAAAAGGCAACCTTAGTCCATGCAGAATCAATAACGCTGTCAGGCTGAGATTAGAAATTAGGCCTGAATTCCTGTAAAACACCTATCATAAGACAGCAGCTTTCTCTAAAGGCTGTGTGCAAGGAAATATAAGTGAGTTCAATATCAGGTTTCAGATCAGAATTTACTCTATCTTTTTTGGGTACTATTACTAGATGCAGAGTGATCTAGTCTCAGTCATCAGAAAAATGGCAGTGGAACCTTTGTTTAGCATGCATTTAGTACTTAAGAGCCAGAGTCCATTTCCAAAAAAATATCTGCATTTTCCTACAAGTTGAAAATGTTATTTTTGCTCAGTCCTTTACAACTAAATCATGCAGGAAAAGGCCTTATAAAAGTGGGTACAAGACATATGGGAAACTAGTTCCAAGATCTGGTGTTGTCACAGACATGGTGCCTGGCTTACAACAGCCTGTCTACATGTGTCAGGTGAACCAGACGTAAAATTCAAACACGCTCACCTCTCCTCAGAGCTGCTGTTGAAAAGTTTTTTTAAAAGCTTTTTTTTTAAAAGTGAAATTCAAAGGCTGTTTTTCTTACCTGATAACTTGCAATTGCCAACACACAAAATTAGGAGGGGAGGTGCTTCCATGTGCTGACAAATGCTGTGGGAATTAACGAATAGGGCACAGTTGTTATGCTGTTCCATACATCTAATGTGGGATCATAGCAGTCCAATGTTTTGCACCTCTGAATGCCAAAGTAGCCTCCAACCACATACAATTTGTTTCCAGATGCCACTGCATGGCAGCTCATTCGTTTTGCTGTCACATCTCCCACCTTAGTCCACTGGTACGCCTCACTGTTGAATTTATAAGCAGAGCATGCGGAGAATTCAGTATCTCCACCCATAATAAAAATCTGGTTTCCCAGAACAGCTGCAGCCGTGTAGCGCCAGGGCTGGGGGCAGGTGGCCGGCACTGTCCATCTGTTTTCACACTGATCGTAGCACTGGACTTTGGGCAGCTTGTCATGGCTAACACTGGTACCACCAAAAGCAAACAGCTTCAGCTTTGCACTGACTACAGCTGCATTGCTTACTCCCTCTCGCAGCGGGGCAACCATGGTCCATTTGTTGGTCACAGGGTCATACTGTTCTACTTGCTTTAAGGATACTGAAGGGGAAGCTGGAAGGCAACCAGTTGCTGCAGTGTGCCCTCCTACTACATACAAACAGTGCTTAAGTTCGGCAGAGCCATGGCCAAACCTAGCTACCAGCATGGGAGCAGCCTTCGACCACTCCTCATGAAGGGTGTCATACACCCACACATCCTTGGAGACTCCATTCTCTGATCCTCGACCCCCAGTGATATACACTTTGCAGCCTATGGCACAAGCACTGAACTCTTTCCGTGGGCTTGGAATGTCAGCCTTTGGAATGATCTCCTTTGCCTTTTGATCCACTAAATACAGTTTGTCACACATAAAGGTCTGTCCACCCAAAAGAAAAAGTGAATGGCCAGTTTTTCGGGGTCTGGCACACAAACTGGTGACCACTCCATCATTCTGTAAGATCTTCAACTTGCATCTTATAGATTCTTCTACAATCTCTTTGCTTTTCCTTTGCTTGGTGATAAGTTCTTCCATAGCCACGTTCTCCATAAGATATATGGCTGGCAGGAGGGCCAGTCTCACTGTCTGCAGTAGCTCTGGCAGGTAACAGTGACGCTTACTCAGGTCATAGTTGACCCAGTTGATAGCTGATTCATATACCAGCCTTTCATCTTCAGTTTCTAATTCTTCACTGGAAAGGAGTTGCACGACCATGTCTTTTGGCAGCTGGAGGAAGTCTTCACTTTTACTGATACTCTGGAAGTTGCTAAGGCACATCCTCCAAGAGAGCTCATACAGCTTGGTACACTGATGAGCATCCGACAGCAGCAGCATACCGAGACAGTTGGTGGGATGAAGGTTTTTCTCCAGAAACTCCGCACAAGCATCCCGAATGTCCTGAAACTCCAGCATGTCACCAGCCTCCAGCAGTGACTCTGCATTTTCCTCATTGATGATAACTCTGGAGGAATATGCATAGTCCAAAAGAAGCTCCAGGACTTCTGGGTGAATAGAATTATGAAAGTTGACTTCACTGTCCTGGCTCTCTTTCAGTCCTCCACTGAACATTGCTTCGAAATAGCGGCTGCAAGCAGCCAGAACTGCTCTGTGGCAGGGGAATGACCTATTTCCAGCATGGAGAAGTACATCTGTAAAGAGACGCTGCTGACGCAGGAGGTTTAGGTGAGTAAGGACACTATCAGCATAGGATGACTTGTGGAACAAGTAGATGTTTATGGAGCCAGTACTGGCCCGAGACTTGCGATTTTCATGCATGCTGACCGACATTTTCTTTCACGCCTATAAGCAAAGGAAAAATAAAAATAAAAGTCAAAATCATTATTAGTTTTTACATATCAATAAGTGTGTCTATTATTCAATAGAGGATGGGGGAGAAAAAGCCTTAATTTACAGTTGAGCGGACAGAGAATTACATCTACCTTTGGCAGGCGTTTATTTTCTTGTAAGCTGAGATTCATAAATGACATAGTCTAAATTTGTTGCCCAAGAGCAGGTTTATCTTGGGAAACCTGATCTCCAACTTTCATAGCAATACAGTAGGCAAGTAAGTTGGAGAAAGAAAATTAACCAGGACTGATTTTCTCACCCTTCCCCAACCTAGACCAGCTGATTCATTACATACATACACATGCATACGCTTGAAACATTCTCCTGTTCTGAATCATAGCAGGAAGAGCTACCAGACAGAATACCTAAGGAATGTCAAAAGCTGCATAGGGAACAAAAACCTACTAATCCCATTAGGAAGCTTCCCTTCGGTGTAGTGATTCCATATGCAACAGCACAAAATGAAAAAAAACAATAAAAGCAAACTTTAAAATAAAATCCTAGTATCAACCATACATTTAGACTTGTGTAACCGTAAAAAAAAATATGAATGGCAAGTTCTACAGAGTCCACCTTTACTCCACAGACCTGTCTGCTTGCTATAGTAATACAGCACAAACGTAAGGCAGGGTCAGCAGAAAAACATGTTTTGACTACCAAAACATATCATAACTGCATTTAAAACAGTAAAGATATTGCCTCTGAAGCCACCTGGAGAGTCAGGTCCTCACAGCTTAAGTTCTGAAGTTTTGAGGAGGTATAAAACAGAAGACGTATCCTAACAAATGCCCTATTCCTAACAAACAAAACACTACTCAGATCCTGTTTAGAGGTGACTGTTACTGTTACCTGCCACGATATGCAGGTCTATGTATAATCATAGCAGCAAGTTTCCAGATTTAACTAAGAGTCAAGTCAAAATAGTATGGACTAGAGGGTAAGGGAGGAATATTAACAGTAATATAAAGCTATTGTGGCCAAAAAGCTACAATGCAAATAGTAGGAGATGAAACATACAGAACTCAGTGCAGGCACTGGCAGTGATTGGTACTATAATAATCTCACTTCTCTCTCTTCAAAGTGCAAAGGACACTCAGCAAAAGCCAAGAACCAAACTTATCTACCTACTATGCTATTTGCATGTCCACAGTACCTATTACTGCACCTTCAAATAAAGAACTGGCCAAAAGATCTACCTGGAAAGCATGCAATGTCCTAAGTAAGAGCATGACTTGGACCAGTTCTGAAGGTTTTCAGTGTGGATATACTTTGCTCTCACACAGACATCATTGTGTACTTGAGCATCTTTAAGTAGTACAGAAGTGTAGAATTTCATTCCCACATTTCATGCTTCAAGATAATACAAGGGTTTTACAAGCCTCAAAAATAGCTTTTAATACACGTATTTTTCTATATTCATGTGACCAGAAACATTGACAAAATCAAAAGCACATGTTTAATTTGGACAGCAGACTCCACTTCAGAAAAAGCAATCTGTAGATGAAACATGCAACACCTGCAGTCCAACTGCAGCACAGCCAGTACCATCCTTCTCACTATCTGTGCTAATGTAATTGTTTCACCACATTGAACAACAGCAAGTCTGTGATACACCTTTCCCTTCAGTTCCAGAAAAAAAGCCCTTAAACCTCATTTAAAGTAAGGAATAGAGAGACTCCTTAATGTAAAGCTACCACAGCCCATTTCCTTTAATATGAAACAAAATTTGCCTGATGAAACTAAACTAGGATTGAAAAGAGCAAGTAACACTGCCCAATATACGGTGCACAATCCAAAGTCCTCTAAAAGAGAGAGGAGTCCTACACATCAGAGCTACAAGGCAGAATATCTGTCTCATTCTACCATGCAAAAGCTTAGAAAGGGATCATATCAGTGCCCCCCAGACCAACCTATTAAACGCACTAAGCACAGAACAATTTAAGGCAGCTGGTATGTCTTCAAAACACAAACTCTTTTACAAGGAAAATTAAATTACCTTTAATGAAGTTGTATTGTCTGGCAAAAAAATACCCAGATGGCATTCAAGGATGCTGAGCACTAATCTCAGACTAAATTAACCCACTTAACCTATAGCCAAAAATAAGATGCTGGCCATTACAGGTTGAAATCTCCTGGAACTGAAGGATTACAGAAAGGTCATGGCCTGAAATACTAGTATACAAGAAGTTTGAAGACACAAAAAGGAAGCTGAACACTTTACTGTCAAATTTTTCAAACTTTTCCAGGCATTTTACTATTTTAAATGCTGTTATGATGCAAAGCACAGTATTCACTGGATCTCTGCAGGCAGGTTTTGCTCACACTGAGGACTTACTCTTTCAAGGTTCCTCACCAGGGAGCAGGATGGGAGCTAAACACCCCCACTGATCAGAGACAACTGGATAACCAGTATCTGAATCTGCTCACTGCCCCTCACCCTCCATTCCAGTTAACTGAATATGTGTGTAGACATCACAGTCTAGGCATGTCACGATCTCTATGAAAACACAGGTTCCCTTCTTTGTCCCCACATACTGGGGGAATTCAGAGCATACTGAAAACTTTCTTTCATCATGCACACAAGGTTCAGCAGGTAAAGCTCACATAAGAGGCTGCAGATGAAGGCATTTGGATCTTTAACCAGGCTGTGTACTCCCATGAGCAACACTTGTTCGGCACCATTCAGAATGAGCCCATAACCACAACAAAATTGAGGCAAACATAAAAAAACCACCCTGCAGTTATGCATACAGTGGAGGCTAGTGAACTACAGACCACATGCAGAGGGGAGGAACAGATCGCTGTCTGTTACCCAAAGCCCACCCACAGCCATAGTAACAAATACCACTGTCAAAAAAAATAAGAATTTGCATAAAAACCCCTCTCAAACAGCTACTGAATTAGGCATTCAGCATTTCACCCTACTGTAACAGAAGACATAGTCTCTTGGTGAGAAGCAGATTTCACATATGCTGGTCTTGAACTGTTCCTGTAAGACTGCCTTTATCATCACAATATCATCTATTGAGAGGAATTCAAAATATGCCAATTCACATTTAAGATAAACTAACATATTTCCCCAAACAGAACAAAGATACATATCTATACACATCTTTTTCCTCCAGTGTGGTGCTGACATGAGTTTGCACATGGACTAGTTGAACAAACATCCTTAGAAGCAAGTATCATCATTCACTAACACAGGCAGTGTTTCTGTAAATAGCCTGAGTCTCTGGCAACTAGGTCAATCTAGAATCTTGTAAAAATACTAAAATGCAAAAATGATATGTCCAATTTCTCAATTTAGTGTTGGAAATTATGCAAACCTCAAATACTTCAGCAGAGGTAATTTACAGTCAGTGAACATCTTAAATAATACTAGCCAATCCCCTTCAGGCATTTTTTTCCTTAGAAATAGTATTTGTATGTAAAATATAAGAAGTGGTCAGTAAATTACAGATACAGATTTTATCTAGGAACAGAGGTTGAACCAAGACTTTGATTTATAATTACACTTCAACAGGCTACTTGTCACAGCAGCCAAGTAGTAAACACGACTTTAAGATTAAACAACAGGCTCCTTGTCCTACTAAACAGTTCTATAGCATGTAGGTCTCAGCCTAAATCAAATGAAAAATTAAGTATTTTCAAATTACTGACACATCCCTGATGCATGCTCATTTTAATATGACTGCGTAATTATAGAGTGGTGGTTGCGTTTTTCCTTTAGAATCAGTGAAACAGTTGAAAGAGGAAATCCACTAATCATCCCATGGATGTACCTAACACCGCTTTCAATTGCTAAATCTGCACCGATGCTATCAGTGTGGCAAAGGCCAACCGTGACACGGCCTAAAGTCTTCAAACTCAGTGGCTGTCTAGAACCTGCAGCGAGACAGAAAGCAGAACACGCTGCTCCTGCTAGGAATGCACTACAGCTCACCACATGCAAACAAAGAAACGCAACTCTAAATTTCCCTCAGTTCGCCCCATGAAAACGCCGAAATAACTCCGTCTCTGAGAAGAAACTTGCAGAGCTTCTTCCCAGACTAATATAAAAACCAGTGCGAGAAGCTAAAATGCATTTGGTTTCCTTTTTAGAGCAACAACCACGTGCAAAAGTTTCTGTACCGGCGCAGGGAGAGCAGCGCCGCAGCCAGATCAGGCAGCAGCGAAGCGCTCGCTCATTCCCTGCCCTGCCTCACGCCCGCTCAGGGATGCTCAGGGCCGCCTGGGGCCCCAAGCAGGAAGCTGAAGCCCACCGGGGAGCCAGCAGCCTCCGTAACAGGAGCCGACACTTTCCAGGGGCAGCCGAGTACAAAAACCGAGATAGCAAACCATTGGGAATGCCTACCCACCAGTGCCCCGCTGGTACCTGGCGTTCCGGACAGGGCGGAGGAGGGCCAGACTCCGCCTGTGCCAGAGACCAACAGGGCAGCTCGGCTCAAGCCGGAGAAGCCCCGCTGGAAGCGCGACGGCAGCTCTGCCGCCCAGCTCTGCCCCGCCACTGCCCGCCCGCCTCCCGACCGTGCCGGGCGCTGCACCAGGTCGGCGGCACCAACTTACAGCAGCGGCTCCCGGACGAGCGCGGAGGTCCCTGGGCGACGCAGCGCCGCGCATGGGAGAGCAGCTGGGCTGTGCCGGTTCGGCGGTGCCGCGGAGACGCGGCGGGCGAGCAGCAGCGCCGGGAGCCGCGCAGCGCCGGGCGGAGCTGGTGCCGCCGGCGGGAGGCGGGTCGCGGAAGGAGGGCGGGAGGTAGGGAAGAGGGACGGAAGAAAGGGGAAGAACGGCGGCTGCTACTGCTGGCACGCCAGCCGCAGCACTGGCCCGGCGGCGGAGCACAGAGGGGGTATATGGGCTAGGGGGGGTGTGGAGGGAGGCTTTATGCAAAGCCTGTGAGTGACAGGCGGGGGCGGGACAGCAGGACGAGGGCAGCGCGCTCGCAGTTGCTGTCCCAGCCGGCGGCAGGGAACATGTAGCGGGGCGTCTGTCGCCCTGGACGGGGGCTGCAGGATGGTCTCTCCTTCCCGCCTGCCTGCCTTGCGTACCCTGCGCTGCTCCCGACCGGAGCGGCGTGGGGGCCCCGCGGGGCTGGGCGGAGCAGCCGCTCTCTGTACGAGCTCCTGCACAGCGCTCCGGGCGAACAGAGTGCGCCCCACCGCGCAGACAGCGAACAGCTGCGCGGCATGGGGAGAGCCCCTCCGGGTCCTGGTGGCGTGTCCCGTTGGGTGGCGAAGACCGAGCAAGGCAGACGGTGGGAAACTCCGCCTGGGCGCCCTGGGAGCGGCCGGGAGGGCGCGGGAGAGCCTGGGCATTGCGGGCTCTGAGCCCGCCGTCGGGCGCTGCTCCTTCTGCGGCGGGGCGGTGCCGCTCGCCGTGCGGCCACTGCGCTCTTGGGAGGCCTTCATCGCTGCCCGAAGAGAAGCCTGGCTTTAATTATTGCCCAGTTAACAAAGTATGTGAAAAACGCATTTGTGCAAAAGGCCGATTTCAACAATAAACATCTAGCCATAACAACAGTGTTTACATAATGCTATTGTGTGGCTCTGTACAAGAAAAACATAAGGTACCATACTAAACATTGCACATATTGCTAGTTTACTATTTGCTAATATCACTTAAAGCAGTAGCATTAAAGAGGCTTTGAGGAAGATAAGAACAATTACTTGCATCAGCAGGAAACTTCTTTTTGAATATAATAGTTTGGAGAATTTACTTATTCTTCGTAATGAAATGTCACCCAAACTTCTCCTGTTGAAAAAAAGAATGCCCTGCAAGCAATTTGCTAACATGCAGAGGGTTATTTATATTTGTGTTGCTGGACTCCAGAATCTGCAGATTAGCACACATTTAGTACAGCAGGACACATCTGTAATTCTAGACAGCCTGTGGACATATGCAAGCCTGGAGAGCATATGAAGGAGTAATTTGTTTCACAGATTATTTCTTTTTGCAATATTGTTTTATTACAACATGAAGTATTGCAGGTTGCATAGTCTAAAAATGTTGCACATCTGTATGTAATAAATAATGTTTCAAAGTCGTTTAGGTGTGAGAAACTTGCAAATTGTAAACAACCTTGCACAAGGGGTTTTCACAGACACCAATGTTCACTTGAGTCATGTACGTGTAGAGGATTTTGGATTAGACTGTGAATGTTCAATCTTTGTTGCACATTGTATTGTCCATGTTATGGGTTCAGCATATTGTAAAATAACCATAAAATGCCTTGATCCTATTTTCCCACATTTCCCTTCAACTAAACCTGCAGAGATTCCACCCAAATCCGGTCCATTATGGTGAATCTTCACAATCTCATGTCAGAAAGTCAGATTATCTCATTCTATGCAACTAAAAACACAGGGACACATTACTTCATACAGCATTGGGACAAACGTTGAACAGGCATCGTTATTGCTATGGGTAATAAACTGAAATGATAGAATAGTGTTACCTACTTGGCAACATCTGAACCATAGCTGTAAGGAATGGTCAGTGAAAAACAAGATCCACAGGGAGGACAACATATGGGATTTACCTGGACGCCTGCAACATGCAGATTTGGGCAGTACCCTGTATGAAAAAAATGGGGCAATAATCCTGTAAGCAAATGACCAGATGAAGTACTGATCTTCTTTTTCTGTGAAATGAGGAACCTGTTGAAGTTAATCGGGGCGGAATGATTGGATGAAGCTTTAAGTCATCTGTTGGGGAAACAAGTACACAGCCAGACAGATCCTTCTGTGTATGTAAAGCACTGGTGCTGGTGAGAGCGGAGACAGAATGAGAAGAAAAAGGAACTCCACAGTTCATGCTTACAAACCGCAGCAGATGTTCTTTTGGATGTGCTCAAATGAGCTTTATTTATGCTTAAGTGACAAAACACCCAAAGTGTTTCTTTTCCTTTCTGTACAGGAGTTAGGAGTAGATAGATTTGTCTGAATACAGTTTATAGCACATGTAGAATAAGAATGCTTGTTTTGCTAGCATGGAAAAAACACTCAAGAAATTAATTTGGTCCAAGCAAATATTTGGCCTGGTTTATGTTGGTCTGAGAACTAAACCAGATCACAGTTAAGCACTATTCTGGTTAAGCCAGTTTTCTAGATGGGCCAATCTGTATTTTGACATTGCTGAAAACAAAGCTGGCCTAGCCTATTCCAGGATATAGTTTAACATGCCTGCTGAACTAGTTGAAACATGTTTCTCCTAGTATTAGTATTCCAGGATAGATAGGATCTTTGCAGTGTTGCTAAATATCATGATTTTATCATAAATCACAAGGTAATTGGCCCTTTTCTCAAAGCCTCAGCTTCTAGAGTCATGTGAAGTTGAGAATATCTTAGGGTTGGTGGTGTTTGTTTGTTTGTTTGTTTTTAATAAGTCTGAAATAATGAGCTTGTCAATATAACCCCATAAATATTTTCATTTTAATCTCTAGAATTATGTGCCACATTTGACTCTGAAAACATTGGGGTAGGAAAATCTTCGATCAACTCAAATCTAGCTTGGTTGCTATGCAGAGAACACTGCTGTTTTAACTAAATTATTTCACCTTGCTCTTTATTTAAATTGGTTTGGCTTCTGTGTTGAGACAAGTTCTTAGAACCTTGAATGTATAGCAAACTTTATCATATAGCTTTATTGACACTTAAATGTTTTTCAGGCATAACTATGTAGCTAAAAGATCTCCCAGATTACCCTAATAGCACCAGTAAGAGTTCTAACACTGGCAGAGCCGTACTGGTAAAATAATCCATTTACCAGAGCAGATTATTTCACTTAGGAGATGGAAATATGTATTTTGTTTTGTTAGTATCAGCTGCATCTGAACTAGCAGGGTTTGCCAGTACAGCTATCTTGGCAAGTCTTTTAAATGCAAACAGGCATATGTGCCTGCAGCACAGTCTGAGATCTAATTTTTAATGCTATTAAACAGCTGTGTCTTGGGCTTTTGCCTTGTTAGACTCCTTTTAACCACATTATTTTGTTCAACTGCTAAATAAACAGCATGGGGTTAAATGTATTAGTGTAATTTATCTTCTTTCCTTCCTAATTTACACTTTGAATGAATTAATTAAAATGATTTAATTAACAATGTACAATAGCAGTACCAGTGCCAGAGCTCTCCCAGGGGCATGAGGCCTGAAACACTCCTCAGTGACCCACACCTGCTTTTCTTATCATTTGCCTTTGATGTGCTTCTCCAGGCTGGCCTGCAAACAGAGATTTGCGTGGATACAGCACAATGCATTATAGTGCTTGTTTAGTCCTAGAGACGTACTAAAAGTGTTTGGGGAGGTCAACATTCAGTGTTTCATAGCAGCAATTACACCAGTTTGTCTATCAGTTCTAGGGGTGAGAAATCCCTCTTTGCTCAGTTCTGCCTTTCTCATCTGTGTGTATGGTTTTTTTTCCAAAAGGATTACATTCAGTCGGGCTAGCCCTTAGATGTCATTCCTTCGTATCATGACAGCTCAGGCCAAAAAGAAGAGAAAATACCTGCTGCTATCTAATCCAGAGGCACAAAGGGGCAAATATTGTTGTATGTGACTTGTCACTTTTAAAATATATGAACACTAACCTGTTTGAAGTTGGTAAGTTATGCCATCTTTTTATAGGAAAGAGACAGAAAAAGTCAGGCCTTGCTTTCCATTTTGTGAGTATGTTATGTACATGTGTGTAAATAATGTAATAAATATGAATAAGGTCTGGAGTGAGAAAGATTTCCTTTTGAAGTTTTTTGATTCCTAGGAGAAACTCTTGTAAAGCCTATTGCATCTAGTCCAGAATCCATACTTCCAACAGTATGGACTTAAAAAAATAAGTAGTATGGAGAACAAAACAAAGTCTCAAGACTTTTTTTAAGGAGAAGCCACTCACTTCTCTTTTTTATGTAATTCATCTTCCTGTCTTATCCTTTTCCATTTTGTCTTGCTCTCTAATAACTCCTCAAAGTCTCTGCCATGAAAACATAACATAAAAATATTTTTACCTATTCCATATTGTGTGTTCTCCTTCTTAAGAAGAAAAGTGATTCCCATTAATAGAAGACAGTGATTTTTAGATGGGTTTAATTAGTAAGGGGTCCAAATTATTACTGATATGAAAGCCCTTCCTAGAGATATATGAAATCAGCACAACTGGAAGTACCACTGCAAAGGGTGAGTGGTTGCTGTTACTTCTGCCATCACTCATGATGACATTTGGCAAAAGTCATATGCTCATTGTCAGCAGATTTCAGTTCCCTGTGCATATCTTAGCTGGCTATTCCCATCTCTTAAGCAACTATGGAGTTGGGTTATTTTCTTGCCTATCTACGGGAGCAATTTCCAGTCGTGCAGACTCCAGGCCATGCAGCAGCTTCCTTTTGCTTCTCTCTTGCTAAGTAGCAGTGGCCCCCAGTGGTGACAGCTAAGCTGGCTCCTTATTTCAGGTTTTACCATACTGCACAGAAAAGCCTCCACGCTGTAACAACCCTGGCATAAGAACTTCGGAGTTTTTCACATCTTTCACTTCTGCAGGGACCACGGGTTTCTCCTGACCACCCCTTTTTCCCCACACCGGACTGACCAACATTGATGAGGCTTTAAGAATAGTATGTATGTATTGTATTATTCTCTAAGATGTTTAGCCTTTAAGAAGGAACTATATAACTTAAATGGTACAGCATGTTATCTGAAGAGACCCCTACATTATGGAGATATTTTTCTTGTCTTCATCTTTTATGTTAGTATTAAAAGCAGGAAGACAAAAATGTATTCATTCAAACAGTTGCTTTGGCTTTTTAAGGACAGTAATGGACATCTAAATAGCTACTTTTACATTGCTGGCTAGCATTACACATTGAAATACAAGGTATTTAAGGACTTTTAATACTTAAGAACTATTTAAGGATTTCATTGGATTTATTTAAGGACAAGGATTTCTGACAAGGATTTTAGATGGAAATACATATACTCTTTTGGCGGTGAAGCTTTGAGTCACTGAAGTCTGCAAACACAGACGCGTATGCCTCAAAACACAAAAAACCCAAAACATTTTACCTTGGGAACTCATTAGATGATATTTTGCCCTAAAGTCAGAATGGAACAAGCTTTTCATTTCTTCAGGGCCACTGAAGAACCAAGCCATATACAGATAGATGCCAGAGAAGAAGGCAATGCATAGGGCCTGAAATGCCCTTACTCTGTCTCATACTTAGCTAAGACAGATTGTCAGATTTCTTCTGATGAATGAGTAAACATGAGAGAAAAACTTTTCCTTCTGTTTTTCAGCATCCAGGAGACTTTGAGTTAATTTTTCCTTATGGATATAAGCATAAGTAGATCAGGATCTTAGGTATAAGTCCAGATTGTTGCTCACCTGTTAGTAGTCTATGCCTCCATGCTATTATCATCCACTGTACCAAACCAAAATGGGAGCAAACAAACCTCCTGTAGTCATGTTTTCCATTATCATATATCTAGATCTAAGTTTTCAGGCCATGAGGTTATGGAACCAAAAAAAAATTGTAAATTGTATATTGTTTCCAATTTAAAAAGTTTGATGATAAGAATACATAAGAAATTAGGAAGCTTAATATGATTTGTTGGAGACCACTGCTTTAGGGAGAAGGAGAGTACAGAATTCTCTGATTTTAGTGGGTTTAGGACAGATCTGGACAAGTATTTTAAAGCAAGCTTGTTTGTGTAAGTATGACTTTGTTAATTTTCCTGCTCAGCAATTCACCACAAACATCTGGAACAGCATTATTAGTAATTTTGAGGCCACATTAATTCTGGATGTTCTTAAATAGTATTTTTACAGTTACTTCAGAACACTTAAGAAAAGAACATTTTAGAAAGCTCTTGGCAGAACATGAGAAGGTTAAAACATACTCCCTCACCTAGTTTTAATCTGTGAAGTTTGATGGTTGTAAAAACTAAGTAATCTGATTCCAAACTTTTTAACAAAATGAAATGTGTCCAATGGAGTTGGTATTTCTGTGGTTTAGATCAAACTTTTGAACATGTTGCCTACAGCAGGAGATGTTTCTCAGGCATTAAATGCATAAGTAGCCTCAGTATCCTCATCAGGCTGTGTCTGTTTAATGAGAAGGACTTAAAAGGACACATTTGCTTGTTTTAAGAGACTTGTTTATGTACTTTGACACTTTATTGTTCTTGTGTGCAAAGGAAACCAGTGAACTTGATTCTGCCACAGAGCCTATTATACAACAGTTTAAAATCCTTCATAGTGCTTTGAATTATCTTTTTAATGACCAGGCCTTTGTAGAAGACTAATTCACTGTTAGTGGAGTGTGATGAATTTAGGACTGCAGTAAAACCTTTTCCTAAAAATAAAAGTGAGTTTTTGAGTGAAGAAATATAACATTATAACAGGCAAAGTTTTGCAAAGTTACACATTCAACAGGATGAGGAAACCAGATTTCTTAGGTGAACTGTATTCCAAAAGTGGTTATTACTCCCCTTCTCTAAATGTTAATTTGGATGATTTAGTTATGGCCAAGTTAAGTCAGAAGTCTTAAACTTGGAAGAATGTGTAGTGTGGGCAAAGCTTCAAAAGTCTCTTAACACAGTCAGTGTGGCATTTACTCTGGTTATTGATTTGTTTCTTCAAAGGTCTGCCTTATTTTAGGCAAATGGAATTTAATTAGACATCTGATTGCTGCTGAAAGTAGTAAAAACGAAGCTGTTGATGCTTTATTTGAGCTAAACATTTTCTGGCGTTTTTCCCAACCTTCAGGACATGTCTGAACATGTTTTTACCTTCCTACCTGAAGAGCGATTTGGCAGATCAACATATGTATATTTTGGCTTGAAGAAAAGACAGTAGTTTGGAAATACAAAAGACAGCTTCTGTCTTCTGTAACAAGTCTTGTGTGTTAAGATGTAAAAGAGGCAATACATTAAATTAAAAAGAATTTGAAGTGCATACTTGGAAGATAGCTGACTGATCACTTGTGCTTTCTTAAAGAAAACTATTTAAGGTTCCAGTTAAAAAGCAATTCCCTTTTCAGAATCTGCTTTCATCTTTATGTGAACTTAGAATTTTACTCAATAGAATAACAAAGCCTAGTGACTAACCATATCCAAACAATTGATTGGAAGAATCTCGGATTTTCCTCAAAGGCCTAATGAAGATTAAGCTGTGGAAGCAATCTTATCCTGTGATTGCTAAAATAATATAAGATTTCCACTCATACATTCTCTAGACATCTCTAAAATTCATTACACATACCATAAGTATTCTGAACAGAAAAATATGCGGAAGCTTTGTCATGTCACAATAAAGAGATTGGAGTAGAGGCTGACAGCCTTGAAACAGTGACACACAGCAGTGGTCAAATATGTGTAAATGGATTTAGTAGATCGAAAGAAATAGTTAACCAAAATATCTAGGCAGGTATCTCTAGTGCTCAGTTGCTTATAAGCCCAGACAGAACTTCTATTTTTATATGTATAGTCACATTTTCTCATTTAGGGAAAAAAACCCCAAAAACAAAACCAAACAAAAACTTTGGATGACCAATTATATGAAAATTTGCCAGATTTGGAAATCTGACATGGAAATTATCTCAAGCAAATTTTACATGATCATTGCTCAAATGAAGATTGGAGATAAAGGAAAATCTCAATAAGCATTAATAGAACTACCAGATTTTAATGCAAATGAAAGCTGCATTCACATGCAAACAGAATCCTAAGATTTAGCTAGAGTATCACCTGACCTCCTATGACTAAGATAAACCCTCTGGAAAAACCCTCTATTTCTCTTCTGTTCAAGTACTTTTGTAGAAGCTTTCCATTTGCTGGGAGTCTTTGAGATTCCATTCTGTTAAAAGGGGAAAAATCTTAGAGGTATAAAATGTCTAAAAAAAATCTTAAATGGTTTCATTAGATGCCAGTGGTCACCCCAGATCATAAGAAAAAAACAGATATCAAAACAAAACAAAACACAAAAAAAAAACAGAACAAAAAAGCCTCAAACAACTTAGAATTCTCTGTTATGATTGACACAGATTTCATTTAGTTTCTATAAAATTAATAAATAGATCTATTTTATGTTGCTTCTCTGAGCAGTGTAGTGAAGATGTGTTTCTGCAAAAGAGTTGTGTTGCCTGAGAGCAAAGCAGTTTTAAATTTTCTAGACTTCCTTCATCCCTTTTCCCACCAAACAGCACCAAGGTGTGAACTTCTAGAATATGCAGTAAGTAATGTGATGTGGTTTAGCTTTCTCATGCTAATGCACCTCAATAAACAGACTGTAGAAATGAAAATACATTTAAAACACAGGACTCCCAGCCCATCCAAATACAAAGAATAAAATTTTGTCCCTGATCTTTAGAATAAATTGGAACAAGGAGGAATATTTAGACATCTTGTCAAATTTTTCCTTTTACTATATTTTAAATGTTTTTATCTTTCAACCTATCCCAATATATTCCTGTCTGAGAAATTAGCTACAAAAAAAAAAATTAGTCTGTTATTTAAAGAGACAAAAGAAAAAGATACTTTAATCTACTTCAACAAGGCTTATTAGAAGAGGAAATCTCTTTAAATTTTCATTCTTCTTCCACTGTTAGTTACAGCACTTACTACTGTGGAATTAGCATAATTTTCAACTGTGTGCTTGTTAGGTATAATGCTTTAGACTCCACTTTTTAAACTGTGATACTTGTAAAATCTGGGCTGAGTTCTGCAGCCATCTCTCCCCACTCTCCCTATGGTGAGGTGGCCTGCCCAAGTCAGCACCTCTGCAGGCAGGGCAGGACACAAACATCCTCACTGCCTGAGTAGGAAATAACCATATGGCACCAGGCAAGGCAAGAGACTGCCCAAAATTCATGAGAAAGGATGTTAAACTCACTGTTTAGTCAATCCATTATCATGAACAGAGTCAGACATCTGAAAAAGGAACGAGTACATCCTGGCTTTGTAGAAGATAGTAGATGAATGATTGGAGATGTGGTTATGTCTCCCTAATTATTATAGAGTTAGGCAATAATGCTTAGTGAAACAGACATGCATTTATATTACCTAGACTCACAAATATAAAAAAAATTTCCACCCTTCCCTCTTTAAACACATTCCTTTCCTCTTTTTTTATTACTTATGCTACAATTACTAATTCTTTATAAATAAACACATTCCTAAGGAAATCATTACTATGGCATTTTTCCTTTCTTTTTTGCATATATCCTCTTTGCACAATTCCTCTTTTGCTCTATCTTTGTGTGGTGCAATCATGTGCCTTAACTTTTACAAACATACGTTTCTCTTAGCTGCACTCCTAGCTTAGCAGTATTTATCCATAAAAGTAAAAGGAGCTGCAGAGAGAGAAGCCTGCCAATTGCACAGCCAAAATATACTCAGTCACACCCTGGGAATGGACAGATTCTGGAAGGATTGCACAGATTCCAGCCTGATAGGTTTTGGTACCACGCGCCCTATCTGATCTACTTATTTCAGTAGATCCCACAACCATGAAAAGATAGGTCTGACCTGTTAATGCCTGCAGGCATAGTTATCCACTCTATCCTGATCTGAACCAACAGATTAACCCAAAGTTTCTGAAGCACATTTTTTCAACATTATTTATTTAAGACTAAAACCCAGCTCCTGTGAAGTCAGAGGGAATTTGCCAGTGAATGTCAACGCCTCTGCTATTTTATTCTTTGGCTTCCTAAGCAGGAACTGCCAATCATACCATATTACACAGTCATTTTATTAGGCATCCAATCATGCTTTCATGAAGTAGAGACAAGTTACCGTTTGCCTTTGCTGGCTACAGAATTGGGCGCCTTCAGCAAACCACCACATTCTCTACGTGTTTCTTTTCTTGGAAGACACAACACTAAACTTGAAACCATTCTGCCTTATGATAGGAAAAAAACCCAAAACATTATGCTATCATGTATATATAATTTCAAACTCCTATCTGCAAGTCTATTTCCTGACATTTTTCCCCTCTTTCAGGACGTGTTTTTCTGGGTAGCAAAGCCTGTAAAATAGGCATTGGAAGATTCAAAGTTGTATTGTTTTGCAGAACTGGAACAAAGAGTCAAGGAAACATAAGATAATATATTTGATCAGAAAATCAACTCAAGCTTTATAAAAATGTGTAATCATGACTTCAGATTCTTTGTCTAAAGATATTTATTTTTGACTGAGAAGACTTTTTGTGTGATTATTCTTATAAAAAAATAGTTTACATATAACAAAACATATATCTAATAACAGTAGGCAATCTTCTTAAAATATTTGCATGTTAGCAGAGCATCTCTTGGCAGAACTGAAAGCCAGCAGACAGCTATGGCTTAAACTGTCTTCCTTTCTTTGTTTCCTTTTCTTCAGTTCCAGCTACAGTCAAGGCAAAAAGTCACCTCCAAGCTTCTTTTAACATTCAATAGCCCTTGGGGAGGGCAAGCAGAAATATGGCAGTACACATGCACTACTTAAGGAATACAAAATGGAAGTAACTCCACCCGGGGGGTTGCTTTAAAGCTATTTTGCACTGTCAGCATCAGTTGGGCAGCTCTAAGCACCATGTGCCATTTGACTGCACATTTCCCCTATTTACACTGTTGACTTGAACAAAGCTGTCTTTCTAAGCACTCTTCAGCTGACCAAACAAAGTGTTGAAATTAATAATAAAAGACATTTTAGATTAGTACAGTCTACTTTTGATACCATTTATTCATAGCAGTCCTATGAGGAACATTTACACAAAGCATCCAGGTCACACAAATACTAAGGACCGAAAGAAGCAGGAGCTAAATAATATGATCTGACTACTTCTGACAAATTAAACTGCAAACACAATACACAAGCCTTAGAGCTCATTGAACAAAGGAGATTACTTATAGATTGCCAAAAAAAAGCGACATCTGTTACTGGGGTCTATACAAAGAAAATATTACTGTTTAAATGTAATCAAAATGATTCTGCAGCTCTTAAAATACAGTTCAATTTAAATGTATTATTTGGGGTTTTTTTGAAACTCAATGTTTTGTAAGATTTTCTTTATTGCTTAAAAAAATGCTTTTCTCCAAAATATTTCCTAATAAATCTTGGAATTCTTTTCAACAGGTCTAAGTATAGTGAGCAATACTGCTTACAAAAGCCTTTTAGTTATATTGTCGTAGCTCTTTGGATTGTCAATCAGTGTTTAGGTATATTTTTTCTGAAACTTTCAGGCTGTACACTGTACTTTTAAAATGTTATCATATTAAATTAAATATTCACAGTAAAGCTAAGGGAATTGGGGAGGTGCATATCAATAATTATATTGATTATATATTAAAGGATCAATTATTCATTTTATGAATACACAGAAAGTTTAAAATATTTCAAATCTAAAGTCTTTCTTATAAACAGAGCACTATAAATATAAACTCCATAAATTCCATCAAATTTACTTTGCACTTACCCATTAAGTGCTTAATTAAAGTTAATTTTGAGAGCAGAGATTCCTATGATGACTGAAGTATATCAGATTATTTTCTCTTTTATGGCAAAATCATTAACTGGAAAGGGTCCTTGAGATCTCTAGTCTAACCTCTTGCTGAAAGGAGGGTTATTTTTGCCTTTAAATCAGGTTGCCTACAGCCCTTTTGAAAATCTCCAGACAAATTCTGAAAAATCTTCAAGAATGGAGAATATTAACTTCCTTTTGCCCGAGACACCATTTGCCATCATTGCTGTGATGTCTCACAGCTGGTCAGGTGCATCCTGCTTTTCATCAAGAGGCCCAGTTCTTTTCTGCAAAGCTGATCTTGTGACAGCCAGTGCCCAGCCTGCACCAGTGCATGGGGATTTTCTGCCTCAAGTGCAGGCCTTTACATTTGTTGACCTTGTTTCTGCTTGTACCATGGTTGCAAGGTTCCGTGGGTTTGTATATTTCCAGCTCATTTAAGTATATTACAAGGTTACCCTCCTCTGAGCTATTACAGTAGTATGTAACAGAACACAATAGAGTAGCCTAGTTCTGTTGAAAGGGATGTACAGTGATCATGCAGTTCAACCACCTGAGCCAACCAGAAGTGAAAGTATGTTATTAAGGGCATTGTTCAAATGCGTCTTAAACACTGGGACAGGCTAAGGGCATTGACCACCGCTCCAAGAAGCCTGTTCCAGTGTTTGGTTGCCCTCTCAGTAAAGAAATGCTTCCTAATGTCCAGTTTGACCCTTCCCTGGAACAGCTTTGTACCATTCCCACGTGTTCCATCAGTGGATCCTAGGGAGAAGGGATGGAAATCTCCTCTCACTCCCCATGCTCAGGAAGCTATAGAGAGCAGTGAGGTCACCCCTCAGCCTTCTTTTCTTCGAACTAGAAAAGCTGCCTGTCTTTAGTGACTTCTCACAAAACACATCTCTCAGAACTCTCACCAGCCTTCTTGCCTTCATTGGGGTACATTTGAGAACTGTCACATCCTTCTCTGATTCTACAATTTTTAAATCATAGGGCCCAGAACTACACTCAACACTCCAGAAAGAGGCTGCACCAATGCTGAATACAGCAATAATCACCTCTCTTACACTGGCAGTGCAGTGTTTGATTCATCCTGGGATGCTGTTTGCTTGCCAGGCTGTCAGGGCTCACTGCTGACTCACACTGAGCTGCTGCCAATCAGCACTCCAACATCCCTCTCTGCAGGACTGCTCTCCTGCCACTTCTTTTTCAATTTATACTTGCGTCCAGTCTTATCCTTATCCTAGGAACAGAGAACCCAGAATTTGTTCTTGAATTTCATATCCTTGATGACTGTCTAATGCTCTATTTAGGTCCTTCTGCAAGGCTCTCATCACTCAAGAGACTCAAAAGCACCTCCCAGTTTAGTATCACCAGCATAATAATGGTGCATTCATCTCCTGCATCCAGATCACTGATAAAAATATCAAACAGAGCTGGCAGAACCTGGAAGGCTTAGCAAGAGATTTTGCTAGTAAAGACTGAAATAAGTAAAGCATTAGATTCATCAGCGTCTTTCATGCCTTTCATTAGCAGATCAGAAAGGTGAATCACCTTGATTCACCTCTGATTTCCCTGGTTTTCTTTTTGTTCCCAATATACCTGCAGAAGCCTTTTTTGTTGCACTTCACATGCCTTGTATGTTTTAATACCAGCCAAACTTTGGTATTGCTAATTTCATCCTTGCACCTCATACGGTGTTTCTATTCTTAGTATTATATCCCATCTTCTGCTTTTCATACACTCCTTTCTCGTGTTTGAGCTCAGCCAGATAGTCTCTGTTGGACCACATTGGTTTCCTGTGATGCCTGCTTTATGTCTTGAATATTGGGGTGATATCAGTGGCCAATAAAGGTTGAGTCAAAGCAGGTTGTGTCTACAGGAATGGACAAATTTCAAAAAAAATTGCTTATATTTGGACTTCGGGAGCATTCTAATATTTTGGCTTAGAATTATTTTTTCCTGATGAGACTATTTCATGTCCCTCATATCTGAATTACACATTAAGGCTGAGACATGCTATCTCTCTCTATCAGGGCTATAGACTACGAATAAATTCATATGTGACAGTTTATTTGCAATGAAAGGGTTGACAGGAACACTGGATCTTGAACTTGAATGTCAGGCCTTTTTCTCTACACCATGGTTTCCCTTTGCCATCATCAATCTGCATGAATGAAGCACATATACCCATTCTGTTCATCACAGACTTAAAAGTGGAAAATGAGATACAAATCCAGTGAGAATTCTAAAAAGCAGGAGCTTAATATTGAATCTAAATTCAAAGATGCCTGACTGGAGGGATAGATGGATAATACACATGAAAAAGAACCTAAGCCCAGAATTCTGTGTCTCCTGAAGCCTAAAATTATAGGGATTTAGAAGAATTATAAAAAAAAAGAGCGGAAAAAGTTGACAGAGGAAGTTATTCAAGAATGAATAAGATTTTCAGTAGAGCCAGACCTAAATCAAGGAAGAAGCCCGACAGTGCTGTTGGGATTGGAAAAGGTCAGTGACAATTGAAAGGATAGTGACACACAAGCAAACTGTAAGGAGGATAGAAAGTTAGAAATCAGGTCAGACTGAAGGATGGCTTCAAGACTTCTGGTCTACACTACTGCAGAAGACAATTAAGCAAATTATTGCAATAGCTAGAGTCCTCTTACAAAGTTTTAAAAATCAAAACATATTTCATAGTTGCCAAACCAGCATGCCTGCAGACTTTTGATCTCTTTCAATAAAAGTAAATAGAAGAAGGGTTGCACTAGTGGGGTTCTGGTACTGACACCTGTCAAGAGTGGCCTTAATGCACTTGCTTTTAAACAAACTGTAATATATTTGGAAATACCCATACAGAGGATTCATTTTTTTGAGGAGATTTTGCACAGTAAAAAACAAAAATTTAAAACAAACAAACAANAAAAAAACCCAAAAAAAAACCAAAAAAAAAAAACCAAACCAAAAAAAAACCCCAAACCAGCTAAAGAAACTGTAAGAGATTGACAGAAGCTGTAAGAGATTGACGGGAGCTGTAAGAGATTGACAGGAGCTGCAAGATCTCCTGTACAGATAATAAACATGTAAAAGGACATGGAACAAAGTGTTATAGCAAATGCAGAATGCCATGTAAACAAAGCTCACTGTGGTCAACAGAAATGGCAATGGTAAATGAAAGAAAGTTCTGAGTACCATTTTTGACAAAGCAGTGATGTTTCAGGGAGAAAAATAGTAAAAACCTTAGACAAAGAAAAGGTGTAGAGGAGAGAACATCTCAGTTACCTGCTTTTCAGAGTTTGGAAATTAACAATGGCAAAAGCAAGGTGGGCATGATTCAGTGGGATCCCTTTCCCACTTGATAGAAGTTCAGTTCACCCTACCTGAATATGCCATGCAAGACTGTAAAAATGGAGACTTTGCAGCTGGCTTTCATGCAAAGCTGTTGTCCTAATGAGAAAATGTGAAAGACTGAAGAACAATAATTTCATAGACCTGTAAATCTAAAAGAACACAGTCCTAGAGAAGAAATAAACAACTCTTAAGATCAAAGGCTTCATAGATCACCTTCACTGGAGGAATAAGTAGAAATTTATTAGTTGCTTTTTTTGCTTTTTTTCTTTTTTTTTGAAGCCAGCTCACAATAAGTATACAGTTTAATGTCAACTTAAATTACATCTGTGGTTTTCTGACAGATTCATTTGCTTTTTGAGGTTTGTGTCTAACACACTGACAGTTTCTAATCAATAGGAGGCAATTCCCTTTGAGAGTTATTAAAATATACCTTGCATTTAAATGCAATAAAAAGCATGACTGAACATGCCTCTGTTTCTCATAACACATAAATACCACATCTGGCCCATAAAAAACATGCATTATACAAAGGTTGTATGAATGCCAGATACATATTATTACATGGAACTGTTTTATCCATCTAGCCTAATTTCCAGATGTTTTATTACTTGTAGACAAGAGTATTGTCAAAACTGTTGTTGGAAGTCCATTTATTTCAAGAGGGCAAGGGACAGGAATAGCAAGTTTAAGCTACAGGAAATGTTTGTGATACAGTTAATGGCAAATCATGTGACTGAATCATCAGTGCTATCATATTTAAAGAGATGCACTTAAAAATTCAATGTCAGACTAAGATTTCACTCGACTGCATTTTAAATATGCACTTACTTATTCTTCCAGCAGTAAATGGCACATAACTGTAGGTAATATTTACAAAAAACAGAGCAAGCAACTAATGAAAATGAAATGGAAACCATTAGTACAAAAATTGCTGGTAACTGTAACCATATCCAAAAACATATCAAGCTGTCCCCTAAAAATTCTGAAGACATTGAAAACTAATATCCTTTAATTCCTCCAATTTGGAATTGGGCTGTGGGATTCTTCTTGGGTTTTGGGTTTGTTTTTTGGTTTCAGGTTTTTTTTGTTGGTTTAGGGGTTTTTTACTCTCTAAAGAACAGAAATATATTTTCAAATATATTTGAAATCAGAGTTAAAGTTCTTAAAGAACCATATGGCATCTGAAAAGCTTATTTGGGTCCCTCACAAAAGCCATGTTTCTAGTGAAATATGAAAAGTATAGGGTAGAGGAGGGGATGAAAAGGCATGTAGGTAAGCACATAAAAGAAAGGAAAAGCACCAGACACTATGTCATAAAAATGGTTTCACCAAGATGTCCAAAGAGACAGGATACAAAAAACGTTAAGCACAGCAAAGTAGAAATAAAGAATTATAAGAAGGCCACTAAAAAAGAAGTATTAACATAGGGGTTGGGCAGTAACCATGAGTTTTCCTTGTAATTAAAGTACATTTTATTAAATTCAGGGTTTGGTTTAATGAAATAAAGGTATACAGAGATGTGAAGGTTACCAAGTGAAAACACATGTTTTTAGAATAACTGATGTATCAGTGTGACACTTTTGATTTTACCCTTGAAAACAAACAAACAGAAAAGCAACAATCTTAGAATGACAACAGCAAATATACTTCACAATCCTACTCAAAATGGCATCAAAACATGACCTCATAATTTCTGTCTCTAAAAAAGTAACATTAACCCCAGGGTCTTTTCTATCCTGTAATATATCCTATACTGGCACTGAAAACCTAAAAGTTCCTCTGCTCAATTCGTTGTGAGTCCTGTTTCAAATTACACACTACTTCTCACACGATGCCTTCTTTTTTAGTAAGTCCCAAGCAGGAGCACAGCCATTTAAAGAAAACGCCAGACATTTCAGGTGAAGAGAGACAGACCTAATAGGGTCTCAGAGAAACCTAGAGGCTACAGTTTAGGGTTGACTTCATAGTTAATGACTGTTTACCGCTCTTCAAATTTACTAAACACCAATATTTAAAACAGGATTACACTATATCCACTAAAATAATAAAAAAAACCAAGTTCTTTTAAATACATAACAGCTGGGAGGGTATAATTAATTTCAGTCCCATGAATGCCCTGACCCTGTAACTTGTATTTACCTGAAACCAAACAAAGACTACAAAAATGTCCCAAGGCTTCAGACAGGACTTGAAAGATGAGAAAACATTTGTCATTCTGTCTATGAAAAATTTGATAGTTGATCCACCATCACTGATAATTCCTCAGAAGCTGAGCTAAGATGATGATCAATAATTTGCCCTACTTGTCAAGTTAAGACCTGTCCTGCTGCAGCCATCAGTTCTCTTCTCCAAAGATAGCTCCGACAACTGTCCGATTGGTTAGCATTCCAGCAGGCCCCCTAAACCAGTCAGAAAACCCGGGGCTTAGTGCATTGTCAACTACAAGACAAGGACATTTACAGTTATAGGTTGAGTAGCACAGCACAACAGATTGTCCTTGGTAAACACAAAGCTGGATATTCACTTTGCCTTGCTGTGGATAGCCAGCTGAATGGCTTTTCAGTGTGGTTTCAGACCAAAGCCAGAAGTCTTTCTTACATTCCATGTCTAAAGGATTGTGTATAATGACTGAGACAGCTGTGACAAGACTAAGGAGGTAATTAATATTTCTCACAGTATGTAGCCTAATTGCCATTGCATTTCTATTAGAAATTCTTTTGCTCTTCTATTGTAAACGGAAAGCAATCTGGAGCAAGAGCATACCTGATTCTGCTTGTACAATGGATTGTTCCGGGAGGACAGAGTACACAGAAATATTCTGTGTACAAACACCAGCAAGAAGAGAGAAACAATGCACCTGTGCAATGCTGGAAGGAAAATAACTTGTACATTCCCTGCAATGTTTCTGAGTTGGAAACATAAGTGATCCTTTTTGGATCGCACAAAGAAGGCCTGGTTAAATCAATCTTGAGACTGCATGACTCCTGCTATTGAAAAGAAAAACTACAGATTATCTGCACTGCTAAATATCCTGACACCCCTAGGGATCAAATCTGTCACTTAGAATACGTCTATAATGAAATTATTAGTCAATTTAAATTGACTAATTACAGCAGTATCAACAAATTACAGCAGTATAACAAAAAAATTCAAAACAAGCAGCTTGTTACACACTTCACAAGACTTACACATGTACACTCACATTATTATTTTCTCCAAAGCTACGAACACAAAGATAATAAATACTACTAGCAGTGTTTATGTTAGGTCTCCAAACACTTTGCAAAGGAGACACTGCACTGTAAATGTAACATGCTATCCAAAATCATGTTAACCAAGTCAGAGACAGAACAATCTCAAGCTAAATCAGAACAGATGAAAATTATATGGCAGGTAGAATTGGCCTCTTCCTCACCCTTTAGAGTAATGCATTCACCTGTGTTCTACTATCAGTTTTTATTCAAAGCATCTGCAAGGTCTCACTGCAACACCCTGTTGTCCAGGAGAAAGATCAGTGACTCTTTGATTTTCTGGTTTAGAAAATGCATCTGCCTTGTATGTACTCTGGGTCCTGTTTGCATACATGCTGTAATCCTAACACATGTTCTTGTTTCATTTTATAGGGACTAGTGGAAGAGTTTGTATGCACTGGCTTCTTTACAGCTCCATAAAGCATGACTCTTCTGTAATCAAAGTTTGTGTTAAAAATTAAATGAGCCTAAGGAGGACAATTTATATCTCCTTCCTCCCTATTCCCCCATCCATGCCATCCTGCATCAAGAAGACTGTACTTGACACTGCAAAAAAAAAAGGTTGGATTATTTTCTTCTTACCAGTCTGCACGCAGCTTGCTGCTTTTGGGGATCGTAATTCTGTATGAAAATAATAAAAAAATCATTAACAAGTTGCCAGCAGTGAACAATGCACCAGATCTAGTTTGGCAAACTACTAGAACACATTACTGGTTATCAACACTGACCCTTTGGACCTAAAGATCCCAAATCACAGAATCATAGAATGGTTTGGGCTGGAAGAGGCCTCAAAGATCACCTAGTTCCACCCCCTCTGCCACAGGCAGGAACACCTAGCACTAGACTAGATTCCCAAGAGCTCCATCCAACCTGGCCTTCCAGGGATGGGGCATCCACAACTTGTCCAGACAACCTGTTCTAGTGTCTCAGCAACCTTATAGTGAAGGATTTATTTCTAATGTCTAATCCAAATCTAGCTTCTGTCATCTTGCAGCTACTGCCTCTTGTCCTATCACTACATCCCCTTGTAAAGAGTACCTTTCCATCTCTCCTGTAGGCACCCTTTATGTACTGGATGGTGTTCTAAGGTCTGCCAAGAGTATTCTCTTTTCCAGGCTGAACTCCAACTCTCTCAGTTTGCCTTCATAATAGCGTTGTTCCCGCCTTGTGATCATCTCCATGGCCCTCATCTGGACTCACTAGAACAAGTCCATGCCTTTTTTATGCCGGAGACCCAGTGCTTCAGGTGAGGTCTCACCAAAGCAGAGGGGCAGAATACTGACACTGCTCTGGATGCAGCCCAGGACACGTTTGGCTCTCTGGGCTTTGAGTGCCCATGGCTGGGTCATGTCCAGCCTCTCAGCCATCAGCACCCCCAAGTCTTTTGACTCAAATCTATTATCAATCCATTCTCTATGTCCTTGTACTTGTGCTTGAGTTTACGAGATGTAGGACCTTCCATTTGACCTTGTTGAACCTCATGAGTTTTACACAGACCAGCTCTCAAGACTAACAAGGTTCCTCTGGGCATCCCTGCCCTGCAATACATCAACTGCAGCACACAGCTTGGTATTGTTGGCAGCCTTGCTGAGATTGCACTCAATCCCACTGTCCGTGTCACCAACAAATATTTTAAAGAGGGACAGTCACAATACTAACCCCTGAGGAATTCCACACATCACTGGTCTCCACTTGGACATTGAACCATAGGCTGCAACCCTTTGAGTGTGACCGTCCAGCCAAATCTTTGTCCACCATGTGATCCACTCATCCAATCCATGTCTCCCCAGCTTAGAGATGAAGATGTCATGCGGCACAGAGTCCTTTACAACAGAAAGAGCAACAAAAGCACCCCATTTTTGGAGCATCTCTTCCTTTTACCTTTTAGTAATCCTTTTCTTGCTAGGTGATCTTACTGCCCTTGAGCCAGAACTTGATGTATGGGACTTTATCTCAATAGAAAAATTGGAGCACTGAGTGACACATGCGCTCTTTTTAGTTCTTCTCTTTTGTTCTCCTACAAACTTACTTCTCTTCCAGGCCAACATAACTACAGTCATAGCTTTGTTCCATGTCCAGATCAGCTTTAGTAAACCCTACCTACCCCAGCACACAACAGTGAAGCTGTAGGATCCCTCTGTTCAGCTGCAGCACAGAGAGGCACAGCATGGCCAGATGATATAGAGCAGATGAAACTGCATTATGGTATCCAAGGTGAACAAGTGAAGACACTATCAATAGGTTACTGTTCCTAGAAACTTGTATGTCATATAAATTTCCCACATTAATCAGTGCATATTCTTAATTTAAATATAGCATGTATCACAGTTCTACTGCAGCTGGCTCTAAGCCAAGGCAACATGGCTGAAGGAATACTAGCAGGAAAGGACTTGTGCACAAAATGGATTAACAACAGCACCAGATTAGGTCAGCCTTACTTGGTCAAGCTCAAACACCCTATGGATGAAACACCACAGCCTCTCCAGAGAGCTTATTTCAGTGCTGCACTTAAGAAGTCACCAACCAGCCAGTTCTGATACACAGGGCACTGAAGTTAATGAGCTTCTGTTAGTCCAACCCTTAAGTTTCTCAAAGGCTCTCTGAAGTTGTACTTGCAGGAATGTCATCCTCTCTGACTAAACTGTATGTCCATAAACTGGATATTTCATCACAACAGACCAATGGGTCTCCACTTGAAAATACTGTGTGTGTTTGATTAGTGGAGACTTAGTTTTCAGAATAAAATCAGGAGAAAGAGATGAAAACTTTTCCAAGGCCAAAACAATTTAATTCACCCTAAGTTCAACATTTTAAGTGACAGCAAGGAAGGAGGCAGAAACAAAACAAGATGTGCTTAGGTCCTGAGAAATAATAATTTTATTTCTTGTCTCTCTAAACATAGCTGATTTAGCTTTTTTTTTTGCCACTGGAAAATTCTTCTATTGTCCCTAAAAAGGACATAGACTTGCCCCTGTACACTGGGGTTCCTATTATCCTGTAATCCGTAATCACTAAATTTGAATGTTAACTACACAGAATACAAACAATCGCTAGGTAGGCATCTGATTTGTATGGATTTCTTTAGTGACAAAATGCAGTAATGTTTATTTTGTAGCATAAGCACAAAATGGAGAAACTCAGCAAAAAACTCTGCACATGGAATCCTGGGATGGTTTGTAAGCAGCTAACAAGATGTACAGACTAGACAAATTGTTGTTGCAGTCACTGTAGTAACTGTAGTTACACTCTCAGGGTGAAGTGCGCAGGAATGAGGGACACTGATGCAGTGAGAGCATAGTACCACCTGCTGGTGAAGACGAGGCTTCCGAAGGGAGGAAAAGATACTGTCATCTTTCCCCATAATAGTTAGATATAGTTAAACAAAAACAATAAATAAATAAAACCTCTCTGTATAAACTTTTCCTCTTTTCTTTTTTGATTATTAAAGAAATCTCCAACATATAAACTTGCAAGGCATTGTGTGGACAGTCTTAGTGTTTTGTTATAAAAGAAAAAAAAAAAGGGGAATGTATATTACAGAGGGGCATAAAGTAGATGATTCATGTAGTCTGTACCTTCCAAGTACCTCAGCCAATGGGGGAAAGGAAGAGAGTGATGTGGCCAGAAACTCAGGATAAACAGGGGATTATGTCCTCCAACAATTTGAGAGATGTCAGGGGAATGCCCTCTCCCTTTATATAAAATTACATAAAGTAAATAAAGTTACTGGACTCCTCTGTTTCCTTTCTGGACATAAAGCTTTGGTGTTTTGAATTTTTCACACACTTCTAATCCAGGACAGCTCTACTACATCCTACTTGACAAACTGTGTCTGCAGTGATGACCAGTGCAATTTATCAGCAGTTAATGAACAGGCACAAATCATTACCCAAAACAGACTGTACAAAAGGCTTTACTCAGCCTTTTTCTCCCTCTGATATCTCATTGCAATTGCTGCAGACCAGAGAACCAGTGCTGATGAAACCAAAGACCTCAGAGCAAAATCTATTTGGGAGAAGCATATCTCTGTTAGAATAAGACACTCCATGAGTCTGAAGTCCCCAAACCCAGAGGCAGCACTGCTCCAAACCCCACTTTCACAGAATTCCCAGACAGCTGTGAAACAAAAAAAGACAAATCAACAAAAGACCATGAGGAGTTTTATAGCCACCCAGTAGCCTAGAACCTTTCTGCATCTGGCAAATGTTAGCACTTTTTACCAATATATTTTTCACACCTTCCAGGGGCTTAGGCACTGAAGCCACAGACCTGACCCAGTACTAGAATCATTCAGATTTCTTTCTATCCAAACAACATAACAAATACTAAAACTGGTCAGGCAGTAGCACACAATGGGGCTGCCAGTCTAAACCACAGTTTCCTTTACAAAAGAATTTGTGTGTATTGTATATGCTGTGTCCACAGTTTGCTTTCTAGCTGGTTCACCTACTTAACACTAATCATGCATCTGGCATTCATGAACTGTCCTTGCTATTGTTTGAAACATTTTCAGCCTGTGAGTTTCCTTGAAGTTACATCATTTAAACATCCTGTTTTCATTAGTTCTTATCCCTAATTATGTATGTCAACATCAATACCAACATTCTCAGAGTGTAGCTCACAGACAGCTCATGTATTATTGTCCACTTGGAAATTCTCTTCAGCCAACAAACATGCTTAAAGTCAGACAGTTCTAAACCTATCCTTCAAGCACTCACTGGTCATACACAAGATTTCTAGGCTGTCAGGGTTTCCAGCTTTCTAGATGTAATCAATTCCTGGATAGTCCTAATATATAAAAGACATCCATAAAAAGATATCTATACAAAGTGACCAGGATGAAAACAACATATATTTGGAAAAATGTGGACATACAATAACCATACAGAAGATCGTGTGCAAGCTAGGTTAGGAACTTACAGTGCAGCAAATGACTCTCTGCTAGTTTATTACATTTCCAAACTGCAGCCCTTGATAGACATTTATTTCATTTCCAAACTGCAGAATCTTGACAATCTTCCCTATACAAAATTACTGTCAGCAGCTACATGTAGTATGAAATTATCATACCACTTTATTCAGTCACAACACCCCCTTGTAGGCAAGACCTTCACCTGAGGTACCCTATGCTATGCCATGTACCTAGTAAGAAAACAGCTGCACAGAAAGATTCAGTTCCATCTGCAAATAATATGTACTGCTCATATGCTCTACTATTCAAACAGCAGAGCAGCAGAACTGATTACAACTATGGTTAAAAACACTTCCTTGTGATCTGTCAGTTTCAGGTAACTTAAGAATTTAGCTTAGTGTCCTGGTTTAGGGCAAATTTGGGAGAGGGAAAGAAAGGGAAAGAAAAATAA
>VZTB01009941.1:0-24478 GCA_013397245.1 Thryothorus ludovicianus
TGGCTTCTCCTCCGCGGGTGGCAAGCATTCCTGGAAGTAGCGGCGGAACTCCCGGTGGAATAGGGAGAGGGATACCGCAGGGAATTCAGGTAATTTACAATGTATAATACAAAACATAAAAGCTGTTATTTACAAACTTTATAAACTGTAATAACTTATAACTCTTACAACAAGAACTTAAGTAACTTTGCAGATTCATTCATAACAAGACATTAGACACTGTTGCCAAACCACTGCTCCAAAAATGGTTGTCTTCCTATGCAGAAGCACTTTGAGAAGCAGTCAGTGTGCCAGATGACCGAATTGACTCATGGGACTGTGAAAACACACAACCTGGCTGCATGAGAGCATTTAAACATAGGGTGACATCCAGTCATTACTGATAAATCCAGACTCATGCGTCAAGCAGTCAAACCTCTCAGTGATAAAATCCAGCACAAAATATTTCCACTCCTGGTGGAAATATTTTAAACTCGCATTAAACATAATAGAACAGTTTAAATTTCATTAAACTGTCAGTCAGTTCCACACCATTCAATTTTTTAATGCAGAATTCAGAGAGGAAAAACAGAGAAGTAGAAGCAATTGCTTCTAAATATTTTGATATTTCTTATTTCTTTTAAAGACAGCATGAGCTCAAAAAGAGAAAAATCTGTTACTCAAACTGTAAGTTTCCATTTACAGGAGCATAAAAAAGAAATGAAAAAATCTGTAAAGACAGCAAATTTTAATACTTCATTGCATAGACAAATAGTGGTTGGTATTTCTGTCGTAAGTATTTTATTTATTTTGCTTCTAGTGTTCTATAAAGGAAAAAGAAAATATGCCTTACAAAACATAAAAAACTTCGACATGAGCCCTTTTAGTGTGGCAGCTAAGCTACACAAACAGACATTCTTTTATTCCGATTTTTTTTCTCTTCCTTCCTACAGCTTCACTCCAAGAATATATGTGCCCTTACTACAGAGCTTGTGAGATGCATGCAGAAGATTTATCTCATCAAGATATTGAAAATGAATTGACAGAACACTAGAAACCACCAATTTTTTGAAAAAGGAGAATTATGCTGCCACAGTCATTTGTCATTTTACTCTTGATACAAATATGTTGGGGAGGACAGTATTTAGTTTAAACGTATTCAAGTTACATTTTTAATTTTAATTTCCTGAATGTTCTCTGGAAATTAGATTATCATATTGTTTTCTAGGCAGATATTTTGTCTGCTACCTAGAAAATCTTATTATTTCTTGCTTTTCATCCAAAACATATTACTGTGTTTATTGCCTTTGCAAGAGAATGGCAATTCAGATTCTGAAATTGATAAATATGTATACAGGTAGTATTCAGACCTTGCCCTCTGTTCTGTGTCATAGTAAGCTTGCTTTACTTAGAGGGTTAGAAGGAAATGGTTGTGAAAACCATGGGCTTTTTCCCCCTCTTCTTTAAAATTCAAGATTAGGATTCTCAAATAAATTTTAGACTGGAGTATGGATAGAGTGGTTAAAAAATAGCATTTTAGTTTTACAGCACTGTTTGAGTGTGATCGTGAAAGACAGTCGTATAATTCTACTGAGATCATGTAAGTTTTTCTTGCAATGAAATCATATGTTTGTTCTTGCCAAAGGACAGTCTATTCCAGGCTATGGTCCCCACTGGTTGATATCACATTTAACTGCATTGTCAACTTGAGAGTGAACACTCAGTCTAATTCAGGAATGTGGATGCAATTGCATTTCTGTAAAATTAACCATTGTACACGACATTAATTTTATGTTGGCTTCATGCCAGTTGTGAGACAACAAGTGATAGCTTCTCCAGAATCAAGCTGGAATGAAGCTTCTGGACAGTGCCTGATTCTGCATAAAGTGTTGAAGTAAATACATTTGTTTGGTTTGGGTTTTTTGGTTATTTTGTTTTGTTTTGTTTTTGTTGGTTTCTCTGCAGTGTTGATCCCATAGTCAGTTTATACCAGATGACCCTTTAGCAACCCATATATTCACTTTATATTGTCTGGAGCAAGAATCTAACTTTATATGTCACAGACTCACAAACTCACTCTCAAATGCAGTAAGAACAGTGTTGTGGCGTGGGTTCTGGGTGAATTTTTCCTATACCTTTATATCAAGGTCCTGCCTTTCATTCAGTTGGTATGCTCCTGGTTTCCCCTCCCTGCATCCCGGCACGCCCTGTGTCGGGACCCCCTGGGCATGTCGGGATGCCACCCTATGAAGCCCCTCGCGTGACTGTGTTCGAGGTCTTTTGTCCATGACCCCTTCAGCGGCAAGTAAACTTGGGCTGGAACTTCACGGGCAAAAGGTCTCCTCTCATTCTCTTACTCAAACCAGTCGGGTTGGATGAAGCTGCATTTCTCAGAGCTTGCTGCTCTAAGGACTCCGCCGCAGGCACCCCCGTTCGCCTGGGCAGTTCCCTGGACGTGTTGCAGCTCTTTGAAGCTACGCTGAGCCAGCCAACGACAAGAACAGGAGAGACTGACTTGTTTCCCCCGCAGAATGGTAGTGCTTATCAATTATTTAGCAGAGGACTTTTGCTATAATTCCACTGAAAGGCAATTTTTATTCTTTATCTGATAAGCAATAATTAATATTGTCAAGCAAATAAGTAAATTCAGAGCCAATAAAAATCACAGCACCAGTATGAGGATGTTGTGTTCTTAGAGTTCCCAAAGTTGATTGCCAGCCTTCACCTGACAGAAAAAAAGGCTGCCCTTCTTTTTCTACCAAATATCAAATTATTTGGCAGGAACGCAGAAGTCTAACAACCTTGCAATGAGACACTGAGAAGGAAATAGTGACTGCAGAATGCAGTATAGATGACATTAGGAGTTATTGATTCATCCTGAATACTTCTTCTGGAACAAAAATCCTCTATATGCATCTTCAATAGTCAATCCAGGCATAAAAAACACAATAATATATTTCTATCTTCTGCAGTTTTGGCATAGTATAACAGAATCTGGTGTTTTCTAGAATAGGCAGTAATTTTAATATGCTTTATATAGTAGTATCTTTATATGTGTGTATATGTTGCAGCAGATATATGGTGCACTCTGTTTGCCTGCATGTCCTTGAACATGCAAAGGTCTCAAATTTACTACAAACATTAGTGTATTGTGCAAGTTGCTGCTTTAAATCCCTTCCAAATACAAGTTAACATACAATAATGCAGCATTTATATACTGATTTTTGCCTGAGAATGTCAAACCAAATTGAAGAGTCTAAGTAAAAATTGTACCTCTCTTTCTCTACACAGAAAAAATGTGACTAGATAGACGAAATGACCTGGTCTCAAACTATACTCTTTATGATTAAAGTTCTTCATGTCATAAGCCCAGTATAGCTAATAGATGACCTGAAGTTCCAAGATAAATATTTCAGTCATAAACTTTCTCCTCCACTGCAGCAGAACCTTCTACCATAAAGATATAGCTCACTTGTATAAGACAAGACATTCAGTCGGTAGATGGCTAAAAACCATGAAATAGTTTCTCCTAAGAAATAAGGGCCATCATAAACTTCAGTGACTTCTGTAACTATAAGAAACCTTTTTTTTCCTTAGCATTGAACACCCTTCAGCAGCATTTCCACTGGAGGGGAAAAAAAAGGCCCTAATCAATATATATTTCTAAATACTAAACTCATACTGTTCAAGGAAAAGAGGATAGAAAAAGGCTGCAGTACACATGACAACCACAGACCTAATTGCTAATGGAAGTTTAAAGAACTTGGATCGTTTGGTAATATAACTTGCCCTAAACCAAAGGGCAAAGTCATGACAGCAAATTTTTGCTTTCCAAATTCACTTGTATGATTATTTCTTGATGTTTATATATTGTCACAGGGATTCAGTAGAAGTTAAATGTACCTTCAGAATCCCTCCAAAGGGATCAGCTCTGGATCTACAATATTTGCCGAAACCTGAGCACTGCATATGAGCTGATTAGTGACATCTAGCTTCAGAGACAAAGGTAATTTTTGCTTCCACTGAACCTGAAACTCCAACCAAACAGCAACAGGAATATTTAAAGCTAGATTACTGCTTTTTGCATGTGTGTGTGTGTGTGCGCAGACTGAAAGACCGTACTTACTACCAGAATATATTCTTTCAGTCATCTATATTTCTAATGGCTGATTTGGTATTAAAGAGCCTATGTTGTGTGCCACGATTTCAAAGATTAGGCACGTTTCTTTAATATAATGTTGAAATGGTAATTTACTTTGTCTGCTGATGTTCTTTTTTGACAGCCCAAACCTGCTATAGTGTGAAATCAGAACATCTTTATTTTCACTATATATATGTAAACACAAAAAGCAAATGTCACTGTTGCTAATGCCTTCTGTTTTCAAAAGCAGTTGTGCCAGCATATCCCTGATCCTGATATTATCTATAGAACAAATCATAGACTAATTATCCTTTACTTGTAAACATAAGCAACATAGCACAAGAAACCTAAAATAAACCAAATGGCAAACAAAGGGGAGTGTAATTTGTAGCCCAGTTATCACTGGTACTCACACTCTTAGACAGACATCTAAATCAGACTTGTGACTCTAGAACAACAAAAATTGAATGATTAGTCCTTTCTTCCAGCATAGCATTGGTTCCAAGAAGGTGGAAATCCAAATTTAGGAAGATATTTAACTTGCTAGCTCACATCTAGGTTTTCCATCCTAGTGAAATGAAAAGTTAGGAGCCAAATATGAACTACTCGGGCTGTATCCGAGCCTTAGACACAATCAGCAAAAAGTGGTTATATTTTAGCTGATCATTACTTTCCCCTGATAAACTAAATGTCAATGCAGTCTCATAGTCTCCTTCAGTACTGTCCTGGTTTAGGGCAAATTTGGGAGAGGGAAAGAAAGGAAAATAAACAAACTTCTAGATGAACTACCCCTCCTTTTAGCTGAATCAGGATAGGAAAATAATTTTCTTGGTAGAAAGTGGAAAAAGTTGTTTATTTAACAGATAAAACACTCTTTAGCCCAACAAATGAAAGAATAACACTGAATAACAAAAAAAACTTCTTGCCGCTCCACAGAGATGTCAGAAAGTTTCTCTCATGGCTGTAGCTCAGTTTAGTTGCTGTCGGTTCCTTTGGTGGAGAGGCCGGGCCCAGGCCAGGCCTGGTGGCCAAGGGCTGAGCTCCTGGTGCCTTTTTTGGGTGTTTAGTCTAGAGCAGGTTCAAACAGTTTCAATAAAAGGGAAAAAAAACACAGTTCAGAGAACTTTTCTGCTTCGGCTAGCAAAAAATTACTAAAAAGTAAAGGAGAGCTCTCTTCTGCTGTCCACACCCTGCCAACAACACAGGCCGTGTGTGTCTGAAAGCTGCAGACTCTTATCATTATGTTTTAAAAACAACTGCCTCAGGAATTCCAGTGTGTCTTTTTCACTCTCAGATCCAATTTTTAAAGGTACAACACTTATTTCTGAACTAAACAGATGAATGGGGATACAATTTAGCATCAACCCAGGACAAGTACAAAGTCAAATATATTTGTTTTATCTGCTGCTACAACTAACTTCTGACCTCACTCTTATTTGCATGTTTTATTTTACACACTGAGTGGTTGTACTGATCTGCATCAGCATTTCAGAGACACAATATGAAGAAACAAAACTACCCTCAAATTTTTCATATTTTCTTTCCTTAAAGAATTCAAGTGATATAACTCTTTAGATTAGGGATAGTTGCACTCATATACAGACATAATATCATAGCAATTTTCCAATGAGAAAGAGAAGAACACAAGGGGGAGGATGAAGTCCCACTGTGAATATGAATGACCATGCATTTTCTTAACAGCTGATGCTGTTAAGAACAATCATACTTCACCAGGTGATACTAAACAGAGGACTGCAATTTGGAGAGCCTCCTTCACTAAATCGATGTCTTAGCAGCACCACAACAAAGCTGTTTTTGTTTGTTTGTTTGTTTGTTCAGGTTGTTTAGGGTGGAGTTTTTTGGGGTTTGTTTCTCTTTAGTGAATACAACCATGTCTTTCTTAGAGGTTATATTAACTTAGGGGGAAAAAATACATACTTTCTTTTCTAAAGAAAAATAAACCCGCATCCCAAACTGATTCAACTACCCCAAAACTTCTGAAAATCTGTCTCATGAAAAGGAACCTGGGGGTCTTAGTCAACGGAAAGTTGAACATGAGTCAGCCATGCCCTGGCAGCCGGGAGGGCCACCCATGTTCTGGGGTTCATCAGGCGCAGCATTACCAACTGGGCAAGAGAGGGATTGTCCCGCTCTACTGTGCACTGGGGCCGCCTCATCTCAAGTGCTGGGGGAAGTTTTGGGTGCCACAACATAAGGAGAACATCAACCATTAAAGTGTGTACAGAAAAGCACAATTGAGATGAAAACTCTTGAGAACAAGACTAAGGAGAAGCAGCTGAAGTCACTTGGCTTGATAAGCTTTGAGAAGTGAAAACTGAGGTGTGACCCCTCCATAGTCTGCAACTCCCTCAAGGGGCAGAGTAGGAGATGCTGATCTCCTCTGTTGGGTGACTGACAATAAGACATGAGGGGGGAAATGACACACATCAGGGGAAGTTCAGATTGGATATTAGATAAAGGTTCTTCACTGAGAGGGTCACTGGTCTCTGGAGCAGGCTCCCCAGTGAAGTGGTCATGGCCCCAAGCCTGTCAGAGTTCAAAGAGTGTCTGGAAGATGTTCTTAGCCATGTGGTTTAGTGCTAGGTAGTCTTGTAAGGAGTAGAAAATTGGACTTTATGATCACTTTCAAACAGATATTCTGTGATTCTATGATCTGTTCAAATCTCTTATCATTACTTGCTGATACAATAAAATTATGACAGGTTATGTGTAAACTTGAACCACAGAATATTTTTTCTATTGTTTTAAACACCTTATACTGAGTTACCAACATAATTTTTTTTTTAAATTATGTTTTACTGACTTCACAATTTTAAAGTGTCTCTAAACCTTTGAAAATTAATTCAAAATGAGGGAATAACTGGAGCAAGGCTAGTGGGACCATTAGTGTTTACAACACTATTTGATCCAGTTAGCTTTTCTTTTTCCCTGGGCCCTATCTCTGCCTACATGCCTGTTTATTGTTATGTCCCTGGCCCGGTGTTACATGAAAATATAACTTCTATTTAAAAAAAAAAGTTAAGTTTTTAAAGTCAAGCTTTTATCAATTGTGTTCAGGGAAATAAAAAAATTGAAAATACACTTGTGCAGTTATTCTATAAAATAGATTTTAAAAAAGGTAACAAAGAATATTATGCTTGACACTAGTATATTTGGTTGGGTTTTTTTGGTTTGGTTTTTTTGGGGGGGGGAGGGGAAGAAGGTGTGTGTGTGGGGAGTTTGAGTTTCTGAGTGATTCAATATTTCCAGGTAAGAAACTATGACTACTCTGAAGACAATGCTTCTATCTTGCCTTACTGCAGCATATGCTTTAAATAGTTTTTCCCAGTTTTGTTTTAGTCCTCTTGTTTCTCGTAATTGCAAATGATTCAGCTTTATCCTTCTGAATTCAGACTATTTCAATCTTATACAACACTCATTCCTCCAATCAGCAAAGTTGTTTGACAAAAATCTTCCCTTGCCTTAATGACACATAAAAGACTGAATCAAGGTACCTTACCTTGATTCAGTCACCTCAAACTTTAATAAGAGTAATGTAAAGGAAATTCTATCATTGCCTTTTTATTTTTCCTCAAAAAAACACAAGGAGTTGACTGTATCTTGACTGTTCCTTTTGCTGTATAATACTATTGCTTTCACCTATCTAGACTGATTTGGATGTAAATACTTGTTTATACTAAAAAGTGGAGGAAATAATAAAACATACCTAGTATATTTCAGAGTTCTTTTGTTATGAGTTTTAGAGCAAAAAAGATATTTCACCAGAGCTTTACATCATATTTGTTTAAAATGTCCTTAAAGAATTCATACTAAGTTCAGGCAAGCTTTTATATAGTTAAAAAATTATTTTTCATTAAGTTGAAATTTACGTTTACATTAAGATATAATTTCATGCTTTAATTTTCCATTAAGAAATACCTAAACTTGGTTCAGTATTTTCATTTAAATTCAGATTCTAATTTTTCTATTTCTTAATGAAAAGAAAAATCGTAACTATTTCTGATGTGTCACTGGTATAAAGCACATGAATTAAAATAAGCTTTGCATTAAATTTCCATAAAGTAAAAAAGAAGTCAGTCAAGGACTTAGACCTGCAAATATCATCAGAGTTTGAAGGATTAAATCCCTATCTTGGTGTGTTGTTTGAGTTCAAAATTTAATGGAAACTTTTAGAATTTCAAAATATGTGCAGTGAAGTATATAAGATATATAATTAAAAAGGAGGTATTTGTGAACGCAGGACCTAAAGTTCTGTCACTGCCCTAATTTATCAATTTTTTAGATAAAACCTGATGTTAATATGCTGACTGTAGCTTTGACTTACCAAAGGTCGGTTTAACATCAGTAACTGACTATGTACAATATAACTTGCCTTCACAAAGTCAGACTTCAGATGGCTGGCCAATCGACAAACTGATGTGCAGTTTTCTGTCCAAGAGCGTGCTACAAATATGTCTTTTTTCTTGAGTTGCCAGAACAGACACAAGAGCATTTCATGGTAAACAAACGTATGTTCTGGTTTACCCTAAATTCAGGCTTGCAAAGGACAACAATGCTATTTCAGGTCAGTTTGAATGATGTGCAGAGAGGACTGAGAAAGGCAATCGTGCCAGACCCGGTAATCCCCATCTTATATTGAGAGACTGCATTGTCCAAATTCAGTGATCTCTGCTTCCATAACTCTTGTCCTCCTACCTCTTCTTTATCCTTGTTGCAGTTTAACCCTACCATGCAGCTGCTCACTTGCTCTCCCCCTCCATTTCAATGGCATGGGGAGATGAATTGGAAAAAAAGATTAAAACTCATGGGTTGAGCAATGGACAGTTTAATAATTGGAAAAATGGAAATATAATAACAGCTATTATTGTAATGAAAAAGAGGAGAGAAAGATAAACCCTAAGAAAATTGAGTCATGTGCAATGCAGTTACTAACCACCCACTCGTGGATGCCCAACCTGTCCTTTAGCAGGGATTGATGGCTCCTGGCCAGTTTCCCCCCAGTTTATATTCTGAATGTGATATTCTGGAGTGTGGAATGTCGCTTTGGCCAATTTGGGTCAACTATCCTGTCTGTGCTCCCCTCAGATTGTTGTGCACCTGCTCCGTGGCAGGGCATGAGAAAGTGGAAACTCCTTGACTTAGGGTATGCACCACTCAGCAACCCTAAGCCATCAGTGTGTTATTAATGCTATTCTAAATCCAAACCATTGAAGAACTGCACCAACTACTGGGAAGAAAATAATTCTATCCTACCTAAATCCAGGACAACGTCAATTTTTTAGTGAGCCTCATCTGGCAGTTTGGTCTTCTTGGTGTAGGGCACAGAAAACAGGCAGGTTTCAGATTCACAATAATTTACTAAAGTTTACTGTTTGCTTTCTGTTACAGTTTGAAAATTATATAACACTAAGTAACATAAAAATACTGTCACAAGCAGTGCAATAGTGGCAACAACAGATATTTCTGAAGTGTACTGTAACCTGAGCATGCAGATATCTGATACCATCATTAACACTGATGTCAATATCAGTGTTTAATTGTAGACTACTAAAGGTTTTCTACCACTTCTCTCCAAAGAGCATCTGCCTCACACTACTTCATTTTTGTCTTTACTGGCATATTTTTCTTTCCATCGTTCTCTTCCCCTGGCCTTTATTTCCAAAAGCAAACAAGCAAACAAACAAAAAACTCAAAAAGGCAAACAAAAACCACAAAAAAACCCCCCAAAACCCCGCAAACAACCAAAACAACCCACTTAGTAAGAAGAATGCATAATTTCTTGTCATTTACATATTTTCTCTTCCAAGCTGGCTTAAGGAGGTTTTTACTGATTTTTTTTTACTGTTTTCTTCTATTTTAATGGTGAATAGAAGTAATGTGATATTTATTACCATTCTGCTATTTATTCAACTTATGCTGACCTCTTAATTGTTCTTGAAAATTTGTTTTATTGCTCAGGCATATGCCTTCGAAAATAGGAGCAGGTGACAAGTATCTTTTGATTCGGTGTGTTGAAATGTACTGTTTGTTTATTTAGATTTTTTCTTGTTCAATTAGAGGAATAAAAGTAAATTATGCTTACCTTACTTGCAGGGTTTAAGATTACACTGAACAAGACTCAGTTTTCAGTGTTCTAAAGATGGGTTTCTTATAGCTTAAGCTTTTACCTAACTTAAAACTGTATTTTATTTTTGCCTTTCTGAAAACTCATCATATATTTATAATCATTTTTCTACTGAAAATAGTAGTCTAGATCAATCATAATATTATATTAAAGCATGGTGTCAAGTAGCTGAGTTTTTTTTAAGCCAGCTTTGTTATCTTTGAGAGAGGCATAGAATACAGAGTTCATAGAACTTTAAAGAATCAGTTTGGACATAATCAATACAAAATGTAAAAATGCATATTCAAACGCAGAGTATTTCTCAAGACAAGTCCTTTAGGACAACTGAAATGGAATAATTTTGTATCTTAAACATACTTTTATTATTACTTAATCAGAGAAATTTGATTTCATAGTTACTGAAGTAGAGCTCTGCAAAACTGCAACTACTATTCAATTATTTTTTGTTCCTCTTTATGACATTTTTCCATTTTAATCAAGATTTTGACGCAAGTCGCTTAAAATCAATTGCAGAAAAAGTTTTTGAGAGATGTTACAGATGTTCATAAGGTCATTTCCAACCTTTCCATTGTTTTCCTATATTTTTGATTGGTTTAAAGTCAAGTATGTTCATGTATTTTATTGAGTCAAGAGTTCAGTGGGAGTTGCTTGGGAAATGGAAGGCACATAGAGAGCAAAGAATTATTCATTGTGATGCTTGCAGTGAATGCAGCTAGGAGTATTAATACTGATGTTTAGGTTGTTTTGGTTTTGGGGTTTTTTAAGAAGAAATATTAAAGAACTGAATAGTTTGCTGAACTGCAAATTAAGGTGTCATAGCTAATGTTGGAGGTGTAGTCCCTGTTGCCACACCTATAGAAATAGTATATAGAAAATCAAAACCATGTTTCACTTCCAAGGCATTACAAATTTCAACTTGTTAACTATTACAATTTATCTATAAACACTTTATACATATGTGTTAATTATTGACTACTCAAAGCATGATAGCGTCTAAAGTGGCGAACCAAGATAAGTTTCCCTGCATGTCCTACCAAAAACAAAAAAAAAGACATCCAAGGCCATAAACAACTCACTATTTTAATAAAACTGCTGAAGTTGCTAGCAGCTGCTGAGCTACAACATCACCAATACTCTGCTCTAGGAAAATGGAAAACAATTAGTTGCCCCAGATACGCATATATTTAAATATTTTTTTTTTCAGATCATGATATTAGCCAGAAACTACAGAAAATCCTAATGTCTAATTTGTTTCCAATAAGTGAGTCGCTTATGACAACCAAAGGCAGCTTTTGAAAATAAGGAAGAGAAAAAAATTTTTACAGAACCACTGCATGTCACAGTCTCTTGAAAATGAAGTGCATTACAGCAGACATAAAAGAGCATGCTGCAGTTAGACAAGCTATAATGAGTTCAGTGTGTTAGTATGCAAGTTAGGAAAGATTTCTTGTCTTTAATACAACATTTTTCATTATCATTAGTCCTTGAGGTGCATGCCAACCTTTTACTGGTGAATACGAATTATGGGAAAGCCTCTAGGAAAGAAGGAATCACAGCTTCTTGTTTTGAATTATTGCACTACACAGTTTTACACACATATCAAAGGCAGAGAAATACAGATTCCTGATATCATGAGCTACAATCCTTAAAACTTTTTGTCTGAAAATGAAAGTAATGTAAAATAAAATTTATTTCCACAAGAGTTACAGTAACATCTTCATAAAAAAATGGATTTAGGAAAGAAACATCTATGTAATTAAAGACTGTGGTTTAAGGGTTAATGCAAAGAAAAGTACTCTTTGCAGATCTTTTAAATCAAGAGGAAAATCAGAAAAACAGGTTCTATTTTTCTCAGAATCAGACATTTCAGTCAATACATTCAACTAAAAATAATGTTAGCAAATAGAAAAGAAGAAATGTGATGGAACATTTCTAAATCACCAATGGCTCTGTGCTGTTTGTCAATACTGTCCTAGCATTTTTGAAAAAGCAGCTGATAAGGGTAAAACTATGGCCTTAAAAACTTCACTGTGTCCAAACATGGACCTAGCAGCCAAGCATCCAAATCCATTTACAAACATGCAGCTGCTGTGGAAGAATGGTTTTGTGGCAAATAAACTCCTCCTTTAAGTCATGAAGTCATGAAGTTATCCTCTGTCTTCCTAACTCAGAATTTTCCTTACACACACTGGACTGATACTGCATTTGGGAAGCAATTTTTTTTTAAATATAGGATTCAAATTATCCTGGAAGAAAAAAAACAGTAACACAACTCCATCCATCCCCCAAAAAAACCTGCCAGAAAATATTACAGAAATAAAATAATGCCCTTCATTTTTGTACAATTACTCTGAAGGAGAAAAGTATAACACCTTATGAGCAAATCATAAATAATTTTAATTAATTATTTGTAAATAAATTTTAGTAGACATAATGGGTAACAGTGGAAATATACCTTTTTTTTTTTCTTGTATTTTGAGAGAAGGACTAGAAAAGTTAGCAACTTGCAAAAAATTTCATCACAATTTAGAAAAATATCTCTAATCTTGAAGCTGTGGTACAATTCATGAAAATGTCATTTAGGAAATTAGAATTAGCTGGAATCTGTTCTGAATCAAAACCAAATTTGACTGTTAGATAACATATCATTATAAGCAGACATTTATTTTAACAATGGACTCTCATGATGAATTCCATTAAATCCTCCTAGAGAACTGGAATATATTATACTTTATCTACTCTAAGAATATTTTCCTACAATCTTTATGATTGTCTTGCTAATTCATATCTGTCCATGCTAATATTAATTTTTTAATAATGAATCTGCAGAATTTGCATCCTTTTGTCTTCAAATGCCTATTAAAGCACTCAAATCAGCAAAGTTTTTTTGTAAACTCAGTTCTATAGGCATAAACAGTCCCATTAAAGATAGCAGGTTTGGTTAAAACTAATCCCACACTAGATTAGATCTATGACAATTTTCAGTAATGTGAAATACACTCTTCCAACCGAAGAAGAAAAATATCAGATATGACTTAACTGTTTTTGTCTGTATTTCTATATTGTTCTTTTTTTTCTCCTAATTTTCCTTCTATACCATATTTTATTCCTAAATTCCTAGTAAAGCAAAAGGTAAAAGTTAAATCAACAAAAGAGTCAGTAGCCACTTTGTTCCCTTTTACTTGCATGTTAAATCTTCATGTATTCCTTTATCGGAATGACTTTTATCTAGTCCTAGAATGCTGAATCTTTGGCTGCCACCATGGAAAGTCAAAGGGAAATCATTATTTTCATGTTTTCTAATTTTTTTGTAATTTAAAACATGAGTTAATGTTTTCACTGAGGTGTTAAAATCAGGCTGTTTGAACAGTCACAAATTCTCACTACAGAAACATTCCCAGAAGAGTGAAATTTATTTAACTGCCCCAGATTAGGAATGCCTGAGCTGCCCAGTATGTTGGTGGCTAAAAAAGTCTTGTCAAAGTAGCACATTTGATTGGCCATTTACCATTTACTTACACTTTTTCCACTCTTTTTTTTTTTNCCTTGGGCTAGATTAACGTTTGGTTTTGATCAGTTTGGTGGTTCTTGCATTATACAGACGTTGCACAGCATCTTATCATGTCTATGTAAATGGCAAGAGCGTCCAAAAGGTTGGTAACTGACCTACCTGCTGGCCTAATGAAAAAGTGGCTATTACTCTGCTGTGGACAGGAAATACCTTGCTTTTTATGAAATTGTGGAGTACTTTGTCAAGTGGATTCCCACTGATGCCAGTCCTGACTCTATTAAGATGTCTGTCTACAGCACCACAGATCAGCCCATAATAGAACAGTAGGGGAGTGATCAGGAATCAGCAGTCAGAATTCAGATGAAAGGGGCAATTTGCATTTACTTTGACAATGGCAGGTGAGTAATAATTGCATGTGGATCACAATGACAAGGTTTTCTCTGAAAGACTGCTTAACTTTTCACTCAAACAGTGACAGAGCTTTGATCTCATTACATCAGCCAAGGTTTAGGGAAGAAGAGGACAATAGAAACCCACAGAGGTAACAACAAAAAATAAAGAAATGGAAAATTTAGGCTAGGTGCTCAGCAGGATTACAGACACTGAAATGTGAAGAAACTGACCTGCTGGCCTGATACAGTGAAAATTAAGCAAGAAAATAAATAAGTGAACAATCAAAGAAGGTTCTTGACAAGAAGTGATCTAGGTGTGTTCATAGAGCTTTACCATCTTTTGATTATGCTTTTCTAAACAGATTACAGAGGAAGATACCACAATATATGTTTTCTTTCTTTGAAATGCAGTAGCTCTTTAACACATGCAGATGTATATGTACACACAGTGTATTTACAGGCCTGAATTTTTTTTTTTTCTATTAACTTTTTAGAAAAAGAGATTTCTTTTTCCTTTGCCTCTAACTCTTCAAATAAAAGCTTACCAGCTAATCATTTGTTTGTGCTAATGTACGCAAAATTGATAGGAAACTTTATAAGATCTTCAGTGTTGTAATACACCTTTACTTGCCAGATTACAAACAAAAAGTATTATTTCTTGAACAGGATCCAGCTTAATTACATTTGTCAGTTTTTGACTACTTCTGAAGTATAAACAGCATCTTTGCCAATAAATATGCTATACTGAATGCCAAAAAGAACGCTTTATAACAATATCCCACTCCAGCAAAGAGAAAAATGAGATGGAGAGCCATCTGCACATTTCCTCAGCTGACTGTACCTACACTGAAGTCACAGTTCATTAACAGCAGCCTAGGAAGGAACTTACTGGAGAAGTGGTGGCAGTATACTGGAAAAGTATTAATGGCCAAAATGAAGCAGGTCCCTCACTAATGATCTCCAAAGTGTAGAAATGGATGAGGGAGTTCAGCACAACTTTTTCAGGCTAATACTTCCACTGAAAAGCCCTTTAATTCAGAGGAACATGTGGGTACTCTAGAAACTACTGCCTATTGCAGCGTCTCCCAGAGCTGAGCCAATCATAAACCTTACCCTGAGGAACTAAGTTCTTCACCAGAGATAAAAAACAGGGATTTTAACAAAACAGGGATTGTAATATTACAGACTAGCTGAACATTTCTGAGAATTTCTGAAACATTTCTTGTTTGTTCCTCTGAGTACATACATGCATTCAAGCAGTAATCAAGACTGACTGATAATCAGGACTGCACTAAATTTTGTATCTGAATTATTTTATCTATTTCTCCTCCCACCAAACAACCTACAAGGGCTCATAGACAAGATAATTGTTTGGAGTAAGAAAGAAAGATGACTGTGAACAAGAAGAGCAAACAGAAAACAAGAATAAATGTAATTGGTGGAATCTACATTTTAGAAAATTTGGCATGGAGTAGACATTTAAAATGAATATATCTGAAACACTGTGCAGATGTTAGAAGAGAGTTAGACATCAAAAGATTGTAATACATGGAAAAATTAAAAAGAAGACTGCTGTAGTGAAGCCGGTTCTGCTGTGAACTACCTGATCATCTCTAAAAGATATAATCTCTTTTCTTCCAAGAACTTGGAATTCTCTATATATAAAGTCCAACTTTATGTAGATGAATGGATAAGATCAAGGAAGCAAAGCTGTCTATTTCAGCATGAGTTAAAACTGCCCACTTCAGTAAAGGTTTACACCAAAACTTTGCCTTTAGATTTTACAAAGCTATTGTGTTTTTCTCCCTGCTAATTCCTAAGATTGTAAAAGCTATCAATTTAAGTAAACTTGCATGGAAATAATAGCAGAGGAAATAGCACAAGCTTAGAGTGTCATCTTTCCATTATAACTGGTACTGGTGCACAGTAAACCAGCACAGCCCATGTCCCTTCCAAAAGTCCAAAAAGACCATCTCAGAGCATCATCATTATTATTATTAAAATAAAGATACTGAGGGAACCCTGCCTGTGTGACTTGGGTGTAGGCCTTGTTATCAAACATTCTGTGTCATTACAACCAGAATCCAACCATACCATGAGACTATTCTGCACTTCTTATCAATTTTGCTTCTTTCTACTTTCCTCTGTCTTGATGGTGCATGCAATTTCCTTTCTTGTTATTGGTATGCAAAATCACCTGCTCCCAAAATAACTCTTCTGAAAGACTGTTATTATATTTGAAATGCAAGGTATGTACAACCACTTGTGAACTGCATGAAATAGCTGTGGCAATAATAAATTCCTCTGAGGGGAAACAAACATTTGCCATAAATGGAGACTAAATTAATTCAGGCATTTACAAGATACAGACTTGGTTAGTCTACCAGAAAAATTCATTTTTCTCGTATATAACATAAGCTTGTCACCTTCTTTTTCAGATGCTTCAAAACCCTTCAAATATGAAGTCTTTTGGCAAACATCATCTGTCATTCTCTCCAGTAAGGGTCCACATGTCTTTTTTTCAATTTTTCTTTAATATCAGCTATCCCTTATATGTCATCCATCATACGACCAAAAAGAGGATTTAGGACCTCCAAGAGGAGACAAGAACATGCCAACACACCTACTTGTAAAAATTTCACAACTCGATCCTTTGACAGCCTTATGTACACTCCAAATGAAGGGAAAGAATGATAGAGTTAAACTTCAGTCACATGTGAACTCTGTTGCTTACATAAGAAGAAGGAGGGACCAAAGTGCTTAAAGGATCACCTGAAAAGTAGCTCATAACACAAATGTGAGTACTACTACACTAGCTTTTATACAGCACTCACAATTCAGGGGTGTCTTAGTTTGAAGACAGGTGTGTCTGCTAGGAAAAAGCAGGAGCCTCTCTTTCAATGGAGAATGCAAACCTCCTCACTCCAAATTGCTATAATTTTGAAATTAAAGGGGCTCTCAGGCAAAGATATTGGGATAGGAATAACAGTTCTTTACTAGTGTGTCTAACAAGATAAAATAACAACAATAAGTATAGCATTAACAACAAACAGAGGTAGGAAACAATCACAGTTTTCTCTGAAGCTGGCGCCTTCCCGGGGTGATCAGGGGTCCCGAGGGATGAGGTGTACCCAAAGCTCGGCAGCAGTACCTGGAGAAAATGTCCTGACTAGGCAGGAGAAATGGCATGGAGAAACCCAGAGCAAAACTGAAGCAGCAGCAGGTGCAGGGTGACAGGGCAGCAGCTCCTAGTAGGGCAGGGATAGACCAGGGATCCACAAAAGTCACTCTCAGCTGAGTTCCAGGTGAGGTCCAATATGATCTCCATGCAGTCAAAGACTGAACCCTCATTGTTCCCTCTGTGCATCAAAAAACTCCTCAAAAGAGAGAAGTGTAGTCGGTGCCACCCTCTCCCTGACTTAGTTACTTCCTTTTTCTTTTCCAAGTACTCATATGTGCCCACAAGCACCCAGCAATCAGCTTCCTGATGACTTTTGGGACAAAATTCTATAAGAAAGCAACCCAACCTCCAACAAGGGGTAGAAGGTTTCATAAAAAGTGCAAGTTGTAAGAGAGAAGTCCTAACTAAATAATTATAATCCAGATGTGAAAGAATTCATTCTCTTTTAATATCAGAAGGGACTCAGTCCATTTGAGCTACTGAAATGCTGCTCTACTGAAGTACTTTCCAACTATTTTGGAAGAATTTTAGGATGGCTAACACCATACAAAGATGAAAAACCTTATTAATACACTGTTGGAAAAGAATCCCATGGATTGAGAGTAAGTGCAGAGAAAATAATTATATTGAGCTGATAAGAGTGGATGTACTAACTTTTCCAAGGAGAAATCCTGTCTGGTTGTAATTTTTCCTGCTATAAACTGTGGCCACCAATCTCCACTGTTATGTCAGTGTATGGACTCAGCTCTAGGAAGAAGTCTGTGTGATATTGTGAAACATGATGATTTGCTTTTAGGCAGGCATCAAATGAACATTTCTATTTGCCCCTTCTCCCAGTCTCAGGGGATAGGTGTGTATTGAAAGAGACAAGTAAGATGACATATCAAATTAACATTTATGTACCTAGAACAAGAGCAGGAACCCATTACTGTGCATTTAACAGGAGTGATAATGGAAGGAAGCAGATATCCAGAGAAGAAAATTCATAGTTCTGGAAAACTTATAGTAATCTTTCTTTGTGCATCAATTTGAATGGAGAAACAGACTGGCCCTGCTGTAGAGTTGCATAAATTCTGGCAGAGAGCAGTGGTTGCAAACTATCCTTTGAATGTTTCCTTAAACAGCACGTCTGATATTCTAACTAATAAGAATCCATCTGTCTGGCAACAGACTGGAAATACTCTCAAATACCTTGGCCTCATAACAGTTATGATAAAAAATCACCATCTTCATTATTTAAAAAACCCATTGGAAAGCAACAACAAAAACCAACCAACAAACCAAAACAAATTAAAAATCCCACCTTACTCATATGATATTTACCAAAGTTTATAGCAAAATGTGGCAATAATCCTGAATCTTTTTACTTGCTCTGCTGTTTCTAAGCTTGTGAATGGCTTGGAGATATCCAAATAAGAGTGTAGAGATAAGTTGCACTTCCTCGTGAGATTAGCAGCAATACAACCACATAACCTGAGGGGCACTGACTCCCAAAGTTCTACTATGTTCTTCACAACTCTCATCTATGCCTCTGGATGTGAGTTGCAACTCACATCATCAAATGCTGATACCCTGAACAGAACTGGACAAAAGGAAATTAATTAGGCCCACAGCTTTTATCTGAGACTAGCAAAAAGACAAGACTGCCCATCTGCTTACTGTTATAGACTAAGGTTCATGTGTGGAAGCTAGAGCAATGCTGTGGAACTGATGAGCATACAGGTTGATTTCAAATATTGTGATGAATAAGTACAAATATTTTAATTGTCAAATTGCTTAATATTATGTTAAACAGAAAAGTCATCCATCTTTCCACCTCTTAGGGCGCCAAGCAAGAAATACTATTATGTCATATGTATGCAGTTAGTCTGCTAAATAACATAGCTCCTTTTCTGAGCTACCGATACAAACTGCTCTGCCAAAGCTTCTAATTAGTTCATGTTTGCAACAGACATGCATAAAACCTCTAACACCTACATTAAACTTTATAAACATTTACTACAGATGCAAAGCTCATCCATTTCTTAAACCATCCAGACAGCATCTCTCACCAGTACTTTGATATGCAACAGTTAGAAAAATTAGGCTCTCAAGCTAATCAAAATTTCTTAATTTTCATACATCCTAATCACACATGCAAAACATAATCCTTTCAGTGAAGAACATTTTTTGTAATACCCAACCTAAACCTGTTGCAACTTGAGGCTGTTTTTTCTTCTACAATTCCTTGTTACTTGGAAGAAGAGATGGACTCCCACCTTACCAAAACCTCCTTCCAGGTGCTTGTAGAGATCAATAAGGTCTCCATGAACCTCCATTTTCCCCAAACAACTTCAGCTCCTTTAGCTGCTCCTCATAGGACTTGCGTTCCAGACCCTTCACCAGCTCCATTTCCCTTCTCTGGACATGCTCCAGCACCTCAATGTCTCTCTCGTAGAGAGAGGCTCAAAACTGAACACAGGATTTGAGGTGTGGCCTCACCAGTGCAGGGGGACAATCACACCCTGGTCTTGCTGGCCACACTATTCTTGATACAGGTCAGTATGTCATTGACCTTCTTGTTCACCTGGGCACAGCCGACTCATGTTCAGCTGAAGTCAACCAGCACCCTCAGGACCTTTTCTGTCAGGCAGCTTTGCAGCCACTCTGCCCCCAGCCTGTGGCACTGCCTGGGGTTGTTGTGACCAAAGTGCAAGACTCTTCTTGTTGAACCTCATGGATTTGGCCTTAACCCATTGATCCAGCCTGTGCAGTTCCCTCTGCAGAGCTTTGCCAAACCCCAAGCAGATAAACAGCCATCTACAAACTGACTGAGGGTTTACTGTGATGTAAATGAAAAAGGGCCAGGAGACCAGCTCCTTTTGAAATGGCCTTTATTAGAGTAAATTCAGCTCAGGAGGGGAGCTCGTGGGGCCAACCGCCACTGCTTCCGAACGACGCTGAGGAGGAGCTATGCAAGCAGCTTTGCCTCTCGACAGAGCTGAGACTTCTGTCCTCACGTGGGTCCGTAAGAAGACATTTTTTGGTGGCTCGCTGTCTGGGGTGTCTTCCTGCTCCACTCATATTCCAGTCATGGTGACCTCTTGGGTGAACGATGGCTTAGGAGGACTGCTTGACACCTCAGTGTGGTGTACTCTTGGTTTGGTTGAAATCGGTGTTGATTTGGTGTTTTAAGTGTTTTTACTGTCCTCAGTACGCTTCCGCCCCCTAATTTGCATAGGCGCAAAGCATGCTTGCCTGCTTGCCTCTCCAAGGTAACAGGCGCCATTTTCAGGAAGCAGTGGCAGTGACTCCGGTGGAATGGGAGAAGGGATACATCCGGGGAATTGAGGTAGGTTTACATTAAATAATAAACATAAAAGTTTTTATCAACAATTATAGAAACAATATTAACTTGTAACTATTATAACAACCACAATTCTTTTGTAATTAACTCAATAAACTTGGAGATTCATCCATAACAACTGAATTGCCTCATCATTGATGAAGAAACAGAAATGACCTTAATACTGAGCTCTGGGGAGCACCAGTGATATGTGCTGTTATGCTGGGCAACTAACCAGAGGTAACTCCATTCACCACCACTGTCTAGGCCTCATCACCCAGACATTTTTTTATTTAGTGAACAGTACAAATATTTTGGCAACATTTTCTTTCACTGAATATTATGCTTTGTCCTTTCTAAATGTGAAATTAGAAACTGGCACTTATTTATTTCACCACCACCAAGAAACTTCACAGTTGCTACAAACCTAGTTATACTTTACTATACAGCACTAACAATTACAGTTTTTGCATTACTTCCTAAGAATGTCGAGAGATTGCTTGATCAAGGAGGTTTTGTTTGTTTTGTAGACATTTTTTAATCCTATGCAGTTGCTGCTAAACTTGAACTAAGCTTGTGATATAACTATGACCTTGGCAGTATGATTTTGGTCTAGTGAATAATCCTACATATATTCAAACATCTGCATTACTTAGGTAAATAATCTTATTGCAGGATTTTACTCAAGCACTGAATATCAAATAAATATAAGCTTTCTACTGATTTTGATGAAGAGTGGTCCAGAGGCACTGGCTAAAGTTCTGTTTTACTTGACGTATTTATCCTTACCTTAGTACATGATTTCTATACAGAAGAGACACAAGAACTTATTCTAAACCTGTGCTGCATCCTATATAATTTTATTTTGTCTCTCTTCAAAGATGACATTTTACCTTCAGTAATAGATTTCTAATGTAAAAAACTATTAAAATATTAGATGTATGGTCTTTTGAAAAGATTATTTAACACACATCTGTCAAATATACCCATTCTGCACTAGACTCATATTGCTGACCTTACAGGTGCTGTCTATGTCTGTGGCAGGTCGTGACAACCTTCCTGTGTGCATCTTCAAGCCTGTCACTACTGGTTACCCTCTGCTGTTATAGATGAGCTCACAGTATCTGACCAGCTCCCACCATGGCATAAGTGTGGGACCACTGTGCTGCAACTGGGCTGCCATGGAGGACTTAAATTTCACATGTTCCTGCCCACAGCATATATCAAGCACATCAGGTGAGCATTACACAGCCCTTCCTTGTCATGTCTTCTGATGTGCCAGACACGTACTGCCATCACATGTCCTGATGTGGATTCTCTCCTGTCTGGTAGTACAATGCTTCAGAAGTCTGGTAGATACAAGGGTCAGAAAGGCAGTAACTGAATAAAAAATAATGTAAGTCAGTTAAAACTGCTACTAGAACTCTTAAGTTTTACAATTCCTCTATGTCTATAATAAATCTCTTCTGACTGTGTGTCTCTGTTACACCAGAAGAGAAACTTCATGAAAAAAGGTGTAGGGTTGAGTTTAAGTTATTATTATGTTATTATGTAAATATAAAAAAACCCACAAACCCAGCTTGAAGGAATTGCTCCTCAAGTCTGGCTGTAAAGTATGGTGGGTTTCCTAGCTACAAAACTAGAGGGATATACAGTACTATTAAACCAAATTTAAAAGATTAAAAATATAAATTAAAAATAAAAAAATTTAAATATTAAAAGATGCTCAACCTCCAAGAATCAAGCAAAATATTAGAATTTATTTTTAAATAAGCCTGATCTCTTTCAATTTGTGCAGCCTGTCTGCTAGGCACTGATTTGCAGTAATCTGTATTCAGATCTGGATCAGGTCTAGGTTCAGTTGTGATGGCTCCCTGCTTTAAGCTCTCTTTACACATTCACCTCTCTCTCCCAGGATCTTTTATGACAGATTTATTGTTAAAGAAACTAAATTTTGGGTTTCTGAAGGCTGAAGAACAAGCAGTACTTTTCTTGTCCCTTATATAAAGTCAGGCAGGGCTGTATGCAGAGAGGATAAGGAAAGACACACACCATGAGGGCATTGGGCAACCTTGGGCAGGCACTATACAGACCATTGCCCTAGGGGTACCTAGGGTCCAAACTTGTCTGTGCTTTCACTGATGTGCAACCCTAGGTAAACCAAACTTTTATTCTTAAACATAACCACTCCACAACTCCCACCTATGAAGTGTTTACCTTCCACTGATGTCTGTCCCTGCTACACCTAGGGAGTTTTGCCTTTGCCTTCATAAACTGGAATTTTCGCTTGATGACATCTCTCTTGGGAGAGGTCTTGAAACAGATCTAGGAGAAGCAGTGAGGTCAACTAGCATTTAAATAAATGTTGAGAAAACTATTTTTCCATTGCTGCCATTATGGAATACACATATTGAATTTCTTAGTTAAAAAAGGCACTTAGAAAACTTCATCCTTTCCATAAAATGTCAAACGTTATCCACCAAGCTTCTATCTCTATTGTGGAAATTCATTTGTTGGTAGAAAACCCATAAAAGAAATGGGAAGAGATTTTGCATCTCTTTCTCCATCCCATTACCTCTTTCTTATAACCACAGAAATCCAAGGATAAAATAATTTTGAAGTACCTGGATCCCACAATAGCAACATTCTAACAGTGGAGTAATATTGCAGACAGTACTTACTATGTTCCATATGTTACTCTACATATTTTTGGAAATATTTGTGGTAGAATAGTAGTATTTTTTTTTTCCATTCTACTGACAGTGAAACAATAAATCATAAATTTAATCTACTCTCCCCTAGTAAATTGAACCTACTCTTTTAGCCTTTGACTCTAGTTTTCTTACCCATATAAATGTACGTATACATCTACCAGAGGTGCACCATATTTGTGAGAGTAAGGCTGCTGAACCTTTCCTCTCTTTACTGCTAAGAAAGCAAATAAAATTTCAGAAAAGGGAATTAAAGTGACTATGAATGCACATATTTATCCTATCTATGGTCTCTAGTAAAACTTTCTCCATACATATAATTTCTTCCACCACCAGGTGAGCACTTGATGTATTTTGCTCATACTGTCTACAAAAGATCTCTCACAACATTGAACCTTATCAACCTGATGTAGTGTAATGACAATCACTCAACAGGAATAATTAATTTTAATTATATTAAAGAAATTAAAAACAATTCCTATATGTAAAGGATAAAGAATAACAAAATATCATCTCCAGATCATCTCTGTGATGAAGTATGAGTTTTCTCTATGCTCTCAGTCCTCTTGAAACTGCTTTATTTGTAATTTTTGGCAATTGGTTCACTATAGCACCTGCTGGTACTTGAGAGTAAGGAGCATTTGTTCTGTACAAATACTAACATGAATGGTGATGCAGTCTGATTTCATGTAGTTCAGTGTATTACAGTGTATTACATATGCATGACATATACAAAAAATAGGTTTGACCTAATGGATAATCAAAACATAAATCAAAATGACCCATGGCTAGTAAGCACCACAAAGTTGGCTAGAATTATATGCAGTAAGTTAGAAAATTAAATTGTACTCATAATTTTTATACAGATATTAATATATCTTAAATTCTTTTAAAAAATCCCACATACTTGCAAGAATCACTATTTCCTTCTTTTCATTACCCAGTGTACAGTGTTTGACGCCTAAATGCCTGATGTTGTTTCATTACCCTCAAGACAGCAATAGCATCTTTTGTTTTCCTCATCTTTGATATTAATAGTAGAGAACCAGTACCACAAAGAGTTTAAAGATGACCCTCTTGTTGGGGGTTGGGT
>VZTB01009943.1:0-112307 GCA_013397245.1 Thryothorus ludovicianus
TTTCCTTTTTCCTTTCCTTTCTTTTCCTGCCTCTGGTATCTGCTTAAAACAGGAGACCATAAGCTAAATGAGAGAAGTAGAACCCTATGGTTCTCACAGATGAGAGGCACAATTCTCTGGCCCACCCCTGGGTATATACAGGGGAAAAGTGACTCTTTTCTGTCTCACATCGTGGGACCAGATTCATCCCCATGGGGCACGAGCTGTTCTGTCACTGTGCAGGACAGTGAGGAGTTATTGCAGTTCCTTAATGAGACTCGTCTCACCTAAGAGTTCACATAGATGGTGTGATGATTAACATTCACAGAAGGCTTTCTTTAGAATCAGAGAGGAGAAAAAAAGATGTATTTAAGACATGACTCACTAGATTTGATTTAGTGTAACAGGATCCACATTATCAGGACTACACAGAGGACACAGAGTTGTTGAGACAAGCAGGGTTTTGAAAAGTCGGTAGAACAGGGCATTGTCCCAGGATTTAAAGATTTGGTTCCTCACCAAATCTTGTGACTTGGTGATTTGGAATTCCAGTCAACTTCTGAAGACAATACTTTGAAACAAAGATGATGGCATAATTAATTAACTTTATGTTACATACATAACCAAATACTTAATTGCTTGCTTGTATTGAATGATTTAGATATTTTAGGATTTCTTCCTTCTGATAATTAAAGACTAATACTAATGACAATTGGACTTAAAAGCCTTTTGCACTGAAAAGGAATAAGAAAAGTCATGTAAGAGGATCATTTGCATTCTGTTAACTATATTGGTTTAAATCCAAATTAAAATAAAAAATAGAGACTGTGAGTGACAGAATTAACTTTTGCTGTCTGTCACAAGACACTTAGATTCCCTGACATGTTTAATTATAGACTACCATAGATGGGATGATAAATAATGAAATGTTAAACATTTCCTTTTATATTTCTAGTGCCCCAGTAAAACATTTGGAGGTTTTGATTCCACCAAGGACCTTCCTGATGAAGTTATCACATTTGCCAGAAGTCATCCTGCCATGTACAACCCAGTCTTCCCCATCAACAACCGTCCCATCATGATTAAAACAGACGTGGATTACCAGTTCACACAGATCGTGGTAGATCGAGTAGATGCAGAAGATGGCCAATATGACGTGATGTTCATTGGAACAGGTGAGAGGTCTTGCATCTACACTGTGTGCCCCTCCAGGATTGATGAAAACCTAGAGCAGATAAAAATTCATACTCTGGAAGACAAAGCAATCACTGAAGAACAGTGAAAAACCTGTGAAATTTTGGGGCAGGACCCAAAACTGTGCATGTGGGGAGGTCTTTGTTATAAACTTTCACTGTTACAGGTTCAGGCCACAGCCTGCACAGCTCAGTTCCTTAGGAGCTTTGCCAACTGGATGAAGATCAAACCATCCTCTTTCCAACTACTGCTATTAAGGATTTTTATTAGAAATGTCTTGCCTTATTAATTATAATTTAGTATTAAAATGAAAGGTTTGAGGTGCCCATTTTGAAGTGAAGCATAAAAAGTAGTAATGTGAATGAGGCAAATATCCAGGTACGGTAAAAGTCTTTTGTGCCTTTCAAGTATTTCAAGTATTGCCTTAAGATGCTCACCTCTTCAGCCAAGAGGGTGCATCATTTTACTCAAGATGAAGATATTTGGCACAAATGGAGTGTTTTCAGAAGACCTGGTATTCAAATAAAAAGATGATATCCTTTCCAGAGCATTTGCAGAATCATACAGCTCTGGCATCTTAGAGAAGTGTAAATATGCACTCAGAAAAGACACTTTTTTTGGAAAGGTAATAATGAGAAAAAGTGTCCAAAAATTAGCTGATATGCATTTTCCTAAATTCAGTCATTTCAAAACAGTGCTGAGTAGCAATTGGTGGATCTGTTTCTTCGTCTCTGAAAGTTTTACATTAGTTGGCTAATGTTTCAGTTATATTGAATAAAAGTATTTTAAACTTCTATTGAAATTAATTACTGGTAATTAGAATTGGCATCATGAAGCCAAACCAAAACAAACCGAAACCTTACTGCTTCTTTTCAGCATTGCACCAAAAAAATACCTCCATGTCTGTCTTATAACAGTCCAACCTATTACATGCTTTAAATACAGTCCTTGTACTCTAGACCTGGGGTCAGATTTCCAAAGCTATAAATGTAAGATCTCTTTCATGTTGATGCCTGAAATGTATTATGAGTAAACTGAGAGCTGATGAAGCTTTGTGTACCAAACACAGTGCAAGCATAACAATTCAGAACATTTACTGCAGAAAACACAGCTCTGCAGGAAGGGTTAAAGCACTTCAAAGCTGTAAACTGAGTTATTAGATACCAGTGCTACAGTATGTTCATGCATAAAACATTGAAAAGTATTTTCATATGATTTTACACAACATATATATTTTCCATCACACATTAGAGACTTCAATGTCATCCACAATTCACAGTGTTTGGTGCCTTTCAACAAGTCCTCTGTGACTTGATTTGGCCCACAAAAAACAAATTAGTGGCATGCCCAGTATGATGCTGAACAAACATAAGGAACTTATTTAAGTATATTTCTTGAGCAAAAGAGGTGGCATTTACTGCTCCAAAACCTGGCCTTTGGGCTAAGAAAGATGCATTGGTTTCTGCAAGGGAAAGCAAAAAGTTACAGAGATCCACTGTACTTTCTTCAAGAATTCTGTTAGAGTAAGATGAAAAGTAAGACAGAAGTTCCTGTCTGTTTCAGACAGTGCAGAAAAATTTGCTTAAAACTGAGCTACAACTTGTAGATAGTTACCATTGCATGTACTAGTTATTTAGTTGTTATTACGTCTAGCAGTTCTTACGCAAATCAGTCAGGCAAGATCTCCCTCTAAAAGAACCTAAATGATAATTTTTACCTCTGAGTTGGGTGTTTAGGTTTTTCCTAAATCAGGAATATTCAGGTGTATGGTAAATTGCCAGGATTCCATTCAATGCTGGTGATAGCCCTGTCCACAAAATATAAGAAAAGTGTTGAAACATTATTATTTGTACTTGCCAAAAGATGTTTCAGCACCAAAATCCCATCCTTCTAAGTGCAACTCTATTGGATTTAACCCCAATATAGAGTGTTACTATTTTCTGAAGTACTACTTTTATCCATAGAAACCATTCTTTTTCCAGCAAGAGGTCATACCCTCATGGGACAAGAACAGGCATTGCAACACCCATACTGGAGCTGGAGCACAAAAGGTGCTTCATGCTCCTCTGAGCTCACTGTCCCTATTATGGTTTTCAGAATCAGGAAAAGGTGCTTTCCACGTGGGGAGAAAGGTAAATAGGCAGTACTGAGGCCGTGCCTGCCTTCTGCCAGAGAGCTGCACTGAGCCAGCTGCTCTGAGTCAGAGGAATCAGAAGCAGATACACAATCAGCATGTATTACTTCTTCCCAAGCAAAGAACTAACTGGGAAGCAGATTAGGGACTCCAGTCACAGTCCATTTTCCCACTTGGTGATCTGAACCTATGACAAAGGCAGAATTATTCTCCCTGGGGTGTGACTGGGTTTTTCTGTGCAGGTCTGTCCCATCAGATTAGATAATATTACTCTGTATTTTCCCACTGCTGTTAGAGCAATCTACATTATTCCCATGTGCCGCTGAACTGCAGTATGTTGAAGAAATACTTTTTTCCCTTTTCACTGAATAACTGATGATAATTGAACACAACATAATTAATAGCCATCCAGTGTGGTCACATTTTCCTTTCCTGTGGGGGAAATCTTGAGCTGAGCAGTTTCTTTCCCACTGTGATTGTACCAGTGTGTTTCACAATGAAAATAAAATCCTATCAGCATGCTTGAAAGTAATCAGAAAAACAGGATTTCATGCATTTCCTGATTGTCCAATGTTTGGCATCCTTTGGCACAGTTAAAGTACCTCTGTCAGTAAAGCAAATTAATAACAGTAATCTTATCTTACTAAGCAGAGCCTATTGATCCTAAAGGAGCCGCCTGATTCCATTTGTGTGAAATTGTTTGAAACACTACTCTGTAAAATTTGATGTAGAACTCAGATAAAGCCCCACTTTGGTACCTGTGGCCTGACCAGAGTCTCTGCAGTGCTTAACTCAGTGTATCTTTGACCTCAGAGGCTTTCTTGAGATCAGGCAACTGTAATTGTTGCAGGAGCCACTTAAAAGTCTGACCTTTTGTTGAAACAACATTATGGGAAACTTGTGTCTGCTCAGTGCCCACTCAGTCTCTTTTATGAAAATTCTCCCTTTATTTCTAGGATATGAATTGTGACTGAGGACAGTCCTAGTCCAACCCAGAATAGATTTGTGATACTTTGCTACATTTATTAGGTCAGAGCTCCTAGTTTTTTACCCATAACATGAATTTTTCTCAAAACCTCAGTCATCATATTATCAGGATAATTAGGGACATTAACCCATCAATTAAATTACAAATATAACTACTGTTAAATTATCTGTTATTCTGAATTACTCTATTGTAGAAATGTGGATTTTTTTTCTTATTTTTTTATGTTTATATTGCATTTTTTCTGTACTGTTCTCAGTACTCTTTGTTTTAAATATAGTCAATTAGTAGCAGTGACCATAATGAAAATCACTCCAAATCCACTTACCTGGTATATTTTACTAGTTTAATTTGTACGTATATGTCTAAAGAAAAAGAAGGATGTGCTTTGCTTTGTTGTTGCTTTAAGAAATAACTGTTTGTGTTTTTTAACAAATATATGAATTCTTGACTAATGCAAGAAAAGAGTAATGTACATATTCTGGGGGAAAAGAAATTGTTTCTTTCTAAAATTCAAAGAAATATGTATCTAGAAACAAACATCCGTTTAAAGGGAAGCAGACGGAAAAAATGGAAAATCTCAGTTCTACAAGATATTCCAGGTTTTCTAGAATATTTAAATACAAAATCATGCAAAGAAGTTAAGTACTGGAATTTTCTTATTGAATCAATAGCTTTTAAGTCAGTTGCCCCATAAAAACATTTCTAATGCATGTGATCTCTTTGTCTCAATTTTATGTGTACTTTAGATATAGAAGTAGAGAGCTGTCATCTTTTTATTTAGAAATTTCAGCTAACATCCACAAACTATATATACGTATACAATGTATATATATATCTGATTTTGTGTAATTAAGGGTTAAATTCTTGTTTTAGGAATGTCAATCTTTATAGTTATTTGAGAATTTAGACACTTAAAATTCCTTGTGTTTTCCTAAACCATTAAAGCTGTAGGATGTGCAACATGAAAAGTCCTTGGGGACATAGTTATTCTACCTGTGATACATTTACATGGCACTACACTTGGCTGGTTAAAAAGAAAAGTTGCATACAGATTGTTTCCATTTCAGAGAGTCTGCAGTGATGTGTGCCAACCTAGAAATGGTTCTTTGTGTTTTTGTTGTTTCCTGGAAATTGTGTTCGTAGAAACAAAGAAATAAATCACAGATGCAGGAGCTGAATAACAGAGATGGTCTTTAGTCTCAACCACGTTCACAAAACCAAAGGCTGTGGCTCTGGAATTTCAAGTGCTGGCCTTGTTCATTTTAAAACTTGAGCAAAACTCAAAAAATGTAACTTGATTTAATACACCCACCTATTTCTAAACCGAAGGCACAAATTCTATGCTTTTCACCCCTCAGTGAAAAACCAGCATCTTACACACAGAGAAATATAGATCCCTTAAGGGGCTTATACATCTCTGGTACTTTGTTTGACACAGGGAAGATCGCATCTACTTAAGAGACCTAACAGCTTCATCTGTCTAAGAACGTTTGTCCAGATGGTTTTATATCCATACTGCAGTATCTTCACATGCATTTTAAGAAAGACAAACATCATATTCAAAATGGATAATAAAACACACCTGAGTAAATTTAGAGCATTTCCTTCCCCGGTCATGAATCTGTCTTTTTATACTGTTACTTAAGTAGTATTTCAGTCCTGTCTGTTCCTTAATAACTATAATAGTATGTATTTTCTTTGTTGCATTTTGATAGCTGAAATACTTAAATGTCCTACTGAAATTCAGTGTTTTCTGAGGATTTTTTAAATAACAGTTCTTTTGAATGAGTGCTGAGAGATATGTAGCTTCATAGTCTTTATATGTGAAATAATTATATACTACAAGATCTTCTGGCTGCTACAAAGCAGAAATATTCATCCTAAGCACCTGAAAACTCTTTTTCTTTTCTTTTTTTTTTTTTTTTTTTCCTTTTCAAGATATTGGAACAGTTCTTAAAGTGGTTTCAATTCCTAAGGAGACTTGGCATGAATTAGAGGAAGTCTTGCTGGAAGAAATGACAGTCTTTCGGGTAAGTGCGGCTACATTTCAAGTGTCAGGTTGTAGATTTCTCTGTGGACAGCTGCAAACTCTGCTTCTTACAGTCTAGCCAAGGAATAGCCTGGCATATCCCTCTAATTAGCTTGTCATTTAGAGACCCAGACACTAGTCAAAATAAACCTTGAATCTTTCAGTGCAAGCTGGAGGTTAATGATAAAAGAAATGGCATTCTGTGCTCTTGTTCAGTGGTTTAAAAAGTAAATTAGTATTTCTGAATCTTAGAGCTATTGCATGCTGGAGTTAAAAATCTACCTGTGCAGGTCTGGGAACAATGCCTGTCTATTTTCTCCCACAGAGATATGCAATATACGAGTTTATAATTGCATCAACTCTCTGAACTATTCAGACTGTCAGCATATTGTAACTAGGAAGATACTTTAGGTAAAACAGTGGTCTGCACAGATTTCTTATGCTTGTCAATGTGAGGAACAAATTGTTTATATTTTCAAAGGTCACTTTGGGGTCTCATTTTCATGATTTGACACAAGGCACCATAAACACCCCCTAACTCTAGTACTTTTTGGCAAAAATCAATCTTCTCCATTTTTCCTGTTTGAGCCCACCTAAAAAATACAGCAACCCGTAGGCAGCCCTGCAAGGCAGGGCTGAGTAAACCTTTCAAACACTTCCCAGACAGAACCCAGGGATGTCTTGTGTTTTGTACACAACAAGGAATCATTTACATTCCCCACGTTACTCTTTCTGTCAGTGCCGTTTTATGGCAGCATTTCCCCATCCCCAGGCAGCTGGGGGCTGATCCCTGGCTGGGGGCACGAGGTTGGTGTGACAGTGGGAAGATGCTGCTGGCACACTCTGGGAGTCGCTTGTCGTGGTTCTCATCCAGCTGTGCTGACAGGACCATGCCCTGGACCTGCCAGAGGGGCCCAGCCACCACCTCCTCATCAGACTCCGTGCCCATCCCTTCACCTTTTTTTTCTGAGCTAAATAGAGCTTCTTATGGGCATTCCTGCTGTTACTGGTACCAGTCTTGCTCAGAAACCTGAAAATGATGAAAAATGTGTGTCTGTTCTTGCAAACCATGCAGTCTTTTGGGGTTCTACGTGCACAATCTAGGGTACTCTTTTTTTCTTTCTTAACATTAAAATAAAGTAGAAACTATAAGAAGAAAATTAGACAACTTTTTTCTTTTCTTTTTTATACACGTAAAAGTCATTGCATGAATGCAGGGTAATTTGGAAATAGTTGATAATATGAGTCTCTTCCCTGAAACTGGTAGAAGTGCCAAGCTAAAGGAGATCAGAAAAATATAAATGTGAAAGAAGGAAAATAAATGGAATTAATTTTACTTCAGAAAGGTTTTACAGAAGTAGAATAGTTAATGGCAATTTCAAATTTGAAATTTTACTTTACATGTGTATTTTTTCATTGCATGAACGTATTTTGGTGTTCTGATTTACTTGAAAGCTCAATTACGTCTTTAGACATGTATTTAAGCTTTAAAGAGGACATTAATGTACTTCAGTGGAATAAGCAGAATTTGTGTGCATAAGATATGAATCTTTCAATAGGGAATTTCCAATAGATTTTGCATGTACCTCATCCAAATGTAAGTTTTCTTTAGTTATAAAGAGTATACATGCATCATGAACAATGTATTTTGATGTTAAGCTGAAATGTGCTGAGTACAGTGCTTTTCATTTAAGATTCCACAGAGCTGAAAGCCTTTCATATCTGTTACATTGATAACAAATGCCTCTTTAAACCCCATTTGTGCAATATTTCTCTGAACAGCTGAGCAAACAAACTAATGAGTTCAATTTCCATTCAAATGTTACATTTAATTGATGCTTTCTAATATAAGGTCTATTAACCCCTCTGTAAGGCGAGTCCATGCTTACCATCCACTGACCCATATCAAATTCTCTCAGGATAAGCAAGTTAAAAACCATACAAGTGTAAAAGCTCAATAAGGACTTTATTAATGTATACAACCAAAAGTATGAAGTGTAGGATCAATAGCAGATTTCTAGATGGAATAAAGTTCATACAGAATTGAAATTGCACACTGTCTATTATGCCACTTTTACCCTTAAAATTAAAATCTATCCAAGAACCTGGACCTAAAATTTGTAACAGTTGATTAAATAATGTATATTCCAGAGTGCAAAGAACCTCTTGCCCATTTTGGTTGCATGTTTTGAAAATGCACGTAACTTCTTTGTAGGTGAAGAGTGTGGAGCAGTTAGAAAGATTATATCTGGGATTAAAACTTGTTTTTATGAATAAAATTTCACAAGAATGGGGTTTTCACCTTGATGTACTTAAAATGAGTTGCTTATTTCAGTGTTATTACCTTTAGTAAATAGTATCTATGAATTTTCATATAGCCATTATTATTTTCATATTACCTGGGAAGTTCTTGAAATGCAATTTTAGTATTAAGTGTAGATAACAATTTCAAAATGTGGAACTAGTGACTAAGTTATCACAATTAAACTGTATTAATAACAGAAAATTAAATATCTACAATCATCATAGCAATCAAAGATACACCCAGATATGTACATGCATTCTAATTCATTTAAAGCCAGAAATTATTCCACTGCAAAAGATTACAAGAAGAACTATTGCTAGAGAGTGTCTAGTTTAATTTCAGGGTTTTCAACCTTGTGCAAACAGTATTGTAATATAATTTTCATGTTTATAGCTCATTTTATGTATTAACTCTATTTTTCCCTAGGAACCCACTGTTATTTCAGCAATGAAGATTTCCACAAAGCAGGTACTATGTGCACAAATGTTAAATCACTTTCAAATATTTATTGGTCTCTGTCTTCTAGAGACAGTAACTTGGCAGTCAGCAGAGACATATTAATTGCAGCAGCAGCATCCCATCCCTTTACATAAACAGCAGTAGTTTCTCAGGAAAATGTGACGTGCAACAGGGAAAGGAAAAGCCCAGTTTGTGTTACTTACTGGTAAGGTGGAAGCTAAACACAAACTAACCAGCTCTATAGAAAAAGAAATTAAAAATCCACATTATAGAATGCTTCCATAACAGAGAGACTGTTCAAAAGGAGTTGCAGACTTGGTCCCTTTCTTTAATGAGACTAGTTCCAGTTGCTGTAGAATACTCTGGTACAAAATGCAGATGGTGGAAGCAAAGGATGGAAATGAGACATCCTCCTGTCTTTCTGTCCTATGCCCGTTCTATCCCCGGATGTGCGTCATTTGGCTTTCACAAAAGATCAATACGTCTGATGCAGTCCAAATTTTCCATGGCCTTTTGGTTCAGTGATGTGGTTTGGATAAAGGTTTCAGACTCCAAAATTTATATTTCTTACTTTCTGTTGAGTACACTAATAGCTAACTGCTTATAGAAAAGATATGTATTATAAAACCAGACAATAACTAAAATGAACTTTCTTGATGGATAGAGGTAAAGTTTTTGTCTGACTTACAGTACAAGGTGATTCTTGCATTTCTAAGCAAATTTGTGAAGCAGTTGATAAATTATGTGGTTATGTGAAGAACATTGGTTTGCAGTCCAGGAATGAAGTGGGTATTAGGGGCCTATCTTCCCGTTTTGCCTGGAATTAGGTGGATGGATCCCAGCCACTATCATTTCCTGTCTCAGGAGTCTGAGACATAAAACTGAGTGTCAAATTTAACTTTTTTTCATTATTATTTCTCATATATGTGCTGATCTGGAGGCAAATTTGGTAAATATAAGGAACTCTTTTTCATTAATATCATTGTCAGAAAAGAGGAGATTTGCTATTACTTTCAGGACTAGGTTCACTAAAAATTGTGCACATTACAAGTAAAATTTAGTTAATTCTTCCACCTCACTCTATACGTTATTAAACAGAGGATGAATGCTTTCTGTAATGGACAGAGCCAAATATTATATTTGAAATGATGCATATTTAACTCTGAATTCACTGTCTTTAGGAACGTTGTCAGAAAGCATTCATGTATTTGACAGAAAATGTTTGGGGGGACACTGTTCTAACAGTTTGCCACCTAAACCAGCAAAAATGGTGGGAGAAAGGAAAGGGTACTATTGAATACTGGGATATTTAAAAACAGACCTGTCAAGTTGTATATATGTTCACATCACACCAAAATGCTCTGCTTTGGATTATTTTTATAAGTACATTCTTTTAAAGCAGCCAATCATATATGAAAATTGACCATGCATTTTCATACAGCTTTTTCTCCAAAGCATCTTTAGTTATTCAGGAGAGATTACAATTTTCCCTGAGTTTTCTGAAAACAAATTTACACTGCTAAAATAGTCTAAAGCTAAAAAAGAGCATAAACCACAAGTTATTCAGGCAGAGTAAAACTCATGAAAAATCAACCAGCCTCAGGCTAAAAATGACAGAATCATGATACACTATGACAAGCTTTTGGCAGTATATATGAAATAAGTATATGGCAACATGTTTCCATTTTGCATTTATGATTTAAAAATACTGCAGTTCTATAACTCAAACACTTTACTCATTGTGTTCTGATAAGCAGGCTGGTTTTCGTATAAACAGCACGATAATTCTATGCATTGTGGAAAGCCAGAGCATGAAATGTAAATAGTAAAACCAGCATGTTCTACTGAATGCCTTAAAAATAATCACTTCATTTTGTTTTTTCACTAACAAATCTTTCATCCAATTATAAAAACATGGTACAGGGAGTTTCTCCTTATTTCTAAATGTTTTACCACTCTGGTTGTTTAAAGCTACCTCTTTTGCCATCATGCCAATATGTTATGTTACAAATTAGTCTTCCTAAAGACCAAAATCTACAAATTCTTCAGGAGCAGAACTTAGCTTAAGTTTTAAATTATATTAAGCTCTAAAGCTCCTGTCTCTCCCTCTCTCTCAGTATGCATTTGGCCCTTGAGCAAGAGTGGCTTTGAGTAAGGAAATTTAGCTTTTATGTGCAAGACTAAGCCTTAATATGGTTTTTTCTCCACTCTGCTGCCTTTAGCTCACAGGAACTATGTCTATATTTTCTCACTGAAGCTACACATTCCTCCTGATTGTGTTCAGAGCCCAAGGCTTGTGTAACCTTATCACTTAAACAGGTTATGCTTCGTTAGCAATAGACACAAACCTTCAGAGCATCCTTGAGCCACTGCAACAGCCTGCAGCTGCCTCAGCTCACAGTTCTGTGGGAGACACGGTACCACTTGCCTTTGAGCCTGCCAGGTGCAGCTCCATGATTTTTCCCTTACAAACATGGAAGCAGGCCAAAATGTCCAGCCTGGGTTTCAATCAAAGGTGACTTTCTGCAGAGCAACCTCACACCTTTTTCTCAGGGTCAACTTTGTGATGGTCCTTCAAAAAGCTGTTGGATTTCTGGTAACCTGGGAAAAGAAAAAGGAGATCCTTAGCTAGAACAGGCCAAGTCCTTGTCTGGTGAATTGCTACAAAGAGCTTTGTTTCTCTTGTATAAGATTTTTGATCAAAGGTGAGGCAGACACCTTCAGAAATCTCTTAGTGACTACTTTTATAGTATGTTTCACCTAGTATTGAATTTTATTCAGAGAGCAACATTTCTGTCCATAGTGGGCATATAGAAAGGACAAGCTCAAAATGAATATATCACTTAAACAGTGTGCTGAATTATTCTGCATTATGTCTCAAGACATTAAATTAATCAAATGGCACTTGAATGTCATGCTCCCTAAAGTTCCTTTAAAAATTCTGCTTAAGTTTTTCCTCTTTTTCTCATTCTGTTATCCCTTTGTCTGGGGAGAGGCTGCCTTTTTGGGCAGCACTTTGGGGCCAACAGAAACCACTGGATTGCTTAAAATATTAGTCTCCTCAGTTTTTATTGACTTCTGATACTTCTGCAAGAATTTTTAGAGGACAGATTTTTTTTTTTAATTTTTTTATTAATTTTTTTTTTTTTAAAATTATTTTTATTTTTTATCAGATCAAACTCTCTGGTTTGATCTGATAATCTCATCCATTACATTAACAATATCTTGGAAGTGATGGCTGAAAAGGCACTTTGACTGTGGTATGGCAAAGTAAGGTCAGAGCATTGATGCAAATAATTCTATTTCTATTTTCTGAATTTCATACTGCCTGGATTTTTTTATATTGTTAGTGTCCAGAATAATGATCACCAGCTGGAGTCTAAAACCATGATCAGAAGAGCAGCAAACAAGGCAGCAGCCTTAAGGCTGTGCAGCACCTGAAACATGTGCTGCAGTTCAGTGACTGAACTATGAACTTATCATCAAGGAATATAGTTTTTAAGTAACCCTATTTTGGCCTCTTTTTTTTTTTTTTTTTTTTTTTTTTCCTTATGTTTCTGGTCATTCTTTAATTCTAAAGACATTTATTAGAAATCAGGGAGGAGATTTTTGCAAAATGAAATTGGTTACAGAGGCACATAGGAAACCATTACACCATTCTTTATTTTCCCATGTGCATTCTCTGGGTTGATTTTTATATTAGTTGTACCACACTTTCCTACATGCTTGTACAGATATTAATGCCCCAATTACACAGGACTCAGATCAATACCATCTGGACATTTAAGATACTTAACTGAAGCTCTAATTTGACCTATGCTGCCTCCATAATCAGGAAAGAGAGGAAGCTTCCCTTGAGAAGCAGTTAGATCACCTAAGATTTGAATTACTGCTCTTTTTGCTGCAGGATGTGTCCCTAAGTTGGGTACTTAATTAAGTCACTGAAGTTAGAGAGAAGCAGCTCATCATGTCTGTTGCTGTCATCCCTTCTCAAGGCTACAACACTGACTGAGACGGGTTTGTACAGTTCAGCCTTTGTGTAAAGCCCTGTGTGGTCAGAGATTTTTGCCTGGAGAATGTGGCTTTACAACCCAGCTACGAAACTATAATAGATGGAAGCAGCTGCTTAGAAAGGGTTTAGCTTTCAATTTGCCAGGGAATTTTCCTTTGAGGGCTTTCCTTGTCATATTTTCCTTGAGAAAATACCGGTGTTTATATAAATGCACGGGATGTTTCTGTTACAATTAATATGTCTGTATAAACTGCCAAGCTGCTGTCTCTGAAAGAAGTTAACACAACATCTCTTAAGAGTGTTTTTGGTGTTGCTATCTCCTGGTATCCAATGCTCATTATGTCTAGTAGGTAGAGCACAGCCATCTTCCATCCCTGAATTCCTTCAAAATGGTGCCTCTGAGACATTGCAATGCAGGAGATGAACGATTTTGATAACATTTCTTGAAATCCTATTTTTTTCACACTGCCTTTATGTTTTCAAAGAAACAAAAGTAAATACAAATCTGTATTTTCTCCATGGGATTGCTTGGAGTAGGACCCTGAAGAAAGGTATTCATCTGTCCACTGTGGGTGCTGAGTGACAAGGTTTGATAGCAAAATGACAGTGTTCCCAAACCAGAAGGATTATGCCCTTGAATTTTTGTTTATCTATTTAGTTAGTGTTCCCCTAGTTTTGCATCCCATCAATACTTGTTTTCTTTGTGAATTATTCCTAATCTGAAATATCTCTGGACTTTCACATGGGATCACAAGTTCAGTTTTCTCATATCCCTCTGGGGGCCAAATTTCCTAGTGGACCACATGAATTTGATATCAGAGAGGAAATTGAAAGAGACAAGATATTCTGTTGTGATGCCATGCAAGGCTGTATTTCATTTTGTATGCATGTTTTTTTATTTACTTCTGCATTTGAACTGCATCTTCTGGTTTTTATCCAAAATAAAACAAAACCTCTCCCCTCATTAAAGATATGTTCCAGTTAAATTATGTCTTATAGAAAAGAGTACAAAACACTGGAATTACCAGACATGCAAAAAAAGTGCATTCATAGCAGCACTTCCAAACTGAAATATCACAGCACCAGTCTGAACTAATTTACTTTGGGTTTCCCCCTCATATGTATAAATTGAGGTAATGCTTAGGAAATGTATGTTGAAGTTTTTGTTCAAATTCAAATGTATTGTTCTGTCACTGACTGTAATGTTTTCCCAGTGTGAGGATCTGAATGCAAAAGGAAAAATTTAAGAGTACTTTAATTTTCTTAGTGTTTAGAAAACTCACCAAGAGCTTCATGAAAACTGAAGTTTTTCCTATTTTATTTTTTTTACCCTGGGGACAATTCTGTTCTCATTCTTTTAGCACACATCAGGATCATGATCCTTTATTGTATTTGAAGTGATCCTAACAGATAATTATGTAACACTTTTATGCTTTCCTAGAAAAAAAGAATATTGTAATTTGCAATATTTTTTGAACTGTTTTTTTTTCTTTTAAACTTTTACAACAGCAACAGCTCTACGTTGGCTCAGCCACTGGAGTTTCACAGCTTCCTTTACACCGCTGTGATGTGTATGGAAAAGCTTGTGCTGAGTGTTGCCTTGCAAGGGACCCTTACTGTGCCTGGGATGGCTCCTCCTGCTCGCGTTACTTCCCCACTGCTAAGAGGTAGGGACAGTTCTGGATGTCTGCATGGCTTGCTATTTGTTTTAACTGATGGTCTCAATATGACCAGAGGGCTTTGGAGATTTTTCAGCGGATGGTTGACTGCAGCCCTTTCTCTTCCAAAGAAAACATCATTGTGAGAGCTACATGCAATATGAAGTCTTGGTTGATTTAAAGTGACCACTGCTACTTCTTGAGCTGGTTTAAAAAGCTCCTGTAAGAAAACATTCAGACAGGAGTTGTCTCTGAAATTAACTCCTAGCTTTATATTCATTGGTAAATGGCAAAAAGAAAAAAAAAGAGTTTCTCTAATATGAGGAGGGGGCTCAAAATAAAAAAAAGTCACTATTTCCCCAAGTAAATTATCCTATATTTTCACAAATTCTGATTCAAGAGAAATATTTCTAAAATATTTGGCTATTGATATAAACTTATTGTTTTAGTGATATATAACATTATTTTTATTATTCAAAAGTATAACTTGTCAGTGCTGATGTGTGTCCAAGTGCTGACAGATCAGAACAGCCACTGTTTTACAGTCCCTCTGCACTGATGCTAAAGGCTTTGAAATGCAAACGTTGGTGGAAAGCTGACTTCACAAGTCAAAAATATCAATTTTATTAAAATTTACAAGTCTGGTTGCCATATCTGAAGGTTTAGAGTATTTTCTTTGCTTCCCTTTGTCTTTGAAACTCTTTCTCTACTAGCCAGTTACTGAAGAGCTCCTGGCTATTGAAGTAGAAATTAGGAATAACTGAATAGATAAACATTTGCAAATAGAAGCAGACACTGGTGTAGTTTGAGATTCCCTTGATTAATTGAGTAAAATGATTAAATGTGCTCACATTAAATTGAATATGCCAGACATCTTGCACATGAAGAAGCAAAGAATCCAAGGGTTTATATACATAAGGGTTTATATACATGAAATTAATTGTAGCAGATACTTAATTGAGAGTGTCAGAACACCAAATTCCAGATTTAGATTGATTGTTGAGGGAGATGAAATCTGGTAAATAATGAAAAGTTTAATAAGTGTCACAGACATTTCAGATGGAGGAGATTAAAATTTTAAGGTTTGCATTACAATGTATCTTAAACAAACATTGATGACAAAAGCTGCTCATGGAACATCAGGTTTTATTTTTGCACCAGGAAACACAGTTAATCAGAGAAAAGCTTTTTGTGAAATTCCTTAGAAAATAGTTGAAAGAACCCATCCCTGGGGAAGAGCCAGTCAAGTTTTCTCAGCTACATGGGCTAAATTCTTATTTTTGTTTGGTAGCATGATGGTTTCTCTGGAGGTAGAAGAAAAAGACCTCTCTTTCAATGAGGTTTTCAAGGAGAGTCTAAAACATTGATTTGTTCTGAAAAGTTCTTTATATTAGAAATCAATATGGTTGAGTACTGTCTCTGGGTTCAAGGAGACAGTAAGATCAGGAGTCACTGAATCACTGTTTTCTGCTACTTCCCTGCTATTCTTTATCCCTGAACCTCATCTCTTCTACGCATTCCTAGCACACATTCCTGCTCCCAGCCGATCTCAAGATCCATAGAGCACATCATCCTGTCATTCCTCTGCTTACACTGATGGAAAAAATAGGGCTCTTTGTCTTTTCCTTATTGCTCCAACTCACTGCTGCAGATGGAGCTCAGGGGTAAAGTGACTGGGACCTCTTCTTACAGGGATTAAGGGCTGGGAATTACTGGGGCCAAACTGAGTTGCACAGCTACAGGAAAAACTTGGGGTGGAGAATTTACTTTTCTGGATGCCACAGTGCAATAAAACATTAGTGCTGGGAAGCTAGGATCCAAAAAATGCATAAGGAAAAGCTGTCTCCCACTTCCCCCCAGTTTTCCTTGGCAGCAGCAGCAGCAGAGCAAAGTTTTGTGTTACTGGGAGAGGATCCTCTGTTCACCTGGTACCTGCTGTACCCATTGCCTCAAGCCAGTGTGGAATGCATCGATGACAAAATCAGCATTGCTGGAAACAACTTAAATGTCAACATTTTCCTAATAATAAATTCTTGTAATTTTAGGATCCAAAAATATTGGAAAATGGATTCCTGAAGATTTACTAATAGTTGGGTTTAGGGGTTGGGGTTTGGTTTTGTTTTGTTTCTTCTTCTTCATTTTTAATGAGATTTTATAAGCCATGATTTTATTTGCTTTTCTTCCTTTGTGTATTTTCTAAATGACAGTTCAGAGCTCCTGTAGTGTGACCACTTCACTTTACCCCCTGCAGATATGTTCTGGTTCATATTTCATAAATCATTGTGTTGATACAATGTTGATATGTGCGACATTTTCCTGAAATTCCAACTAAACATATCATTCAAACTCCATTGACAGTAATATGAGTCTTTCCACAGAGTTCTCTTTTACAAATTGTATCCTACAAATATGCTGTTTCAAAATTTAGGAAGAGGTAGCAAAATTTTATGGCTCCTTATATCTTGGGTGTGATTTTGTTATTGGTAATGAGTAATATGAAGATATTGGAAATTATGATTCATACATTTTTTAAAATCATATATCATTCAGCAGGAGATTATTTCTTACTAAAGTGTGCTAAGATGTCCTAACTCATAATTTCAAAGTTTTTATTCAGAAAAATGTATTAAAATGCTCATCTAACTTTTTTTTTTTTTTAATAAAGAAAGCTTTTGCTGTTCTTCGCGTAATTGGTTTCAGATTTAAGATCTCAGTAACTTTCAGTGGAAAAGAGTATGGTTAAAATCTTTCAGGCAAGAGGACTCAGCTTTGCAGTTGTGCCTCTGTGAGAACTCTTGGTATGTGCTGATGCTGGGCTGTTAGTGAGAGCCTGCAAATAGGGCTGGTGTAGAGAAGAGAGTGGGTCTGTGCTGCAGAACAATGGCCTTTAAAAATGTGGGCTGTTGTCACAAGGGAGTGACCAACAGGGCTTTTTACAAGGCTACTTGACTTTTGCATATCCTCTGCTGGATACCATAATCTGAAATCGCAGCATTGTTCAGCAGCCTAATCCTCTTTGTTCTCCTCTAATTTTGCAAGCCCTCAGGCTTTCTCCGATTCCTAAAGTACTCACTTGAAACACATCTTTGTTTGCCTCGTTCTTTTTTCTTTCTTTTTCATATGAAATGCTTTTCTTTGGTTCAGTTGAATTTTGTGTCACAGCTATTTAAACAAAACTAGGAGCAGATAAAGGGAGAACAACACATGCAAAACAAAACTGTATTTAAATGCTCTCTTCAGTGAAATACAACATTTCTTTTAGCACAGATCAATATGTTTTTCAAAAGAGCCAGTAGCATTCAAGCTGGGAGAAGAATATACTGTGTTAAAAAGACAGGCAATCAAAGCTACGAAACACAGTATAAATGACATTTCAAAATCTTCCTTTTCAAGTTTTTGTTTTGTTTTTTCTAAAGACAAATCCATTTGCAACAGTTTTGTAAAAGACTTTGTCAGAAATGTTTTGGTGAAACCCATGGTGGCTTAAACGATCTCTGATTTTTATTTTAGATTTTATAGGAAATACATCACTTCAGCATTCTTTCAAAGCCTCCCATCTTAACATTTCATCTATGTAAAAGATGATACAGTACTCAAAGAAATCTGTACTTGCACAGTTGTGTACTTTTGATGCATGTTAAACTCTGTGGTACATATTTTAATTCTTCAGCAGTCCCTCTATCTGCGAATCAAGTAATGAATTAATCTATGACCAATATTGCCCACACAGTTAAAATAAACTTCAAATTTTGTTTTGTTTGATATTAATTTAATACTAATAATTAGCATTAAACATTATTTATTTATTTAGTATTTTAGTACAAAAGATATGTATTTGCCAGTTTCTGAAGACTTCACCTGTAAGAGTAAAGCCTGATTCTACAAGATGATAATGCACAGAATGTAGCAGTAACGATATGATTTCCTTCCTAGTGTTTAGGGGCACTTGTGACTCTGTAAATTATACAAATGTTCCATTTGTTGCTGTTGAGCATGAGAAGGGCACTAACAGATTTCAAACGTGATGTTTGCAGGCGCACCAGACGACAAGACATCCGAAATGGGGACCCGCTCACCCACTGCTCAGACCTGCAGCACCACAGTGAGTCACGGGCACCACTGAAGTGCAGCTCATTTGAGTGTAATTTACAGACTGTGCACGAGTAGATAGGAAGCATGTGAATGATTTGTTGGTGAAATTGTCTCGAACATCTGCAAAAGATGAATATAATACATCATTATCCCAATTTAGATAGCTTACAATGGCCTGGATCAGACATTGAAGTCTATTTGGGTTTGAGGTTTGTTTTTTTGTTTTTTTGGTTTTGTTTTGTTTTGTTTTGTTTTGTTTTTCCCTCAGATAAACAGTTTAAGCATTTTAATTTTCCCGCTTCTCTTCTCTGATAATATCATACCATCACATTTGATATATATCAGAAAAGATTTGTGTATTTTCTTCATGACATCAAGAAATATGTCCATGTTGCTGTACATAGCTTGTATAAGATGATAACCAAATCAAATTACAAACCAAATGTGTTTGCAAACTATCTTGGCAAAATGTGGAGTGACCTTTGTTTTATGTCTCACACTAAAAACTCTGAAGATCAGGATGTTCTTGCAGCAGGCATGTCCCCATGTGCTTTCAGCATGGGTTTTCTTAGACGTATTTTGGTTAGTTTTTTTGTCAGCTGTTTCATTTTCACAGTGTATTGATCAGCTTCCTTTCTTGACTTGTTTGACTGACAAACTTCTCACAGTTCCTAATTTGTTGCCAAACTTTTCGAAAGACCTTCACTCAGAAAATTAAAAATGTCCATTTTGCTGTAAGTGAAGGGAATACTTAGGCAATGCTTCCCTCTGCTGGAAAAAGTGATTCCTCATGATTGTGACACGTCTACAGGAACTTTTCACACAGGATATTTTGAGTTTGGAGGGACCCATGGAGTCCAGCTCTTAACTGAATGGCCCATACAGGGATCCTCAACCCCTCAGCCGTGGTGTTATTAGCACCATGCTCTAGCCAAATGTCCTAATCTCAGGGTTAAACCACTGTGAAAAATAAGGAGGTGACTGAAAACAGAGATACTTCAGAACTCTCTTGTCCTTCTAGTCCATGTAATAGCAAAAATGATAAGTAGTCCTAAATTTTACTTTTGTGTTAGATATAATTCACTACCAATATGTTTCACTAATAGTTTTCTCTATCTTCATTTCAATCATTTGAAACTCACAATGGACATTACTGTAGCTTTTCTTCTTCTGATTGTTAGACTCAGACCAAGTTACTCAGAGGGAAAAAGGAGTTTTAGAAGTGCATGAATAGATTGTGATCAGTATATAGTTGTCACATCTTGAGAACTCATGAATGTACAACTAGTTAGATTTGAACTAGTAAATTGTGACTAATAGAAAGCTCACAATTTTCCCATTGCATGATATCAAGTAATACACAGTGAAGATAAGACCATCTTTATATTGCGAATGAGATTTTTAGTTCTACCAGGCACTAAACAATGATTTTAATACCAGCAGAAGCATTTCTTAGCTTTACGTTTTTACTCTCTGAACATTTTACTCCTGAGCAGAACTGGTCTACCTAAGGTCTGTTCATTTTAATCTATAACCTTTGCTAGCCGTGCATTTTACAACCGTAGTTCTATTCTTTATTTTCGTAGATGAAAAAAGCATGTCAAAACACTTTGGGTTTATGTCTTCCCATATTTGGTGAGCATATTTGTCTGAAAAAGATACTTTCTGTCCAAAGGGGAGAGAGTAATGCAGTTTTGCAGTAATCTAGAAATGCAGTGTTTTCATTAATACAATCCTGAGAATTCAAGGTCTGGACAAAGTTATTATATGATAGACCTGATCAAAAGGAGTTTTAATACAGCTTTGCCAAAACAAGCAAAGCAAATGTGGAACAAGATAAGAGAGCATTAGAAGGATCAGTAAGTTAGGAAAAATAGGGAATGCAGTTCTGGATCCTCGACTTGAAGGATGTACTTTCATAATACTTAATGATTGTTTTAAATTGGTCTTAAAAGAAATTTTCTCTGAATCACTTGAGTTGTAAATCTGTTACATTTTCCTGTATTTATTTGTCATTTACACATGTTCATACATAGTATAGATGACTGCATGGCCTATAAATTTCCTTTGCCAACTTATGCTGAGTTTTTTCCTTGTTTGTTACTAGTAATTCCCTGGATAACAGATGAAGAATTGGATTTGTCTATAGCCAAAAAAAATCATTTACTACTTGTCTACAGATTCTTTTCCAGGAAGTGCCAATTGGTTCTCCATGTGAACCAACCATGAGAAAAGACTACTGTCTTAATGTATAACTTTTAAAGACATTGCAGAAACCAACTCTGCAATCCATCTGAAGCAATAATATTTTTAATAAGGTTATTCAGCGTTTTCAGTTGCTCTTTGGTGCAAATGTATAAGAAGCATAAAATAACTGCACAGCAACATTAGAGGGAGCTGAGGATCCTTCACTGTACATTTTTGTACACTGTTTGCCCAGACATTAATGTATAAATCTAAAAGCATGGTCATCTTTGTGGCAGCTAAAGGAGAATTTTTGTTTAAGTGCAACATATTAGAACTATCAAGAAATAATCAAGTTTGGGGTTTTTTGAAGAAGAACTTGTAAAAGAAGAAGTACCTTTTTTTACATGTTTTATCCCTGGGGAAATTCAAAGAATCACTCTGAATTAAACTGTATTGTGAGATTCATTCATCTGCAAAGCAATCTTGGTATAAGTACTTAGCCTTTCATACTTCTTTGGTTATGTCAGAAATTATGTACTTAAAGGATATTTATCAGGATAGTAAACTGATACTGTTGTTGGGTTCATTTTGGGAATTACTGCTTTCAGACAGGATTTTGGGCTGAATTTCATTACCAGCTTCATGACTTCTATAATTTTCTAATTCCTCCAGCTGCTTTTCTGAACTTAGGCTTTCATTCTTCCATCCAGTCTCTTCAGCTTCTCAGTCCCAGAGCTGCACTCTGATCCTGTGACTTTTCCAGCACTGCTTACTTTCTTGCAGTCCATGTGCTCAGAATTGCATGAACTATATAGACATTTCTGAACCTGCAGTCTGCTCCTTCAAATCATGGAAATTGAAATTGAAGGATCTCTAAAAGGCTTCCTCTCTCATTGCGTGTCTGTCACCAATATTGTGTTTTCTGCAGCTGTAAAGAGATGTAAAGAGGACTTCACCCACTTTCCATGATGTTCTGTAGCACATTAGAATTTCATATACCAGATCCAAGGAAACAGAAGTTTGAAATGGTGTCAGAGTGTATAGTTTCTAAAAAACTTGTGACTAGCTTCTTAGATACTAAGAACACTCCAAGTACCTAAGTTTTCCATCAGAAACTTCTCTATAGCCTTAAAAACATGCTGCTACTCATAGGCCATAGGACTTTTACCAAAGAAATACCTAGTTTTGTCCTTTATACTGATATCTATGATTTAGGAAGCTGCCTCCCCTGGATCTAATGAGAACAGTGTAATGTTCTCTGCCCCGTGTAGTTCACTTGAACTAAGCCACGTCCAGGAAAATATAATGAAGGGGAGCTGCAAGCCCCCTAGAGTAATCTGCTGGTTAAATCATCCTTTTAAGGTGCTGGAGATAAGGATCCAAAGTTCACTTAGGCTTAGAAATTTGAGAGTTGTTGTTCCTACTTCCAATACAAATACCCAAACTATCAGATTGCTGTTGTTGAAGATGGGCCATTCTGCAATTACAATTCAGGGAGCCTGGGAGAGGAACAGAGACAGAGCATGGATCCTAGGGTGAAATCTCTGTGTTTCCATCCTTTATTAAGGAAGCCTGTAAATCACTGTCTCACAGAAACACATCCCTGGAGCAGTAACATATATGTCCTAGGTTATAAAAGGGGATATTTTCTACTAAGTGTCTTATGCTGAAGGCCTGTATGTGCTGTCTGTTATGGATCCCAGTTCAGATATCACACAGCTTCTCTCTGTGTGAGGATATTTGACTGCCTTCTCAGCCATGTGAATTTTGTTCCTTAACTGGAACATCTAACTTGAAACAGAAGTGTTCAGTACATCAGTCAGCCATTCACAGTGTTAAACCTGGACACATCAGCCATCATTTCCAGTCTTTATCTTATCACTTCTAACTTTATTCAGGTAATCTCTTCACATACTTCCAGTTCCTCTGTTTCAATGACACAAATTCACCTGTGCTCCATCTCAGACTCACCACCTTGGCTATATTCTATTCCAGCTGCTTCACCCTTCTCTAGCTCCTTTGCTTTTCATTCCTCCACTGATCCCTATCTTCCTGACCCATAGCTATACTGACGTTCTTCACGGGAATGTGGTTTATGAGAGATGTCATAAAAGTTGTTTCACTGGATTTTAAGAGAACACCCCTCTCATTTGCTTAATAAGTCCACAGTGCAGCAGAGGAAGGCAAGCAAACCCATTTCCTATTTGTTTAGTGTTAATAGGCCATTTGATGTTTTCTGAGAACTGGGCAAGCACCAGTCTTTATTCTGCTCCACATCCCTTCTGCCATCCTCTCTCAGGGCTGAAAGTCATTATTGAAAGTCACCTGTGATTTGGTATCAGTGTAATCCAGGAGCTCAATTTTACTCGTACCTTTGTCACAGTCATCTAACAAACAGCCTGTGTTTGCTAAACAAAATGGCCAGAAGGAGAAAGGCACAGTTGGGAGCAAACAAAACTGGACAGAGGATTTCTCTGTCAGGGTTTTAAATAGATGTAATTTTCCTGTTAAAGCATATCAAACTATTTCCTTAAAGATTTCCAGTGCTAAAAATCAAATGTGAAAAATGGAAAGAAAGACAAAGAACAGCAAGGAGTCAGGAAACCCCATGAGGTCAACACAGTGTTAAACAGCCTACCCACCCCTTCCTCCTCATCTACTCTTCAGGATTATTGTTTTGTTGCTCCTGAAGTCCATACCAGCATTTTAGAGAGCTAAGGTGGAGATTTGAAACATGATGCCTTAAAGCCTCTGTGGTATTGGAGAAGAATCAAATACCATATAAGTCCTATAGCTATGTGATATTTCCAACTAGTTGATGAATATCTTGAAACATTGTTGTTACAAAAGGAAGTAATTTATTTAACTTTCTTTTTTCTGTCCCATAATGTCTGCTTTATTAACCTCATTACATTTCCATAAATTATATCAGTATGAGAGGAAATGATTAATTGAAGATCGTTTCCTCAAAAACATTATTCTTGGTCATTAACAGCTTCAGCAAACTGCAGTGCCATGTAATCTAAACACATTATTCTACTTTTAAATAACCTCATGTTTTATTACTTTGCTTAAAGTATTATGACCATAGAGCCCAGGAGGCATCATTACAAACATTCTGCAACTACACCCTGAGTTTTCTAATTGCATACAGTTTACTAAAAATTCTTGTCATGTCCTAGATGTTTTCCTTGATGAATAATAATGAGGCTTACACAAAATTTCACAATTAAATTCATTAACTTCACATATTGAGATGTTAACAGCTGTTAGGATTTAAAATACAATTAAAAAACTCAAAACAGTAAACCACAAAACCTACCATGGGTCCTTTACAAAGATAGGGATGTTGATGGAGATTTTTCAAATGATATACTGATATAGGGAAACTTAAAAAAAAATTTCCTTTTTAAACACTTTAAAGAAGCCCAAATTCTAAACAAAAAAATTGCTAAGCAATTAAGGATTAGTTTCCTAGTAATTTTTTTTTTTTTTTTCTTCTTTTTCATGCTTTACAGATAACCCAAGTGGTCAGGCCCTGGAGGAAAAGATTATCTATGGAGTAGAGAACAGCAGCACTTTCCTTGAGTGCAGTCCCAAGTCTCAGCGTGCCGTAGTCTACTGGCAATTCCAGAAGCAAAATGATGATCGCAAAGAAGAGGTACAGTAGGAAAAAAAAAAAAAATGCAGCTAATTTTCTCTAGAAAGGTAGACTTCAGTTGGAGTCCTTCCAGAATAATTTTAGCTGAGCAGAACTTCTCTGGAATATATGATATCCATTGCTCTTCAGCATATTCTCACTCTTATTACCATAAAATCCTGTAAGCTCCCTAACAGGTTTTACAGATTTTTAAAGTGGCAAGCATTCGTATCCTCTCTTTGCTTAGACCCCCTGCAAAACACACTGGTTTACATCAGAGATCCCAGAAACAGAAAAAGCTAACATTTTATCTAACTGTCACCTGAAACATCATACAAAGGTTATGCAAACTTAAATATCACAAAGGCCTCAAAATTGCCTTTGAGAAAAAGTTTAACTGTTTTACCCCAGTCATATTGTTTGACTGAAGCACAGTCTGGCAGAAACATCTCATGTGCTGCATGCTCAGAGACTTTACAGCAGATAACAGAGTCAGAATGAAGAACTGAGAACTGTAGTGGACACAAGAGTATGGAAACTTCTATTTTCATCAAAAGCAGTATTCATAGAGGCTGAAACACTTATTTTCCCTGTTTGCATTACACTAAGCTGATAGTTTATTTTTCTCCTTCTCTTGTCACCAACATTCTTATGTTATTAATCACCCAGGTTTTCAAGTGATTTCAAGCCAGGTAACACATATCTTAGAACAATCTACTCTGGTTGGTAGGGAGGTCAAGCTAGGGAACAAGAACTTTTTTGTTGCATTGAAGTATTTGTAAGTGTACATACATATATTTAAAGCATGTTCAGAATAGTTACATTATCTGCTTTAAATATTTTTGTTTTGTTTGCCTAAGTAGTAAATTATTAAGAATTTATTCTAGGTGAGGGAACAGCAAACAGGTTTGTGCCTTTTCTGTCTGCAGCGACATGCGCATTCAAAGAATGAGGTTACATTCTAGATATGAATTAATTCAGAAAAAAACAGTATTTTGAACAGCTGCTTTTTGAATATTAAAATTTTGAGATTTGATCCCTAGTTGAGTAATTGTAAATTTTCCACTTGGACAGAACCCACTTCTATGCATGAAGGTTTCTATAGTAAGGAACACAAAGAACCTTCCCTGCAAATGGAAAAAATGCACTAAAAGATAGTGGTGAATGAGACCTCAGTAATACAGCCAAATGTATTACAAATCCAGGTTGATTCTGCTGATTACAGGCTCAGATCTTCTGCAATCTTTCCAGCAACTACATCTGATATAATTGAAACAGATCTTTTTTCAGCAGCAGTAGTTACTAAGGAGTAAATTCCTAATTCCCCAAACTCTTGGCATTATATCAATTTTTCCAAAATATTTGAGCCTTTTATGACAGATGACTGGCAAAGGGTTTTCCATTTTTGTGGGCTTGGGAATTCTTGGCTGAGACTTACCACTTAAAAGGAACAGTAATAAAGAAGTAGCAGGGTTAGAGGATAATGTGGCACATATATGAAAAATAACTATTGAAATTACCACTTTTTCCCAATGCAGATAAAAGTGAATGATCACATGATCCGGACAGAGCAGGGCCTATTGCTACGAAGTCTCCACCGGAGAGACTCTGGTGTTTATTTTTGCCATGCTGTGGAGCACGGCTTCATGCAAACCTTGCTCAAGGTGACCCTGGAAGTGATCGATAATGACCACCTGGAAGAGCTGCTCCACAAAGAGGAAGATGGTGATGGCTCCAAGATCAAGGATGCGACCAACAGCATGACCCCCAGCCAAAAGATCTGGTACAGAGACTTCATGCAGTTGATCAACCACCCCAATCTCAACACCATGGATGAGTTCTGTGAGCAGGTTTGGAAAAGAGACCGCAAGCAGCGCCGGCAAAGGCCTGCCAACACGCAGGTGAACACAAATAAGTGGAAGCACCTACAAGAGAATAAAAAGGGTAGAAACAGGAGGACCCATGAATTTGAAAGGGCACCACGTAGTGTCTGAGCTACATTACCTCTAGGAACCTCGTCCAAGTAGAAACTTGTATAGACAGATAACTGGAAAAAAAATGCAATATTCATGAACTTTTTCATGGCATTATGTGGATGTTTACAAGAGTGGAAAGTTCAAACAGTTTCCACTAGGTTTAAATAAAATCCATTTCTAACTTTCCTAGGAAGTCCTTCTTCTCTGCTCTGATTCTAAGACCAGAAAGACCTGAGTTTCAAGGATGATAACTCACATGGACCTAGCTTACTGCTCAAAAACTTCTGCAAGTATTCAGCAGGCAAGTTTTGCTTTCTCTTTTGACGGAGGTATAAAGAAAATGCTCTATTTCATGCTGTCATCTTACAGAAAAGTAAAACAAGCCCCACTTTTCATCGTCAGCACTACCATTTCTAGACTTATATAAAACTGCATGAACTCATTAAGCTGATGAACATCTAAACACGTGATTGGACACAAGGATTTTGTTCTTGTTTTGTCTACCAGTCCTCCTGTTTATATGTACTAGAAGAGGAGAAACAATACTGAATGAGATTGATTGTGGAAATCTGAACAACATAAGCCATCCATCATCTGGAAAAAGAAAAATGTGGAGTACACTGGCCTACTACTGATGACTTCTTTCAGCTTTGATCTAAAGATGTATTTTATTAAAAGTATAATTTAAATGTACCATGAAAAAATATGCAGCAAACATTAGCTCCTTTCTAAAATAGATTAGACTTTTTGTCTTAGAAATATTGTACTTTCTAATTTTTGGCTTAGAGGAAAAAAAGACAACTTCCAATTATGAGCTGCTTTACTCTTTTGTTTGGGAAAACTTCCAGGGGAGCTGGTCACACTGCAGTTAACCTCCTTCCCTGTCAGTAATCTATATGACATGTAATTTTAAAGCAATTTTAAAATTAGGCTATTTTAACATGAAAGTCACTGTATAGCATGGAAGTATTCTGCATTCTGTTTTTCTAAGTATGGTATTTGAAATTATTCAACTTGTATAATACCTTGCTATAGATTGAACCAATGAAGAGGAGAGCATTGATTTTCAGTTGTATATTTTTTTTTAATTAAAAAAACAAATAGCATTAAAATACCCTCTGCTAATTACACTCTTGCTTTCTTGGCTCGTATTTGTGAATGCTAGTATTTAAATACTGATGCTCATAGACTGTCATATATCCATGAGCAAAGCTCACATTCAGTTCAAGGAGTTGTGTTCCCAGCTCTGTGGTAGAGATTTGTTCACACTACTGACTCTCAGTGCTCTGTTCTTTCTGTGGGCCAGATCACCAAAATGCACTAGGCCATGTAAATAACAGCCCCAAAGCCAGCTCCCCGTTTTAAGATCCAAGGGACAGTATTATCTGTGGGTGAAATCTGCTGAAGTATTAAATTGGTGAAGTTCAGCTTAAGACTAGTTCATATTAACAGAAAATTGGGTCCTGCACTTCTGTCTTATTCTATATGCAGGGGAGCAACAGAATAAAACAGACAATGTACTTGCATCATGAGTGTCAGTTTAGGGTTATAAGTAGTGGATTTATTCACCTCAGCACAGATGTGCCTTTGGTCCCCAGTTCTATGGTGTCCAGTTCTTTTGAGATCATCTTTCTCCAGCCTCCCATATTTTACCTTGGTAGAGTCTGTAAATGACATAATTTCAAGTAATGTCATTGTGGGGAAAATTACTAGAACAAAATCCTTAGTTTGCTAAAGGAGCTTTTATATAAAAGTGTATCTGCACTGATGACTGATCTGTTTTGTTGTTATTCACTCTGTGGTATTTAATTTATCAATTTATTGCTATGCTATCAATCAGCCTTATCAGATACAATATAACACAACTGCTGTGACAGCATCTCTCACAGTGTGCCCCGGTCTTGCCACTCACTAATTCAAGTATCCTTCTGCTTAGTGAAGCTTTGGCTTCTTGCCTCTGTAGAAATTGGATTTTCACTAACAGCTGAGTTACTTCAGTCCCCTTTGAATCCTTTGGAGGGGATGAACTTGCAGGACTTTTTGTCATTTAATTCTTCAGAAAAAAAAGTCATTGAATAGGCTAGGACAAGGCTGTAGGGCCATGATTTAAGAAAGCACTTGGGAATTTATTTTTAAAGCAGCTTTAAGTCTCTCTTATGTTTAACCTGACTTTTGTGAACTCCAGTATGCTGGTAAATTCCCGTTACTTCGTGATGTGCTGAATATGGATGAAATAAAACATATGTTCAATTATGTGCTTTTCTGTACAGAAGTATTAATTTTTCAGTTCAGCTTATGGTTCATTTCTGAGCACTGTTGTCAAATGAATGTTTTAATTTTAATCACAGAACATTCTTTAGCCTTTGTGTAGGGCTATTATGTACCATCTACTTACTACAATACTCTTTCTTACAAAAGGAAACAATTCTAAAATGTACCTTAGAGAATTTAGTGGGAAAAATACATATTGGTTTCAATAGATCCCAAATCACTTTGTTTCCTTTTTTTACAGATACATGGAATTGCTATGTAACTTTTTTGTTGTCTTCCATGTTCATAGCAACTGGTTCTATAGCAACTTGGTACAAAAAAACCAAACCAAAATTGTCCTCTTTCACAATGCCTGAAGAGGAAACATATTAAATAAAGTCAGAATTCTAAAACAGATTTTTCTATACTGAGAAAGATAATCTGTGGGAACAAAATTACAGAAGTTGCAACATTTTTACCATGACCTGGCAGTCTCATTGAACAATTGATATAATCATATCTTACAAACTTCAACCCAGTCCTCACTGACATGAGTAGTCGTGTTTAAGTTTTTGTATTTGTTTATGTAAAGAAGAGGGCAAAAGATCAAGCCAACAGTGGAAATTTTTGATTTTTAGGTTCATGTTATGGTCAAGTTAAAGCAACATTTAATACTGATGTGAAATGAACTTTTTTTTCAAAAAGCATAGGCCTTAATGAATTAATGTATTGAAAGATGCTCTGCAGCCTCAGTAAGATTCATACCCCCATTTATGTCATTGTTGTTTAAAGCAACATAAAGTTTGAAAATAAAGATTAAAATGTTATTTCTGTAAATGGCCAATAAAACTCTCTAAATGTCTAGTTACAGACTTTAGAAAAAGTAAGTAAAAAGTTGTGTTTAAGCTGGAGAGAAATAAAGGATTTGATTTATAACCAGAAAGATCTATTTTCATTTGTTTTAAGATATCCATCTGCAAGGAACAAAAATATATTGAATCTTATTTTTACTGATCTACTCTGCACTTGCATAGATCACTGAAATGGGAATTTGTTCTATGACTCCTAAAAACTGTATGGTTACGTTAAACTGTAACATCAAACTGAGAAAATGTGCATCTTTGCAAAACAAAGTTAAATCTTCATGACCCAATAAAGTCACTATGTAAAAAAATTAAATTAAATGCATGTGAATGCGCATTTACTGTTCCTTTTTATGTATTATTTAGTGAATATCAATGGTATGTGTTTAATAGTTCAGTTTTTGCTACCTACACATTAGTCAAAAGAGGTGTAAATATTTTTGACTAGCTAAGGAGGTACAGTGTAAAGTACTGTTATCTAGAGGTACTCCATTTCAGTGTGTTCAGCAAAATATTAAAATGCAAGATTTTGCCACACAGGTGATAAGCTGGTTTATTTGCTATATCAGTGTCTGCGTTATGCGCTTATTCTTTAAACGCATTCCTCACTGGGTAGTAAATAATTCCACTTCTGTATTTGTCACTTCAATTCAGATGGGAACTAGAAAACTGGAGAGAAAGTGTAATGAAACTGCTGCTGTAAATTATTTCTTTTAGCATGTATTCAGTTGTTAAATAAACATTTCTTCCAAATATTTGAAGTTCAGTGTCTTGACTGTTTACACGGAAATGTGCCCTGTAACCTCCACAAGCATATGGAGTGCATTGTTGCCAATATAATGCTATCAATGTGTATGAGGTCTGTTTATTAGGCCAGAAGGATTGCTATTTGTATTAATGGCATTTTTTGTTTCTTTTTTGAAGACTACAAACTAATAAGCCTGAAATGAAAGGCACGAACTTATCTTCAGCCTATCTTTTGGCACAGCTGCTGAGCTTGTGCAGATAAAGCCACACATGTACACACCCCCACTCTCCACTCTGCCCATGAACCAAACTGTAAATCAGCCTGGAAGCCATGTGAATATGAGCAAGTTGCTGCAGTTGATGAAATTTCACTCTGTGCAATGCTAATGGCTTAGGACAGCTAAGCTGCTTCCCTTTGGAAGCTGGCTTGCACTGAAAGCAAGTGGAATAAATCAGGTTCTGTCTGTTACCAACATACCCTTCTATCCTTAGGTAAACTTAGCAGCTGTTTGGAAGTGCTTAGGGGCTCCATCTAAAAGTAATATGCTGTGGCACTAAGCACTGTGCAAACAGCTAATAAGACAAATGGCTGTTCTGGAAAGCATGAAGTTTAAATACAGCAGACAAGAAGTGGAGGAAGGAAAGTATCGTTATTTCCATTTGGCACATACAGAATTGAAGAACCAACCAGCAGTACTGAGCCGTCACTAATCCATTCAGCCTCACCCATGCTCTTTTCTGTAGAGCATGGATAGACGAGTCTGGTTCAAAAGGATCTTGTAAGGATATTTTATGGCTGCTACTGTTTTCTGAAAATGGAAATAAGCCCTCAGCAGCAGCCAAGCAACTCAGTGGGTTGCAAAAATGCTGCAAATACAAAAAGGACAAAATGAATATGGCAAGCCATGAATCTGCTAATTGAAAAAGCAGTAATTTTCTATTCTGTGATCAGTGCATGGTTTATAAATACAGAGGAAGACCCTTGTTTCTGGATGCAGCCAGAATTTTGCTAGAATTCCCTGCAGAGCAGAGCTAAAATGAGTGTCCTCTGTTACTGCTCTGTACGTTGCCAGAAATGTACAATGCCTAGGGAGCACCTTTAATGACAATGAGTGGGAAGAAAGAAGAAACATTTCAGGTTTTATGCTTATTTGCTCTTATATACAAACACACAGATAGGTCGATATACATTTAAACACCCAGCTTTCACTGAGATGAAATTCCCTTTTCTCTGAAGGATTTGAGGCTCTTGATGTAATTCTAGTACATCTCTGAAGGCGTTTGGTGGCTCCAACTATAAATTGTTATAAATGTTTCCTCTGTGAAGACTGGAACACACTATTTTGTTTCCTTACAGGTCACATTCACTGAGCTCCCCATCAAACATCCATTTAATGGCAGGCAAAGTTATGATGCTTTTTCCAAGGCATAAAACAAAGGGACTATTATCCCTAGAATGCTCAGTAACAGAATGCAAGCAGATCAGACTATTAGTGACTCAGCCAGCTTCTTTGCTCCCCATAAATACTTGCATGAAAGGTTGGAAGAGCTTCACAGAAAAACTAGAAACTGTGGAGAAGAGGCCTTATTTGGGACCTTTTTGTCCAGGAATTTATAAAAGGTTGACATTTTGGAGATCAGAATGATCTGAGCTGAATCCCAAAGCTCTAGTTAAGCAGTATCCAAACTGAAAAAGTTTCACTTAGGTTAAGAAAGAAAACTCCCATTTCTCTGTTAGCAATTTTTCACCCCTCAGGAAATGTGTCCCACTTGCCTTAATATTAACCCAACGAAGTCATTATATGGTATCTACAGTCCTTGTTGAAGATTTTTCTCTTCTTTGACACACCTGGGGAACACCATTTGTGATGACCAGCCCTCTCTTAGCTGCTTTTGTGTGCAGGTGCTCCAGTCAAACTATCATGCCTTCTACTCTTGTGACATCTGTTAATCCTAGGCCAAAAAATGTCCTATTCTCATGCAAAAGTATAAAATCAGGCCTTGGTGGGCAGCAAAAAACATTTTCATTGAGCTGTGAGGTACCATGCAAGAAGACTCCTGTCAGGAAGTTTTAAGGGATGGAAACTTTATGGTGTGGGGGCAGTAAGGGGAGGAGCTGCCAGCCAGAGCCTGACCCCACATCCAGGACAGGGCAGGCAAGGGGACAGGAGCTCTGGTTTCAGACACATGCCCTGAGCATCAGCCCACAGATGGATCTGGCTTGGCACAGCCCATGGGCAGGGTTGTAGGATTGGAGATGGAATCTTGCAACCCCTTTGGGGCAGACACTGCGTGCCAGGGGCTGCAGTTGGATCTGGAGCTGTGAGCAGGGTGTGAGGAGCCCTGGAGAGCATTGAGGCTCCTGGATGCAGTCAGGTGAACCTGGTGCTTGCAGCCAAGGAGGCTCAAACACCCTCCTGTGTTGATTTTAATCACCCAAGGTCACTTGTCTTCCACATTCACAGTCAGTTCTCTGCCTTCTGAAAGCCTATGAAAAACCAGTAGTACTGTAAGAGCACAATTCACTTCCAATTTCATTGGCTTAGTTTAGCTGATGTTGAAATAAATGTGCACCAAACAGTTACTAAGAATAAATGTACACAGGATTATAACAAATTTTCTTTAATCAGAGATGACCTCATGAAAATAAAGATCTAGCTTTCTCCCCACATGTGAGCCTGCTGGGTCTGCCTGTGCACAGCCACATTCCAAAGAGCTGCATCTGAGGCACCTGGGACAGCTTTTAAAGGATGACTGATTTCATGAGCAGACCCAAAAGTTTTGCAAGCCATTCCACCTTACAACCTGGGGTAAATTAAATCTGGTGCTGTGTCCTGGGAATAAAACTCTTTTCACTTCTCAACATGGGGTACCCCTGCAGTCTCTGCATAACTTTTACACTTTATTCAAATATATTGTATTCATTGTTCTGTGAGTTTCGTGGTCATCTTTTCTTGTAAGCATGTTAACATGACTTTTGATTGTTTATGAAGAAGGCAAACGGAGATGCATGTTTCTGCATGGAAAAAGGATAAAAAAATATGGTATTCTGTTAAGTCTACTACATCAAGTAAATATCAAATATGACTTGAACTTCTCATTTCTTGCTATAGCTGCAGGCAGGAGAGGAAAAGAGCAGACAAAAGAAATACAGACATTTCAGTTATGTTTTGCAATAATTTCCTTAAGCCCTCAAGTTTCATATGTCACTTTTTTTAAGCTTGCAGCACTACATAGAAAGCATGCATTCCTACAAACTGCTTTTGCTGAACAATACCACACTGAATAGCTCCATAAATCAGAACAAACAGATGGACTGTGCCAGTTCCTCTGAAGAAGGCTTAACTTACCTCTTCTGTTTGTTATTTTTGTTATTTCAGCAGGCCTACTACTTCTCTTTTGTAAGGGTTTTGTCAGCATTTTTATTCTAAAGGTCTATTTTTAGGGCTTTTTAAATTTTGTCTACAAGTTAAAGATTTTAAGGATCAGCTTTTAATCAACAAGTAATTTTACAGTACCTTAAAATAAATTGCTAGACTGTGATCAAAATTCCATTTTGAAAACAAACTAAAAAAGATTACAACTTTAAGAATGTCAGATAGTTGTTTTAGTGACTGCATTGCAAAAAAATTATGAGTGGGGTAAAACTCAGTGAGCATAATGAAAAGCTGCTCACCTCTCTGGACTTAGTGTTTGTTTTTGAAACATCTGTGTGCTTATCAGAGGTCCTGAATGAGACAGCAGCTTAAGTACATTCTTCTCGTTGCTGTGCCTAAATCTTGTCCTGGACTAGAAGGTTTTCTTGCTTCATGCTTGTCTCTTCATTTAAGCTGATTTTTTGTTGCTGTTCTATGTGAATATAATATAGGCTCAATTCTTTCCCCAATTTAACATGCCTGATGTCCAGTGCAAATGAAAATAGACTGATTGTGCTGTTATGCATTCTAGATAGTTAAGGAGAAGTTAAGGAAGTTAGGAAGTTTTTTGTTCTGTATCATTTGAAAATTAAAGGATGGAACCAATCTGAATCTGTTAGAGCACTGTGGGATTTTTCGTTGTATTATGCTTTATTAATGAAAGATGTGCATGCACCTCTTATAAACATGCCAATGCTTCTAGAAATTGGCAAGTTGTATTTTTTGTCTTTGATGATAACCAGTATACTTAACTAGGTACCACCCAAATAAATAAAGCTGTGTGCTCCACCACCATTTCTGTTGACTGGAATCCATCAGTCAGGGAACAATCCTTGTGCTATTCACTATGGCTCAAAATGTTACTTATGAAAGCTAAACACCTCGATGCCAGTGTAAAACAATTGACTGTAACAGGGCTTCAAACTATGACAAATATTTCACATTTGTATCTGTGATCTTCACATGCTCGAGGGGGAGAAATGGCTGAATGCAGGAAAATTAAACTACTTGTAGTTAAGTTCATGGTTGCATGTCAAAACAGCAGACATGATGCAGAAAAAATCTTCTTTGGACATAGAGTGGATCAAAGGCATGCTTGGCATATAATGTTTGTCTCCTAGAAATTCTGCTTGGCATCCACTGTGCTTTGACAAAATGCTGGCAGTTGTACACACTGTTGCCTGACAGAAAAGTATTTCTACAAATATTTGGATCTATTCTGAACACTAAATCCTTTTTTTTAGCTCTTGGATTTGGAAGAAGCTGAAACCTTAAGTAAAGCTCCAGGGATACTTCCAGGTATGGTGCCATCACAAATTATATTTTGCTTATAATCTCTGTGTAAATCATGACAAATTTTTCTAGGATCATTAAAGGGTTAGAGGTGGTCTGTGGATGGAATTGAAAAATGCCACAACACAAAATCTGGACGCTTTTTATTGCAAAAAAAAAAGAAAAAAACCTCATCATTTTAGTATAAATAGGAAACAAGAATACAAAATGAAGTTTCCCTTTGAAGTTCCACTGTCTTCTGTATTTTATTTATTTTTTTTAATTTTATTTATTTTTAAAGTTAGAAACACTGTATAATATTTTGTCACAAGTATGAATGTTGCTTCTATTACAAGCATTGAATATATTCTTTGCCAATTCCTTCCAATTCCACATTGTTCCTTNATCATTTTAGTATAAATAGGAAACAAGAATACAAAATGAAGTTTCCCTTTGAAGTTCCACTGTCTTCTGTATTTTATTTATTTTTTTTAATTTTATTTATTTTTAAAGTTAGAAACACTGTATAATATTTTGTCACAAGTATGAATGTTGCTTCTATTACAAGCATTGAATATATTCTTTGCCAATTCCTTCCAATTCCACATTGTTCCTTTCAAGCCAGTTAAAAAAAAATGCCACTAAGAAATGAAATGCTTACCAAGTCCATAAAATGGACATAACTGTTAAACCTTGACTCTTACACTAGTTGGGTCAGTTAGATTTATATAGTAGAACCAGCACATATATCACAGAGGTAATGTGATCTGTTGAGGATTACTCACTCATTTTCTCAAGGCAAGGCAGTGTTCTGCTATTTCCTCCCTTTATCTGATTTCCCAAAGTGGAACTTAATTTGTTAGTGCCAAGGAATTGTATCCCTAATTCATTCCAATGACTCCTACCAGATAGCTGATCCTGAATGAAGCCTGCAATATTTTACCTCTGTCACTCCTTCAAGCCAGGATTTTACCCCAATGCTAAAAGAATTAAAAATATGAAATATTTCCATAATAAATATAAGAAGCGGTTACAACTACTGGTAACCTCTAAGGACCCAGAGTTTGATTGGAAGGATAAAGAGGTACATGCACATGCACTTCCAGTTCATTTGAGTATTACAGGCATAATGAACTGCTAAAAACCAGGAAAAGTTCTGGGAAATTAGTGAAATCTGCTTCCACCATAGCTCTTGGAAATTCCACTACAGACTTAATGGAACAGGATCAAGTCAGGATTTGCATTTCCTGCCATGAGTCACTAAAAGCAATGGCTTGAGGCATTCAAAGTCAGGCTCAGTATGGAAATCTCTCTTGGTAGTGAATTAATAGAAGGAGGTGCAGAAGCAGTGTTGCATTTCTAATAATATGAAGCTGCTTTAGATAAGACATATTTTAGTTCTGATTTTGCATTTTAATTTCAGGTACAATGGCAAGAAATGTTTATTTTAACTTTCTATTTGATTCACATAAAAGTTTACATTTCTTTTCTTACTCTGGAATTGTGTGTCAGTCTGTGGGCGCTCAGAAAGGTGACTCACAACACTTTAAACACCATAGAATGACCCCCTAGACCCCTACATGTTTTGATATTTGAAAAAGACTAGGAGAAGAAAACTAAAGAGAACTGTCAGTTTTTCATATAAACACCTCTAGGGAGTATAAGCTTCTACTATTACCAAGAAGGATATCTTCACATCATGAAAAGACATCAGACTGAATTTTAAGCCAACTGTTTCAAGTCTGGGTTTTCTTTCTTCAGCATCTTCCCAGAAATTTATAGGAATGGATTAATGTAGGAAGTACAACACTTGTTTTAAATAATTGATCTGTGTTACTCAGTTCTGTGTTTCAGAAAAGAAGGTGCCTCAGAGAAAAATTGTTCTTCAAGGTGCATAAGGAGATAAGCTGCTCACAGGGTAACTTTGTTCCTAGTGTTCATCATAAGGATACCCTATGAATAAGTTTTCATGGACAGTTTTTCTGGAGAAGTCTGGAAATGTAGGTTGTTTGGATATGTTCAGGGCTGTTCATTCAGTTAGAGTTAGACATAATCATGTTAGAGCTTTGAGAGGATGAAATAAATCTGCAACACATTAATTAGCTTGTGGGTTGTTATGCAGACAATATAAACCAAGGTTTCCTCATGCTGGACTGCATATCTTTCTGCATAACAGGGTAAATTTCTGTATTATTTTAATGAAGGATGTGAGTCTTTGTTTATCTATTTCATCAGATAAATGGTGGCTTAGGCTGTATATTAGTAAAAATGTCTTCACTGAATGGGTTGTCAAGATTCAGAACAGGCTTCAAAGGGAAGTGGTTGAGCCATCATCCCTGGAGCTATTTAAAAAATTTGAAGATGAGGTGATTAGGGGCGTGGTTTAGTGGTGGACTTGGCAGATTTGGTTTACAGTTGGACTTCAAAAAAAGACATTTTCTAACCTAAATTACCGTCTAGAGTTCTATAAATTATAAGTTGTAAAGCTTCACTTTTAGGACCTAAGAATTCATTCTTATTAACTCTTCATAACATAAGAGCATAATGAACAAGTGTGCTGGATTGGACGAGAGGTCCCTCATGCCCAAAGACCTGTCTGAAACACTGGTAGAAAGTCAATGTGCACATAAGACTATAACAAAAACCAAAAAAAAAATCCCAGACAAATACAGTGATAATTTCCCAGAATAATCTCCTTGATATCTGATAAAATTGTATAATGCCCTTCTGCTACATTTACTGGGACAGTTCCTGAGTAACCCATCTGCAGTCATCCTCTGTTTGCCTCCTTTAAATAATTATATTAGAAAATTCACCTGGGCTTTGTTTTCTACCCCCACATACAGTAGTTCCAACCTCTAATTTTTTATAAAATTTTCTAATTGCATTCTTTCTGTCTAATACTGTCAGTGTATTTCTGCTTACGTTAAATGCTAATTTGGTTCTTGTTTCAGCATTAATACTATTTGCTGTAGTTTAACAACTGTTCTGCTTAGAATTGGATAATCTGATTTTTTTTTTCAGGGAAAAACTTAAACATAACTATCAGATATTAAGAGATAACTGATATTTAAAATGCCTATGTAGCATTCAGTGCTGGTTTTTATTTACTGGTGTATACTGTAAGATACTTATGAATTACAATATTTAATAATGCAATACACAAGTAAGATGACCTGTACCAAAATGGTAATTACAGCCTAAGGCAAGAAAGAGCAGGTCAGTACAATAGTCAGCTGGGAAGAACCACCAGACAATACTGAGATACTACTGATTAGTCTAATAATTACTTTATCACAACAGCTAACAAGCTATTGATGGGCATTGGCTTATGAAATGCCAAAGACATTTTCACTGAAGACTGTGAGAAAGCCAATTGCACAGCTGAAACTCTGTAGAACAATGCAAAAAATGGGATTATACTTCTATCATTATCCATTTTATTTTTATAAGCATGATGGGAAACCAATTATGGTGGCAGCTGTGATAATTCTTCTTTAAAAATTATACTGATTATGTCTTTTTTCCCATTACCCATATGAGGAATAACTAGAAAGAAAAATAAACCTGATCCTAGATGCGCAGTGCAGCCTAGTGTCTTCCTAATTCACTCTAACAGCTGTTTAAAAACAACTGAACCCGGTGAATAATCAAATTAAAACTATATAAGCAGCCACTTTATTTCTAGAAGTATGATTTGAATCAATAAAAATCAGGATTGTTTTGTTTCTTATGATATTCATTGTTCTTCCTACCTATGTAACTTCCAAAATACCCTGAGGGATTCATTGTTTCGTGTGTGAGCTTGTGTGCTTTCCATGATGGGGGTGAAGGCTGCAGTGGATGTCAGTGTATATATGTGAACATTTAACACATTGCCCACAATCAGAATTTGGGATTGGAATGGAATAACAGATGACTGAAAGAGGAGACACATCTGTATATATTTGAAACCACAGTGATTATTTATCTTGGAGTTTGTTCATAACTAGTAGATTAAAAGTACCTCTTCTATAAAAAGTAAAATAACTTTTTTAAACTAAATTGAAGGATTATTTATTAGATCCTTATCAAACATTAGCTTTTTAAATTTATTATAGAGACAGCCAAAATGACATCAATATTTTATTAAAAATAATGTATATTTTTCTTAACTTCTTTTATTTCATGGGCTCCTTTTAACATTAAAAGAAATGGCACAGCTTTTTTTAGGGAAAGAGTAATCAACTGAAAAATCCCTTTTTAAAAAACTTGACTTTCTCCTAGAAATATTCTTAGTAAGCATTATTTTCCTCAAACAGTATGGGACTTAGAGTTATCATACCTTGACAAAGCTAGCATTAATTTTTATTAATTATAAGCAATCGTAGCAATTTTTTCAGACATATAACCAGAATGGTTATATATAAAGGCACTTAGTTGTCCTCCTTTGCCATCTGATTTCTTTCTTCCTTGTGACACGTGTAGCAAATAGCGCTCTCAGTGCTCTGCAGCTGAGAACTCAGGCTGAGGGTAGCACACATGGACGGGTAACAGTGCCTGAGTGCCTCAACCAGAAAATGAACCCAGCTTTTGCAAGCCTGAAACCACAAAACTGTTCTTCCTTAGAGAATGGGCTTGCAATATATATTTCCACACACTTTGTGTTTGCGCTGCCCCAGAATCATTCACAAAATAACCTAATCATCCACAAAATAACCTAAAATCTTTAGCACAGTTTCTGTTTGATATGAAACTACTTTTTTTTGTATTTAATATAGCTTTTCATTTTTATTTTTTTTTCATATTCTCAATCGTTTTATAACATATCTTGTTCCATAGCAAAAATTTTATGTGGTATGAGTTCAAGCCAGATCTGTTTAAACCACTCAGTGTCTTTCGAACATATGAAATATATTTGATCAACTATCTGGGAAATACAATTTTTCCATATGGCTTAGTTTTCACATAAGGGAGTTTAGTGTTTCTTTGGAGAACATAATATGCTCAGACAATTAAAATAGGTAAAGAGTTGCAAACTAGAGAGTGGGAGAAGCAGGTGTCCAGCTGGATTTTCATATAAGAAGGTCTTAAAGTCACTGATAATGATGAGGTCTTAAAGATTCCCAAATTCTCATAAAGCTATTCCTTCCTTTCCCAATACACTGATCTCCTACTACTCTTGATAATCCACTGACTAAGGAAACAAGGCCTGTATTTTTTCCATTTTGTTTGTCAGAATCAGACTGAATGACAACAATTTTCTGAATTACTCTATATTAGGGTAGAATGAGAGTATTCAGAAAGGTCACTACCCAGAAGAAAATTCATTCATTGGTATATCAATATTTGTCTTCCTGCTGTCAGACTAGAGTCTCTAGAGAACAGAAACATAATGGTAGTAAAATTTACAGCCAGGTAGGACTTTCCCCACTGCCCTAAAATGAGAACATGAACAATTTGATACCCTTGTCTGGCAAAGAACTGGGTGATGTCAGCCCATTATAAAGGGAATACTCGATGGTAACTTCCTTCTGCTTTCCATTTCCTACAAAGTGATGACTTTCATCCACATGAATTGCTTGATCTTTGTCAGTTGTGTTTTATTCTCTCTTGTCTTTCTTTCTGTTTATATGATTCAGCTTTGGTTATGATCCAAAAGAAGGTTTTTCTTGGTATTTTCCTTCACCTGTTCTCTTTATAAATTACCCTTCCTTCCCCCCATGAAGTCCTCAGCTACCTTCAGCTGAGGATTTTTTCCACAAAAGAGACTGCAACCACTGAAGGGAATTGTCTGAGGAAGAAGGACCTGGAACAAATAATACAACCTTCTTTGATCATTTTACTACTGTTATTTCTCATTTTCAATGCAGCAGACTTGGAACAGCTTGCGATGATTAATGAATACTAAAGTTACTATGTTAATTGAGCATTGTAAATAGTACTACTTTTAGTTTCATAGAGGTAATATATTAAGAACACTATACAGATGCTCAGCACTTTTCAGATAGCCTCAGCAGCACAGCCGTTTGGCAGGCTTTGATGTTTTCAGATTCAGCCTTTGGTAAATCTGCATCTGGTTTTTCACAGTAAAAATTGGCTAAAAGAAGGAACTGTAAATATCCTTTCTCACATATAATAAGAGAACCCACATCCTTCCAGAACTACTGCCCTTTGAAAGGAAGATGAGCAGATAACCCACATCTCAGATCAATTGGGATTTGAGGAATCACAGACAGGGACACTGTTGGAGAAGAGAGAGCAAATCCAGGACATAAGAATCAGAAACATACTGCTCCATCTCATGCATGTGCCTGTTGTTAAGAGGTTCTGCTGTAAGCAGTTCTAAATAGCCACAAATAAAAGTACAGCATCAGGTGGAGGAATACATTCAACCTCAAACCAGAAAAGAGCTGAAGTGGAACAGATGAGCCACCAGATCCCTGCAAGGGAGAAAGCTGCACTGATGAGGGTCTTGGCTTTGTGTTGACAGGACTCAAGAAAGATGTGCAAAAAGGTGTTTTCTTTTTCAGAATGTTTATTCGCTTCCACATTTTGTTACAGGATAAGTATAGTAACAGCCTTTCTCTTATTAAAACAATAAATTAGGTAAATTAGTTCACTTAGCTAGACAATGTAAACAATCTCAAATTCTACCACAAAAAGAGTGGAGGTACATACCTTTGCCCTAAACAATGGCATAAGAAAGACATCTTATGGTCTTGGTTTTCTTACGTTTCAAAGAAAGAATCAGCAAAAATTCAAAGAATTAGAAGAGTAGAAAAAGTAAAAGAAGAAAAAACATTTTAAAAATATTTCTTGGAATGTGACTCAGAAATCTCATGAGAAACACTGTCTGCTTTCAATGCTATATGTGAAGTTGTTTCGAATTATTTAACACTCATTCTGTTGTAAGTAATATGTCTTTAACCATTCTTTATATATTATAATTACATTTGAAGACACAAAAATGAAAAAAGAAAAAAGGAAGGAGAAAGAAAAAGGAAAGAAAAAAGGAAAAGAAAAGGATAAAAAAAAATTTAATAAAATGTCTGTAGTATCATTGATGATTCCTCCCACTCAAGAGAAATGATGGCCTGAGGTCTGATCCTGAACTGGTGATCACTCCAGTAGTCCAGATTAAGAGGCTCAGCCTATGTTAGAAAAAGAAAACTAAAGGCTGCATCTTGTTGCAAGTGGTGAGTTGCTTTCACAGATCCCAAGCACTACAGAGTTGGCTCAAAATTTGAATAAGCAGCATTTCCCAAAATTAAAATTTTTATATTGTGGGCAGTCATTGTATTGTAAACACATTTTATTATGTGGTAAGAAAAACAAGACCAAAGGTCATAACTACAACTAATAAAGTCTATTTTATACATATTTCGCTTTCTCATCTATGTGTCCTTTATAGTTATCATCACTGCCCTGAAGGAATATGTTATTTACTGATGACTTAAAGAGCATTTTCACTATTTTTGAAAAAAATATTGTTGAAAATGTTATCCCTTGTCACTGCCAAACTTTCTTTAGCTTGGTCCAGCTGATGCTTACGGTAATTTAGGATATTAAGGGTGGAAAAAGAGTTTTTTGTTATTTCCATAAGATTTTATCTCATATCATTTATAAATAGAAGGTTTATTATGAGGCAATGGCACATAAGATCTGATGAGATTTTTTTAGCCTTAGGCAGAGTGCAGGGTGGATGGTAGATTTGCCTCTTTAGATGAAGTCTATCAGCAAAGCCACTGAGGGTAAGGGCCTCTTTCACCAGGCACTACAGGCATGAGCCTAAAACAGTGACAGTGGCTCAGATTTCCTTTAGCCCTTCTTGTGCACCTTGCTTTGTGGTGTGCTGAATGCTTGGAAAGAAGTTGGTATGTGCTTTGGACATGTCTCAGTGAATGGTTGTTGCTTGTCTGGGGTTGTATTTCAGATGTGGTAACTGCTCTTTAAAAAGGGTATTTTTGTACTCACTAATGCAGAGTTAGGCTCCAGGGTGGCTTGTGTTCAGATTGCATTGATAAAGTGAGAGAGGATTGTTTGCTCTCAGTCTCAGCTGTGCTAAAGTGCTGTAGTAACTTGTTGTGGAGGATTTTATATTCATTTGATTTTGTTTTCTGCTGAGCCTCCCTCTGGAGGAACAGAAGTGATAACTGCATATTCTACAGGCAAATCCAAAGCTCTCGAGAGGCAGCCACCTGGCCAGGCTTGAAGTTTTGAACATGTTACATCTGCAGCACAGTACAATACTTTACCATGTGCAAAACAAATGCACAACAACAGAAAAGCAGTAAGTATCCCAGAAATATGCATTATGATATTTCAAACATTCAGATCTTGACATCTTCATAAAATACGTGAAAAAGGAAATCGTCTTCACACTGTGGTTTTAGACATCTAATTTAGGCAACTAAATGATACCCTAGGCACTCTTCTCCACTCAGCAGAGGTCTGGGTCACCAGTTCACTGCCTCAAGCACCTCATCTGCATAGCTCAGCTGAAATGGTGTGAATTCTTTGCATTGTCTCAGGCCTTCACCCCATATGAGAACTATGAGATACAGATACTGAATGTTTTTAAAATTGCTGTCTCTTTCCCAGAAACAGACATTTCATTTTACAGGTCTAAATGAGGGAGGAGCATCCCTTGTGTAGCTCACACATACTATTTTGTGAAAACTTTATTTTGCTAAGAATGTTGCCTCTATGGCAGAGGGTTGTCATAAAGTGCAACAAGCATGTATAAAATGGAACAAATATTTTCTTACCTAGACTGACTTGGAAACCTGTATGTCAGTTCATTCTTTGGTGCAGTTTCTTCTTCAATGAGAGCAGCAGAGTGATATTTTTGGAGAGAAGGCTTTTTCAGAGGTTCATAAACAACCAAGAACAGTTTTGCTTGGGATTTTTCATGAGCTTGCCATGTGTACTGGCCTTGTTATGTAGGTACCAACTTTGGAATTACCAAAGTTAGTACTAAAACATCTAATGAATTTCTATTATACACCACATGCAAACAAAGGAAGAGCTCATTCACAAGCAGATTACTTGTACCTTCAGTGGGAAATGGATGGGGAGACAGGGCAGCAGTCTCCTGACTAATCCTCACTGATTAAGCAGTGTCCTTGCTCTGTTGGGAAAAACTTCTATTAAGTTCTAAACAGCAATGTGAAACCCCACAGGAACACGTAGAAACCTTAACTGACCATGAATTTGCTCTAGTAGTTCAGAGAGATGAGAAGATTTAGGAACAGGCTCTACTTCCTCGGGGCTGAAATGCCAAACACCAAAAGGTCAGCAGACAGCAGCATGGTGAATCACAGGGTGATAATATTGCTACTTACAGGGTGACAGACACAACAGGGAAATCCTCTGTGCCAGCTGGAAGAAAGAGATCATGAAGGAGGGATATCTTCACCTTTGGCAGGGGAAAGCATCTTGGGAGGGGTAATTGAATGCTCCACGTGTCCAAGGCAGTAGAGATGAGATTTCTTCAGCTATAATCTTACGGACATGCTGAGAACTGCACCAAGATCACATTTATTGCACCTGGATCCTACAAAGATTTGCATTTGTTTATCTGCCTGCTCATTTGTTTATCTGCCTGCTCCGACCTACCCTCTGCACCTCTCTTTGTCCATTTGGAGAAAGTAATCTCACAGAAGCATGAGCCAATCTATCTATTGTAGAAGCAGTAGGTTATTGTTGTTTCAAAACATATCTTTCTTGTACAAAGATTCAACATCAGACTTAGCAAGGTAAAGTTCCACATTGATATCAGCAGGTTTGTGGGAACAACAACAATAAGATATGTGGCATCTTGGCAAAACTCCCCAGCTGTTTCAAGGAGAATGTGGAATTGTACAGGGAATCTTTGGTCAGCTTTTTCCAAGAAGTCTGGAGAACTTATTCCCACCTGGGGGAACTTGGTCCTACCAACTAATTTGGAGAACAGGAAAAAGGAAATTGCACACTGGAGGGGTTTACGGTAGACAGTGGAGCAATCTCCTTATTGCTTAAACATTCAAGCTGGACACTTTTGACTACACCTCTCTTTTGTTGTGGCACCTCCTTCCTCCCCCAAAAAAGCTGAATAAACATGAAAGATCAGCAGACATATTACATTTTACACAACAAAGTGTGGCTTTATAGGGCTTTTTTACATCTTGAAAAGCTTAAGTGCACCTGCATGTGAAGAGTCTCTATGCCTCTGAACAATCAGGCAAAGGTATCTCTGTTACTAAGGGCACAGGTCTGGGACACACTCGGGTTGCAGGTTTATAACAAAGCTTGTTCAGCTGAGGAAGCATTCTTTAATTTGTAAGGAGCAAGGCTGCCATCCAGTGGCTCTGCTCTAGCACAAAACTGAATTAAACAGCAACAGGTCTGGACACAATGTCTTGTTTTCTTGATTTAAATGCTGGTCTGTGAATCTGCTGATTTGTCTTCTATTTTAATCTTCAAAGTAGATAGCATACCAGCAGGAAACTGCATGGAGAAAAGAAAGGTTATGAGCTTACTTTATACCATCACTAGCTTTTTTTCTTGTTAACTTGGATTTTAAATGTATGACTTGGTAATCGTTCTGCCTACATGAAACAGTAGAGAAGCCCAAAATAAATTTTAAAAATGCCTCACTGTGAATTAATAGTGTTCTGTTAGTGTATGCATTATGTTATAAAATGGAAGACACATTTATACATAATTCAAAGCTGGCAAGAATAATTTCATTCTTCAACAGGATTTGAATCAAGCCCTTTTTGAATAGAAAGGAAATTTGAAGTTATGCAATATAGAAGAAAATTATCATGCATATAAAATATATTCATCTCTGGGGACTGACAGATCTACAGGTAGCATTAGAAGGAAATTTCCTGAAGTTTATCCCATTTCAGATTCCACTCAAACATAAATGTTTTTATCTACTGAAAAGCTGAAGCTTAGGCTCGTGAATAAGGCAGAAGGATAATCTGCTCCTGAGGCAAATCATATAAATTCCCTTTGCCTCCATTTCCCCCTGTCTAAAACAGGGATAATGCTTGTCTAGCTTCCAGGCAAGATGTGAGATTCAATACTCTGTGAATTACAAAGGATTTCAAGCTCCTCAGAAACAAGAGAGTATTTGTGTACTTCTTAATACTGTTTATACAAGACAAAAATCTATCAAAGGCTTGAAGGAGGCTGCATTGCCCTACTTCTTCCACTCTGCCTCTCCCCAGCTAATACATCTTAGCAGACTCCTTGTCTCCCATGGCACCAGTGAAGATGGGGGTCTGTCCTTTTTGAGTGTTATTATTAACTTCAAGTACTCTTGTTTCAATAAACTCACTAACAAGGATGAATCAATCTGTTTAGTTTAACCAAAAGAAAGCAAAGACGGTTCAGGGGCTCCTCATTGGGAGACAGAATTCAGCTAATGAAGAGCTCTCGACCACAGACTGCAAAATTAAAGTAACATTCAGTACTAAGATGAAATGGGATAAATTCAGACGCACACAAGGGCATGAATGGCAGCAGTAAGGATGCTTAAGAGCCAAGCTACATGGAGTTGTGGTACATTCAGAGTCAGGACACGTGTTTAAACCAAATGTAGATTTTTTTCTGGAAATCATTCATTTGGAGCATGAATTTACTGATAGAAATCAGATAACCTCTTTTACCTCACAGATCAAACCAGAATATCACAAGATTTTTTCCAATCTTAGGATGTGTTAACACATGGAGCAATTTGTAAAAATTGATTCATTGCTAGAAGTACTTGTTAGGAATAGAAGAAATCATTGCAGTTGATGAAAGAAAAGAATAAAAACATTTGAAGTAAGTTTAAAAATGGAAATAGAGTCTAAGGAACAGCTTCTGATTCTTACTGGGAATTAGTAGAATATTCACAAATGTGTCATATATGAAAGGTCAAAATATTTCAATCAGTCATGTGTTTAGTAACAAAATTAAGAATGTGGATTTTTTATCGGGGAAAAAAATTTACTTCATTTTTTTTTAACTTTTAAATCTCCTTTGGAGGCAGCAAAGCATATTGATGTATTATTTTTCTTCATACAAAGGTGGAACTTTAAAACTTCCAACATCTTGTTTATTATGAGCAACACTCTTCTCTCATTTCCTCCATCTTTTGTCCCAACACTTCAGACAGAAGAATCTGATTAGAGAGTGAATATATCATAGCTGAAATGAATGAAATTTTTGATTTTAGCATATTGGGAGGATTGCACTTTTTCTGAGTTTTAATAATTCTGAATGAATTAACTTTGCTTCTCTTTTTCTCTTTGGACATGTAAAAATTGTGAGGCAATTCCCCTCCACCTTCTGTTTCCAGCACAATCTAAACTAGAATCCCCCCAGGATGAACACAAGTGTCTTTCTTTACTCAGGGTAGGTTTCATTCATTTAAGAGATTATTTTTGAAAATTTTAGTCTATTTTTATTCAAATCCTATCAAAACCTTTACTGTTTTGGTTTTTGTTGGGTTTTTTTGTTTGTTTGCTTTCAAGGTATTTCATTTATTAAGTATAAAAGAATAGAAAAAGGTGTTTACCTCTTGTTGGTCAAAATCCAGTCCATTCTACTTGGGATGGTAATCCTACTAATGAGCTTCAGGTCATTCAAATAGAAGGCCTCCAAAAGATCCTCATTTGTAGTAAAAATTAAGAAAAATGAAGCAACTCTATCTCTCATCCAAAATTTACTACTAAAGAATTACTTTACATTTGCCATATAATCACAAATTAATTTCCATTTCATACATCAGAGTTAAGTATCTATGTAAGTTGCCAGATATCAATTCTGCCCTAATTTTGAATCATGACTTCTGTCCTTCAATATAGAATTCTCTCTAATAACATGCTCTTATACTTATTTCATTGGTCATGCTACAACCATGTTACAGTTTCCTAAAATGAACAAGTTATTTGAAATATGTAACTCTCAAAATTATAATGCTTCTTCTGCATATAACTTCACAGGCACTTGCTGTCTATATTAATGACAAAAATTTAAAAGATGACAATTTTGAAGAGCAAGCAAACAAGTAAAAAAGTCCAAACCAAACCAAAAAATCTGCAACTAATCCTGGCTGCTGCACAATAAGGAAGATGCAAATAGCCTTCCTTACACAAAGACCAAGATGGCAATAATGATCTCATTTTCCTTCTAACATTTTATGAATTGTGAAGCATTATTGTGTCTGTCTATTCCAGCTGGGCTCTGGAAAGAAAAATGTGCACCTGAATAAGGACAGCAGACCCTGGTTTAATAGTGTGCAGTTTTAGCTGCCTCATGGAAGCCTTTCAGACCTGTGCAATGAGAGCAACTGGCAGAGGCAGTCATATTCAGATAATTTTTATTTTGCACTGTTTTTTCCTTATTACATCATGACTTGTGCTGTGATACGGGATAATCTCAGTTGGAAATTATTGCAGTGAGCAAGAATACCCTCTAGTGGTAATCCAGAGCCCCAGACAGACCTTTCCTTGCTTTCCTTTGTTTTTTTCCATTAAACTTTATTTATCTCTTTAGTACCTGGAGACATTTGGTTGTTTAGAGGCATAGAGGCACATTTTAGTCTAAACTCTTTAAACAGCCTCTGCCTCTGTGGTGCCTCAGGCTGTGTCTCATGCGTAGGGCACAGCACAGCACTCCTGAGCTCGCATCCTCTGGATGCACCTTCTGACTTGGGTCCTGAAGATCCTAGAGCTGGGGATTGTACATATACACATGTATAAAGGGTCCAGAGGCCATTTATGATCAGAAGAAGCCTTTTAAGATGTGTCTGTGCCTTTTGCAACCTAGAACTAAGCCTTTTTATCTGCTATATGACCCAGTATCAGTTTGCTGCCCCATGACATGACCTTTTGTGAGACAGTGTGCACACTAGAAAATAAGGTACTTAAGACATCTTAGCTCTTGGTCACAGAGTTAAAAATGTTATAGGTGTTGAAGCTGACCAGACCTGCAGGACAGTGAAGACATCAAGTATTAAATCTGAAAGCCTATTTTATTCTGTCATAAATCTCCACATAGACCTAACATTTTCCTGAGGGTTTAGCTGGTGGGATGCTTCCTAGAAGTGATCTATGAATTATCATGGAAAGATCATGGATACCCGAGAGCATGCTCCTCTCCTTTTGGATTTCCAGGGGTTTGAGTGCTTAACTTTGCTGGTTCTATATTGTCAAATGCCATCTATAGACACTCATACAGCCCTTGACACTGTAATGACCAGAATACCCAGGTGGCTTGGAAGGAAATTCCACACATCAAAACAAGTCCATAGAAAAAAAACATGTGGAGTAGCATATGCCAAACCATCCAAAAGTGTTTGAAATGTAAAGCTATTTCAATACATGTAAGTGACAATAAAAGAACTATTTATCTTTGAGTAAAAAAAGCAGCTGTGAAAACATCAACTTTTCTCAACAGGGGATTCTTCCAGGTGAGCTCAAATATTATCCATAAGTATATCAGAACTGCACGTTTATTTTTTTTTGAGATTTACCAAGTAATTCCTGTGGTTATTATTTATTATTTTTAGACCTACTTGAGTTTTTAGATATTTTTTCTTGAAGGCTGACAAATTTCAACCTCTGTTAAACTGAAAAAGGAAAGCTCATGTATGGGGTTTGTCTGGGTTTTATTTTTTTTTTAATATAAAAATTATTCAGAACATATTAAGAAAAAATTCTATAAAAACATCATTGCACCATTTTCTTGCTAAAAATCCTCCTAAACACAATCAAGTTCTAAATGTATGAAAAAGGCAAATTTTATAAAGATACAATCTTTCCGAGAACTTCCCTTTTAATAAAAGCTCATTTTCATGGAAGAAGAGTTTTAAGCAATTGTACCCAAATTGATATTTATTTTACAGTATCACTTAGAGATTCTGGATGAAAACTGAACTGTACTAAAAACAAATATCAGTTTACATTAAATGGTCATGCTTTAAAAAAAACCAAACAACAAAAATGTATGCCCTAGTAATTAAAGGAAGAAAAAGCCCTGGTAACCTGAATAGCCATGATGATATACAGAAATAACAGAGGCTTTCACAAACTGGGCTTCAAAAACTGTCCAGTCTGACTTTTTAGAACCTTTGAGCATGCATAATCCTCACAGACATGAAATTAAAGAAAGCATATTTTTTTCAAAATTAGCACATAAGGGATTTGTCCAGTTCAGGAATGAGTACAAACTTCAGTCAGTATTCTGTATCCTGTAAATAAAAAAAAAAAAAAAAAAAAATCATTAGGCTCTAAAGATAATCATTTATCTTACACTTTGGCCTGATCCTGCTTTGTACTCTTTGTAGTTGTTGGTTTATATACTCGAGTTTATAACTTTTATTACCACATAGTGCCACATTAACTTTCCCTAACACTGTAGATTACTTATTCTGCTCTATTCAGAAATATCTTTTTGACACTAGATTCTGGCTCAGTGGTCTAAAGAGTTTTACTTTTCTTCCTCCCAGTTTTCTAACCACACTGTGAAGAAGAGATGGGATGTAACTGAATGCCACCTGGCTTTTGAATGTCTCCAAAGCTTTTATCTGTTCATCCAGATGGCTCAATTTGCATTGACAGTTTTCGTGGCCACTTCAATTAGCGTAAGCTGCTTCTTGGTGCATCCAATTATCTCAGTATGCATTTAAAAAGAACCTTAAATTCAAGAGCAGATTTTAAATGCTGGAAGGAAAATAATCTCACATAAAATAAAACAAAACCCCCAAAAGCCCCCAAAATGTTTAAATGTGTGGTGATAAATTTCCAGTCCTGCAGGCTACATAATATTTGATGAGTTTGTATTATATTATATGAGTTATATTATATTAATTATATAATATATTATATTATTTATATTAATTATATATGATATNTAGATTGTAACACATTCAGCATTCTGAAAAGCAATATTACTTATAGGCCATTTTTATGTAAATACCCATACAGAGTGAATTTTACTTTTGTATAGGTTACTATACAAAAAAGAATATACTGTAAAAAGAATAATTCTAGATCAATTTTTACTAATATAGAGGAGATTATTGTTCAACTGTAGTGAAATACATTTGCTTCCTAAATTTCAAGGAAAGCACACTGGAATTTTAAAATTATATTTTGAAATTAACCAAATCCCAAATATTTCATCAAATAAATTTTGCAAGTAATAGGAAAATAGTCTTTTCTTAGAAAATAAAATAAAAAGTCTTTGGGTCAGATTGATCAGGAAGACATTATTTCATTTTTAATATGATCAACAAAATGTTTTTGGTGTGTGCCGTGTAATCAATTTGTTGTCCTCCTGCCAATGCCCCATTTACCTCTGCCAACACTGACTAATATGGCACTTGTTCTACTTTGTCAAACTTACACCGTGTCAAATCTGCTCCAAGTGTGTAAATGATCTGTGTCACAAGTCCATCTCATCCTAGAGACCTCATATTTACCATACATTGTAATCAGCCAATTTTGGAAGCTATGTAGAGGTTTCTCCTGGAGTTCTGACCTATCACCAGACAGGCATTCCTGCTCAAAAGGAATTTGAGCAGGAAATTTTAACTTACCAGGCAATTTTGCAAGAGGTGAAATGTTGCAGTGTGACTTCTGTGTATCATCCCACAACCTCTGCTTCATTGTCTTATTTCAACTGCATTTCTCCATTAGGTTTACCTTAATTGCGGAGGTGCTACTTGAAGTTTTAATGAAGACATACCACTGCTTTTGTATTCATAAGCAATTGGAAAGGTAGAATGGAGAAATGTAAATGGAGCAGGGAGAAGAGATAATACAGTCAAATTATTTCAACTTTATTTTGGTTTAACAAGAAAAAACAGCAGTAAGACACAACTTAAGTGGAAGAGAATAGTCTGATTTGTAATTGGATTGAGCTGAAACTGGGTTGTTCCATTGCCTTAAAGTATTTTTTGTGGGTTTATTTGGTTTTTATCAACCATGACAGTGCCTGGTTTTTGCCCACATAAAATGAAAGATGTTATAATAATGAACATAAATTGCTGAAAAAATTAAAGTGGGCTTAAAGAAAACCTTATGTTCATAAGAATAAGTAACAAATATCATGATTGGTATTTTTCCCCTCTGCTGTTCCAAAGTACTTTTCACATCTCTCCAGTAATACTGTGTCATGTTTTAGTTTGTGATGAATTTGACGAAGCTCCCTGACCAGTAGTTTCCTCTAGAAGGTGTCATCTCCTTAGTCATGTCTGTGTGACTATTGATGTAAATGTAAGTGATTATTGAGACCTACTGAGACATTGTATTACTCCAGTTTCTGGTACAGAAATCAGATAAACACATTGAGAGAATGATTATTTTTCATTATAATGTGACTGGAATTAGCTTAACTAATACAGTTAAATGATTTTACCAGAGGTTTCTTTTAATGATCACGCTTCATTTTAGGTCTCGGTTTTTAAAACCCTGCTTATTCTTCAAAGGATACAAAGCTAGTAGAGAGTGTCCAAAGGAAGGTCACAGAGATGGTGAAGGGACTTGAGGGGAAGCCATATGAGGAATGTCTGAGGTCACTTGGTCTGTTGACCCTGGAGGAGATGGAGGGGAGGCTCCACTGTGGCCTGAACATCCTTGTGAGTGGCAGATGAGGGGTAGAGATTTACCTCATCTCTAGTGACCATTCCAAGGGAATGGCCTGGAGCTGAGTCATGGGAGGTTTAGGTTGGACACCAGGATGAAGTTTCTTCACCCAGGGGATGGCTGAGCACTGGAATAGGTTCCTCAGGGAAGTGGTCACAACACCAAGCCTGACAGAGTTCGAGGACCATTTGGACAATACTCGCTGGCATGTTAAAGCAGCGTACTTCATTTAACACAAATATATCCCTACTTAACAAATCAGAGAACAAAACCTGTTCCCATAGATTTACAGACAAAAAAGGGACAGATTTAATCCCTTTTTAATGTGTAATAAATAATGTAATAAATCATGCAGTGAAAATGAGTTAAGTAAAGTTACTGGATGTTTAGTTGCCATAGGGTAAGAACACAATTACAATGGCTCATTGCATGCTAAAACTTGTTGAACAATGGGAATTTGAACATGTGTCTGGGCCTTCTGTACAATTATTTTATATCTCACATTGCTGATTGATTATGACTAAGCAGTTTTCCTTTCTGTTATTTCCCATGTGCAGCAGTACATGTTCATTCTTCTGTGTTTTCTATGTTACATTCTTTATTCCTCAGACTTCTTTTCATCTTTCAAGGTCCACACTGTCCCTTCTTAAAATTCCTGGTTTTTAACAGTGTATTAACCCCAGCAATAGACAAAAGAAGTCCACCTCTTACATAGTCAAATTGGAAAAGATCCCAGAATAAAGAAAACATTAAATAGAGCAGAAAATAAGTCACCATATGGATGCTATTGGTGCAGAAGGAGAATAGCCAAGTGCACTGTAGAAATTCCCACTCGGAAAATACAAGGAAGCAGAGTTTGTTTATCTCACACTGCTGCCAATCCAAAGGACTATCATGACCTGTAAAGTAAACCAGGGAGGTGGAGGGGTTGTCTCATAAATGGAAACACAAATATTGTAAATTCAGTTTTTATTGTGGCCAAATGTACATGAAGACAGAATTAAGAATTTGGAGAATCCCTCTCAGTGCTACCATATGTGAAAATACAAATCAGCCCAAGATCCAGCTAACTCAAGGTTATGAGGCACCTCTAGTGACAGACATCTTCAATCTAGAAAGAAATTGTAGAGTCAACAGCTGGTACAAAGGCAAAAATCGTATCAATTTGGACTGCAAGAGAGACCTATATATTTAAAAACCAATTAACCATCATTAACTACCATCTGACTAGCCGTCATTAATCATATTTTAATAATACTGGTACATTTGCATCTCTGTGGGGATCACATTGAGATCATATAGGTTCCATATTGAATTTCCTAGTAAAATATGTAATGATCTCTGAAAAATCACAGTAAATTGCATCTTTGAGATATAATGTTAGGTCTATAAGAGGAAGGAGGAAGGAATGAGGTATGAGTCCATGAAGATGACAGATGTTGTACCCCAGTGAGGAAAGAGCCTGAACTTTCATTTAAAAAATTGTTAAAGAAAATCATCCAGAGAAATCAGAACAGTCTGTGAAGCTGACAGTCACAGAAGGAAAAGTTAATCTGTGTCTACAGCTTAGCTAGGAGATTTTACACTCATTTTACAATTCATATTACAGTAGAATTGACTCATTGTCATATCTCTATTCTGTACTGAGTTGAAGTTTATTGTGGTCTCAGAAGTTGATGGAAGATAAAATTTTGGTGCTTTTAAACTGCATCATCACTTTTAGCTCAAACACTGAATTTAAGGACGTGTGTTTCTGTCTCAGCATTCTTGTTTTATAACCTAGGTTTTTTGTAAATTGGTTGAGAAAAAGATTCAAAAGAATGTTTTGAAGCTGAATACTTGTTACACTAATTGGGGATACAACATACATATTCTACCATCTTTTTTTCACAACTTCAAAACTGGCTTCTGATATTAAATAGCACCTCAAAGTCTGCTGCTGATCTTATACCCAAGCATGATCTTCAAAAGGTGTCTCACTCTTTTTGTATGAAGATCAATACCTTACTTTCTCAGTCACCAAAGAAGTAGGAGTGGTTTGTGTAAGTACAAAAATATTGCAGATGATAAATAGTGACCAAAAATAATCTTTTTAAGCTTTCAATGATCCAAACAAAATATGATATGCTAAAAACAATCCTTAATGTGGATGTTTACATTCTGTTTTTTCATTAATTGCCAGACTATGAAGGTCATCAGCTGCACTTTCCTGCACTGAAAAATAGCCACAGAAAAATGTTAGGTCCAAAATTATACACAAGTATTTGTGCATTGTCACAATTGCCTCACAGCACCCTATAATCCACAGAATCATCCCTACTGAGTAAGGAAAAGTCTGAAACCACTTATGTGTTGTCCCAAATATCAGGCATTAAATAAAATCTGAATCATTTAAAATTAAGCTTCATTAAAATGTATGGACAATGTCTTTGCTGCTGAAAGACCTCAGCTTTGAGGAATTTTCTCAAAATTTGAGCAGAAAGTAATGAGGTATCATTTATATTCTTATATACATCATTGTATGCAAGAAGCTGAAATAAACCAATCAGCTGAAGCAAGCAGGATAAGGAATCACTCAGTATTGAGTTCTCTTGCTTGAGAGGTGGTACATATAACCAGCATATGGACAGCAAAATAGCACAACAATTTAGATTTTATTAATTCTGCCTCTCAAATGCAGAACAGTTTTAAGCCTGCTTTATTTTTGGTTCTGCTGTTTCAAGGTAGCAGTTAGGACATGTCTGTACCAGACTCTGCCTACGAGAGCCCTTATAAGCCAGGTATATAATGAAATTATGGCATTTTAATAGGTTACACAAATAGTGACTACTATACATCCTTCCTTCAACTATTGTTAGTGAACTGTATAAAATTGTAATTTAACCCTCTTTTCCTGAACTTTATTACTCCATTTAACTTCATCTTTGCCTCAGTTTCAAGTAAATCAAGTGTAACAATATCAATTCCATACCAACTATGTAAAAATTCAGTTTCTGAAATTTTTTTAACTTGAAAATTAATTTCTGTTTTTCTAGAAATAATGACTTCCTTGCCTGGAGATATGCTTAAATCTTCAAACTTGAGTAGTTCTAAGTCTTTCCGAAGTTGTACAGGGAAATTCACTGTGGCTGCTTTGGCATTCTAAATTAAATAAATGCCAATCACTATTTGAGGAAGTTTATTTTACCCACTTCCTTTGTCAGCTGGAAGTCAAGAAACCCAATGGTTATTTGAAAGATGAGATTTAGAAGCTGTTTCAGTTTGAATGGTTCTGGGATCACATTCTTTTATTTTTTTCAGTCAAGAATGGTAGCAATTAAACATCCATATTAAATCTGTAACAACTGTGTTATCAGAAACATGGTCAAAATTTCAACTGAAAAAGTTATTCCTTTGTATAATGTAAACTTTACTGATTGAAAAATAATATTTTTTAAAATTTCATATATTTCTAACCACGTCGATAATTGTAATATATAGCATACTGACCCAAGTCTATTTTTATCAGACTAGTTAACAGGCTTATTTTTTTTGCCTATATTGGAGTTCTGACAAGAGTTTCCCATTTTGATTAAAGTAACTTCTTTCAAAATAAGGGATGAATGTTAAATAACAACAACACACCCAATCAAAGCAAAAAATCAAAAATTTTAAATATTTTGAAACCATTTTTGATTTTCTGAAGAACACTTCCTCCTGTTTAATGACAAAGTGGAGATATTAAATCTCTAATCAAATTCAAATGTACATTCAAACATATTAAGATAAAATTCCATATTTCAGGTCAATTCTGTATTAAAACAATACAGAACTGTATTGTAACTCCATGCACATGGATCACTTATCAAAGTCTTACAAGGGTTTTTTTTGTCATTCTTAATTCTATCCATCTTGAGATTTTTTGTAATTTAAAAAGTTCTTGAGAGCAATAACAAAAGAAATCCCAGGCAAGATTTCTTTTTGTTCATGGCCTTTTTTGAGGAAAGAAGAGTACTTTGATATCTTGAAGCAGTACTTGCAAAAGTCAGGTAGTAAAACAAGAGAATTTTTCACTATCTGATATCAGAGTTAAACATGATGTAAGCTGATTTGTGGATTCAGGCTGGAAAAACAGAACACGGACTGCTGTAGCTCCTGCTTTCAGAGCTGTACAAAGAACTATTGCTCACTGTCAATCTGCCTCCAGCCACAGTAACCACAGGTAAGGACAGATTTTCTGAACTTTCCCAGCTGGGAAAGTCTCTCTGTACTCAGCAAGCCAGGGAAGATGAGCATCCTACCTTTTTCCTTCATCCTCAAAGCAATACATCCAGTAGCCATCCAACTTTCATTTCATAATATTAAGAATTCTGGGAATTCTAATAGAATCCCCTGGGGATGTCAGAAGGGCAAACCTAGTTACCATGAGATTCCTTTCAGTAACAAATCTTACACTGTTATCCTTTATTTCTGCTTAACATCAATACATACACAGACAAAAAATACTTTTCTTGAATTTTGCAAAACATTTAAAATTAATATTTGCTTCTAGCAGCCAGATTCCTCAGAAGTCATACCTATGTCTCTGTTGATGCCTTTTCCACATCTCAGAGATGCTCGTATGCAGCCCCCAATTCAGCAGTCAGTAGCCCACAGTCCAGCAGTTGGCCCAGAAGTGCAGTCTAACAAATGTCTACTTGCAGAAAGTATTAAATTAATCATTACAATCCTTTCTTTAGGGCTTTGAAGGCTTAGGGGGAAAAAAAAAAGAAATGTTCAGTGGTCTGTTTTGATGCTTCTTTTTTCCAGCTATCTTTAAAAGTTATATTTTACTTTGAAAAGAAATATCCTGTGGTCTGTGTTAGGAGTAAAGATACATTCTTAGAATAAATCTTTCTGGCTTGACACTCTCTACTTATAGAAATAAAGTACAGCGTTTAACAATGCACACATCCACGTCTTTTTCTTGACACTTATAAACCTTTGATCTATTAGTTCATGCATTAATGCAAAAAAAAAAATATTAGTTTCTAGATATGTGCAGCTTAACTTTCTCTTTTATTATTCATTAAATTTCATTTTCCTTCCACCCAGCCAGTCTCTTTTCTTGATTATGATGGACTCCTGCAGTGCAGGGAAAATGTTAACACAAAAAATATGTCATTGTATAAGTAATATTTTGTAATTAATTGAAAACATTTTATATGACCTATGATTTTTTACGGTTCAACCACAGCTTTGTATGAAATGAATCCTACTCTCTGAAGGAGTAAAACTTCAGAACACTATATTTAAATTTCTGGGGAATGTTGTTGCTCACAGGTTGCATTTGTCTGTTTCTGAAAAAGTGGAAACAGAAGCAAATTTGAATTTACCTATTCACCAAAGACTGTGAGATCTTTGTCCTGAATGATAGTTATCAGAAACATATGTAGGATAAACATAAAGGGCATTTGTGACCAAGAGCTCAATAAAAATGGTAACTCAAGAGATCAACTTTCATGATTCATGCCACTGTATGAACAAAAGCCCCCAAAGCAGCCAATCCTTACTATAGTATATCCTGAAAATATTTTTCTTCACAAGTAAAATAATCCCATGTTTTTTCTTCCCTCTCTTCTTCAGTGTTCTAGACAAGCCAGTATCATATTTTCCCAGCTACTGTAAGAAAATCACTTAAGAAATAAATGGAAAGTACTATTAAAACTTTTTCACAGTGAGTGTAAGGTCTGTAACTTGTAATTGAACCTTTCCAGGTCACTTCTTTCATCCATCTTCACCTGTCTTGGCCTTCAAAGTGTTGCAAATGCCTTAGACCAATCAAATGACCAAATCATGTGAACTAAAACAAGAATAATTTTGTCATTTGCATTGTTTCTTTCTGATCCTTGTCTCTAATGCAATTTTGTGACATAATGGAAATTTCTGGGGACAGCTAAACAGAAAGATTTGGGTGTCTGGCTCCTGCATTTGGCTCCCTCACTCCCCTATAAAGCCAAACAGCAGTAAGCATAGAGTTATTTCTTTGTGTTCGTGTTTGCCAGGAGTTTTTCTGAGGATATAGTGTATTTCAAAAATATTTCCGGTTATTCAAAAAAACTTAAAAAATATTTTTACTCTCTTATGATGGGAGCCAAACAGAAATACAAATCCTATCTTCTAAAATGATAGAATAATAATAGTCAGAGGTTTGAATAAACCAGGGGTTCTGTTGATCAGAAACAGGCAACTGACCAAAAGTGCCTCACAATCCACTTCACTAAGAGGTGACTTACTCAAACTACATTAATTGGTGGTGAAAGTCAGGGCTGTAAGCCGCAGTAGCAACAGAGGAAAATTAGGGTGGTGCAGGGAAAGTGCAGAGAGTTTCTGGCTCCCATAAACTATTACAGCAATGGCTTTTGATTAAAAATTGTACATTAGCCGTCTTCTCAAATCCCTGGGTAAATAACACCTCACTGCCTGGAGCGACTGTCCTGAGCAAAGGAACTTACCACAGTTGAGGGACAGTACTTAACCACAGCCCAGAGGAGGATCCTTTGGAGATAGAAGGCAGATTTCAAACAGTTACCCTTTGGATGTCTGCAAAGACTCCTCCTTTGCCAGTGTCAGCCTGCAAATGAGAGCATTTCCTGCTGAGAGCCTGTGTTTGGGAATGGACAAAGAATGAGTGCTTCACATTTGCTGTGATGGTAGTGGGCTGCATTTTTCGTTTTCATGGAGGTACATGGGCAGTGGCTGGATAGCACAATGTGTACTGAAGTTATCCTTTGGTCCAACCAGACACTGCTTAAGAGCATCAGACATCTACACAACATATACTGTAGCCTGAACAATCGGGCCCAGTGGGAAAGTGATCTTTTCTGACCATTTTTATCTAGTCTAGAAAGAAAGAAAGGTCATGTTTACCTCATATTGTCTGCCATCTCAAGATAAGCAGCTGTTGCAGTAAACATCCCATTAAGGATAGAAATGAGCCAAGACACACACATTTAACAACATGAAAAGGGTCCCAGTTTATTCTTCCTTATGGCTTAGCCATCCTGACTCTGATTACAGCAAGCTCCTACTGTAAGGGCCCAGTTCTGACTGCTGGTTATCTCCTGCTGGACTACAGCTGCAAATATAATTTTACAGACTCTGAACACAGGCTTTAGCTAGCTCGACTCTGACTGCAGGCTCCAACAGAGGCTCCAATTCCATCAGACCCAGACTGACCTCACAGCTGATCTTTTTGCCAGCAATAACTCATCCTTGTTTCATGCCTTGCATTTCTCTAGATCTTTCCTTCTTCTTCAGGGCTCCTCTACCTCCTCAAGGCTCTCTTCCTCCAGATCCTCTTCATCTAAAAGATTCCTCTAAACACCTAACCCACCCCTTTTATCACACCAATCTTTATTAGTCACAGCTGCAGCCCATCAGAAGCAAGGCTGTTCCTCTTCCTTGGTAATTAGCACAACTGTGAGTTATCAGGGGCAAGGTTGCCTGTAATCCCTTCTTTCACAACACAAGCAGCAATCACAGGATTTTCTTAATTAGTCATCAATATTTTTTCTGCTATCATTATACCTTTTTTTTTTTTCTGCTTATCCAGAATTATTGGAAGGTTTTTCTTTGTGTAGTTAGATTTTTTTTGCTGCTGTTTTGGTTTTTTTTTCCTAGTTCAAGCTAACTGGAAAATCCTTCTTTCAAGGTTGTCTCTAAGCAACACTCATCAGAGAAACAAGTTTGTATCCCTGGGTCAAAGCACATAATGAAACACAGCTTTCCCTTGAGAGCACAGTGCAAAGAAAATCACTTTTTATACACTAATATTTGTTTCATTCAGATTCTGTCTGTCTTGGAGAGACAACTCTGATTTGATTGCCTGTTAAAAAAAAAGTTAAAAAAAGCTTTAGATGTACCCTGAAGTGATACTGCCCTGGCAGCCATGACTTTGCTGTCTTTATGCACCATCTTGAAACAGAGAAATCCAAACCATGACCAGAGCAGCAGTGCACATCTCTTTGCAGATATCCTTCACTAGTGTATCAGTACATATGTAAGGGTAAAGTGTACAGCTATATCCATGCATAACTATAATTTCATTCATGTGAAATATATAGCCCGTATATAACATTTATTGTACATACCCAGTGTATATTAGAATTGGTTAACTAAAATTTGTGCAAGTAATTGTGACAAGGTCAACAATGTTTTTCTGTTCAGCTATAATAGAACCCATAAGTTTAGCAAAGGGTGAAGATTTTTTTAATAAAAAAGCATTTAAAAGTGCTTGTGATGCAGTTAACGTTCCCTTTCATTACTGTTCTTTCCTGTTTCCTGATATTGATTTACATCTTTAGTGACTCTCATTTGGTACAAGTCAGCTATTCTTTGCTGTAGCTGTCACTTTACAAGAACTGTGTGTTGCACATCACAGATGAATCACTTTTCCAAGTTATCTATACATGCAACTTAATGTCATATGAGGTAGAGGAGGATACATAGGAAATAAACTTCAGGACTCAAAAAAGTAATTGGATTCCTCTCACTGCACATAGATGTCATGTCGATTTATCTGACACTTTATTTCAGATATAGTGATTTTTCTGCTTACCAACCCTTTCTTCATAAGGTAGCTCAGCTTGGTAGCTCAGAAAACTCAGGCTGTTTGCACTAAAAAGAGTATAAGGTGTTCTAACAAATCTTAAGAGTCACAGCAGGCAATGGTGAACTTCAAATCTTTTAGCATTTGGCTTTGATTGAGGCAAGAATCAAACAGCTCGGGTAGGTAACTGAGCCAGTCTGACATCTTGAATTAGTGATTTGAGGTTGTGAGTCTCCATTTTCAAGAGAGTCTCCATTTTTATGCTTTTTCTCTGTTCCTGGCAGAACGTTGCAGAAGAACAAGCACTACTCTGTCTCTAAATGACAAGGCATCTGTGGTTTCTTTGATACAAAATATTATTGAGGCCAAAATATTACATGATTTAGAACAAGACTAGACATTTATATACAAAGCAGAAAAACTTAGAGTGATCCTTCTGAAAATTATCCCAAGTGTTCTGTAACATATGAAGTAATTGTACAAAAAAGGTGAATCGTAATGAATGGCATAAATGATTGCTTTTTAAAAAGTTATCAGCAAGAGTTGCCAAAGGAGCCATTAGGAAATACCACTAATTTATACTGTGAATATCCTACTGCAAGAATTTTTTTTTTTCTTTTGTCTGAAGTTGCTTAAAAGGTTGTTGGAATATTTTCCCACCAACATTCACGTGTGAGTAAGACTAATTAATGGAGAAGGTGAGCAGGAAGAGTTGAATAGAAAATGACACATCAACTTCCTAAGACAAGGGCAGATCCATCATCAAAAATTCAAATTAATTTTGCTCAGGGAAATTTCCTGAATGTTTTACCTCAGGAAAACTTCAAATATGAAACAATGTAGGAAAAAAGAGTGCACATAAACAAACAGATATTGTTCAAATAACCTCCTTCAATTAAAAAAAAAATCAAAACTAAAACTCCTCAGAATTTATTCAATTCTATCAAATTAGTCCCTTGCTTTATTTGGGCACCATGTAAACGTGTGTTCTTCACTATGTTAAATACTTCTTTATGCCTCTAATGTGGTATGTCCCATATCAATCCACATAGTATATGACAACAGAAATAAAACTTCAGAGAAACATAATGAAATTCTGTGGTTCTTACCTTGTGATAATGGAGAGCCCAAAACCGGATTAGTAAAAAAGCCTTCTAAAATTTTCAGGTGATGCAGAAAGGAATAACCTGAAAAAGCTTTGTCCTTCTCTATTGAGACAGCAAAGAAACCAATTCTGTTGTAGTGTAAGGTTAGGATATTCTGCATTTTGGTGGTAATTCAGACCTAGGCTATTATTTAGACTGTGTTCTCTGTGGGGAGTTCAGTGTGACACTGTTTCTTACCCCATTGCTCCCCTGCAGCTGCAGGGAATGCAGGGCCTGTTGATCTGCAGCAAAGCCTCGCGTGCAGCAGTTCTGTGCAAAGCTGGGATGAGTAAAGAACCTCTCTTCTCTTTCTACTTTTGAGACATCATCAAAGTCTCCATTCCTGTCCCTTTATGGTGACATGCAGACACCTTGCATCATTTACTGAGGAGAAAGCTTGTGATTATAAATGCAAATATTATTTTTCTAGAAAAGGAGCTTGAACTGGAAACTGTTCATAGATACTGCAGAAATGAAGGCTGGAGACAGATGGGTGCAGAAATGGCAGATAAAAGTGTCCATGCACAGTATTCATTTCCCTGCTGGTAATTTTCTTTCTGTTTTCTATCTTCTCATTTTTTGATTGTCAACTCCACAATGAAATTTCTGGTTGATTTAAACAAGTAATTGGGTTAATTTAAATGTACAAATATCCAGGATGCATGCCCAGAAAAACTCCTGAGAGCAAACCAAGAAATCAGCAAAGTCTCCCAAGGGAAGCTGTAGAAACTCTGTTACTTGGGACTCTTAAATTAAAAGGTACCCTGGGGAGCAGTTTTAGGAGATGGGCTTAATAACTTATTGGGACTTTGCTATCATTAAGCCTGGAAAGGCAGTCATTATCACCCAGAGTAGGAGCACGCTTCATTAAAGTTTATAACAAAGCTGAAAAAGCTGAAGTTCCTACATGTGACAAGGATGCCAATGAAACAGCAAACACCACCAGACACTGATGGAGCCCCAACTCTCCTTTAAAGGAAGGGAGAAGAAAGGTGCAAAATGAAGTTTTGTTCCTTTTGCTGCCCCATGTCGTTCCTGTGCACCTCATGTGCAGACTGACCTGTGGATTCAGGCAGTTACATTCCATTCACCTTTGTGGGCACACGGGGCTGCATGTCCAGGTTGTAATATTTTCATGCTCCTGAAAATGGTACCATATTTTATGTCAGCAGGCTGTAACACACACTGCAAAATCATGCTAAAGAAAATGGCGGGGGGAGAGGGGGGAAGAGCAGATGTGAAACCAGCTTGGTAAGTGAAAGTTCCAGAGTAGACATTTATGTTTTCAAATTTATGAGTCACATTTTTCTACTCTGCTCCACTATTTCCTCTCCAGATTTAGGCTTTCTCATCCAGGACAGCTGATGCTGGGGCAATTAACAACATCTGATATCAGCTGACAAAATGTGGCAGGATCCACTGCCAAGACAGAAGTTCCTTGTTCTGTCTACTTTAAAGAACTCTAAGGTATTCCTGGGCTAAGACGGGTGGATAGGGATTTGGTTTAACATTTTCTTAATACAACCATCACAGCTTTTGTAGACCTCATAAATCAGTTAAGTATAGGTCCACAAAGACATGTAAGAGCCTCACTTCTATAATTTCAGGCAGACTTAGCTGTCTAACACCCTGAAGGATCAAATATTAATTTCCTTGTGCCTAATTCTATATGCAGAATGGGAATAGTAGTACTTCCCACCTCACAGGATATAAATACATCAAGATTTATGACATTTCAGCCCTGTGTCAATAAACCCATATTGGCCCTAAATTAGCTTGGTTGTGCAGTACATGCTGACATGTAGCACACCAAAGTCTCTGGCCCAGTGACTCTAATTCTGCATTGAAAATTGTGATAACAGACTCATTTAACTCAAGGAGAATTTTACTTAGACACTGTCATGTTCTTACCATGCGACAGAAAAATTAAGCAAGACTTAAAGAAGATTTAAAGTTGAGAATACTATATTTTGAATGACTAATATCGAATTTAAAAAAATAAAAATCTTAAAGTAATGAGTTAGTCATTCAATTACCTGAATCCTGCACTAGTTATAGCTACCTGCCACTAAAAATTCTTCAGTGTCCCAGCACCATGCATAAAATACCTAATATCTATTTTAATTTGATTACAGTTTAATTTTCTACCTTAATTATATCAGGCAGGGCTAATCTGACAGTTAGAAAGCTCTGTGCACAGTAATTTTATGTAGGGGATTTAATTAAGCCTAAGGAATGGTGTTTTAGCTACAGAGGACTTACTGGAGTTGGAAATTCATAAATTGACTGGTGCCAGAAGCTGTGTGATATTTCTGTTATCAGGAAAGAAGGGCATGGTACTTGTTTTGGAACAAGTCCTCACTGAGATACAAAGTAACCCAAAAATCTGTGCAAGGCTGATTCAATACCTGTGCTTGGAAAGATCTAGTGACAAAAACCCTTGCTGGCTGTGCGGACTTATTGTGATGAGACAAGAGAAAAAGAGGAGGCAGATCTGGCATGTGAGTGTTCAATTGTTGACATGCCAAATGGCACTCAGTGAGACAAAGCCCAGGCACAATTCAGGGTACAGCTTGCATTAGGGACTATTTAGAACAACCAGTATGGAAAAAAACTTGCTGTGATAGTTTTGGCTAAAGAGAACTCATCCCTGGCTGCGTGGATGTGATCTGAGCTGCTCCACTTGCACAGGGAGCCCAAGGACAGACCTTGGCCCATTTTCCTTACAACCATGAATGTGTCTTTTTGATGTGCTCTCTGCCTCCTGTCTCCCCTTCACTGAGCCTGGGGAAAAGGTGATGACAGTATGAGCATGTTGCTAAGTGAACCTGGCTCTTGTGAGGTTTTGGCAAGAGAGGAGAATACTGGCAGCACAGGCAGCCCTGAGTTCATTGCCCTTATTCTTTCTGGTAGACCAGGTGCCCTTTCTGTCAGCAGCACACTGCAGACTTGCAGACAAATCTCTCTGCTATAGATCCTCAAGTTGTGCCCACAAAACCTTGCTCTTGCACCTCAGTTAGTCCCTCCTTGTTGTCCCAACATCTCTCCAGTTTTGCAGCAGCTGTTTCCAGATCTCCCAAGAGCCCCATGTAAATGCACTCATTCCCCATCACTCTTGGGGACTCCTGGCACCTACTCCCCTACAGAACTCTTCAGCAAGGAACAGGACACCTGGAAGACATTAGTCAATAATTTCTAATGTCTTTGGGCCCAGGGAGCTGGAAGAGCGGGTAGTTCTGGTTTCTTTTGAACTTACTAAATGGGTCCCTGCACAGGTTTACCAGAGGCTCACAAAACCCCAACAGTTTAACAGTTGTGCCACAGGCTAAGGTGAAATACAGCAAATACAGTCAGCTATTAGACTTATCAGTGTGCACCTATCTGCTGCTACCAGTTGTATTATTCAAGTGTAGCTTAACAATAAAATGTTTGGAGGCTACTATTAAACTCACAGTGACAGCCTTGACCTTGACCTGACCACAAAAGCCACAGTTTGCTCCAGAGGTTGAATTTTACATCCACTAATGAAAAAGGAGATATCTTTGAATTTATTATCCAAGTATTCTCCTCCTTAGGAAACATCCATCTGTGGACGTCTCTAAAGACCTGTTTGAAAACACTCCCTGAAACTGTAAAAATTAAATGTATTCAGAGGAACATCCGATTTTCTGGACTGACACAGGGATAACCTCTGCACATCAATTTCAGGTGCCACCATTGTAGACATCATAGCTGAAGTCTAGTATTTGGAGTAGAGATTTATAAGATCCAAGTATGTAGGAAGGAAATTAGAGATTCAGTAGGAAAACTATAACTTATTTTGCAGTAGATGTGAAGAAAACACTGTTTCTAGTGTGTTGTCTTTCAGAGAAAAACAAATTGTGACTGAAAGATAAGAAAAGAGCTTAGGGTAAATGTCTGAAGAGCATTTTTCTTGATGACCTAGCTAAATTATCTTTGAGTGATCACATATTTTAAAATGAAAATTACCCTGTAATTTCATTGGTTTACATTACTCCTAATTTCCTTTCTTAAACATGGCATGCAAATCTGATGGCAGGAGATGTCATATTCACTATCCTTATACATAAGGGGAGATACACAAATTGCAAAGTGATTCATAGTTCTATTGAGTGAAAGATAGCCAATAAAAATAATGTATTATATTTTAATAGGATTCTTACAAAATGTAACTTCCAGGAATGATGTCACATTTTTAGTCAGAAGGTCTTGGCTGACCTGGTAATGCCATTTCTGGAAATCTAAAAGTACAGTAAAACACGCAAGACTACAAACAATTCAGCAGTGTCCGATGGTTTTGTGATAAAGTAGATAGATCATGCGTAATTCTGGTCTATTTCCTGCCAAACGTTAAGTCATATTGATGTTAGGTAAGATAAAACAATAGACTTTTAACTCATTGCTTCAGAGGATTATTTCTGTGCTTTGTACAAATTGTGTGTGTGCCTTTGGGAGAAATACAGTTCTTGTGAAATGCGTGGCAATGATCACACCAGACATTACTTGTGAAACCTGCCCCATCCAAATGGTCCTGAGAAAAGTCTTCTATTCTACAATTCAGAAAAATTGTTTAGAAATGTAATTCTGTGGTATGTTTTGTATTGGTACTGTCTTAAGGATGAATAATTACAAGTGCATAGAGCATGTATTATTAATAAAAGTAATGTTGGAACAACAAGGTGTCTGTGTGACTGCCACTGACAGTGACCACTGCCAGCAGTTTTTGTTAATGCTATGGAGAAAGCTACACAATCAGTAATATTTCATAATCTAACTAGGAAGAAATTTTATTCCTGGTTTCCAATAGTTTACTAAAAGTTGAAAGATGGTACCCCACTTCATCATTTACTTGGTTTTCATATTATCTCTTCTGAATAAATAAATATTTGTATAATATGTTTTGACTTTATGAATTGGATTTGTTCCACCATAATTTAGAAAGAATAATGCAAATGCTAAGATTTTGGAGAGGTATCTGAGAGGTATTCTGCCATTGCTTGAGGCCTTATTTTTATTAGAAAATGTTTTTTATTCCTATTTGAATACTTTTTTTCTTCTTATTTGCTTTGGAACTTTCATATTATTTTGTTATACAAAAAGAACTTTTTAAAAAAATTATTATTGTTGTTTTTATTCAAAATAACTTTATGAGAAATTCTCAGCATGAGGACAATCTTATCTATACTGCAATAATGTTGGTACATGTCTGGAATCCTGAGCTTCTTCACTGGTAAAAGGCCTCTTTCTTCAAACAGGATTCTTTCTTGTGGAAATACCATCTGATACATATCAAGTAAAGAACACTGAAAAAACCCATGCATTTATCAATACTGACCATCAGATACAGCTGTAAGGATAGGAAAAAAAAAGCTATTTGCCTGAAAAGAGACCTCTGAGAGCTGTGAAACACCCCTGCATTTGCTGCAGAGCTGGAGTGACAGGTCAAGGTTATCAAGCAATCTGATGTAATTCAGGTGGAGATGCATTCAGCCTCTACACTGAGATTCAGCCTCTACACGATGACAATGCTGAGCTGCTTCTGTCCAGATATGATTTTGTGCTGTTACTGCAATAAAAGATTTGAGCTATTAAAAACTTGGCTGAAGAACAGAGTGGCACATTGTAAAGTGCTGGTGAAGATGGCAGCTTCAGCCTGCAGAGCTGTAGTGTGTGGGGATAGAGGCAGAGATACCCTGTGATGTTTTCAACAGGACAGGGCAATGCAGAGAATGTACCACGAGTCAGCCAGGAAAGGGTTAATGTCCACCTGCCTGGTGTATGACTCATGTCTGGAACTAAAGCTGGACTCTCTCTCTGGGATATGAAATACAAGAGAAAAATTGTCTGGAAAACTGTTGCATCATTTTCTTAGAGCAATAAATTGTTTTCTGAGAGTAGGGTCTGAACCAGTGCCAGGTGTGGTGGGTACCTTCCTGAGAGAGTGTCCTCCACCCAGCAGAGCAAGAAATAAGTAGAATGACTTCAGGTTCAGGAAGGGCAGACAGGAGGTCTGCAGGAAGGGAGTCAGAATGAGTTTTTTCCATGCAGAGGTTGGATTTATACATGACAATGGCAGAAACATCTTGATGATGTTTGAACTACAATCACAAACAAATGGGGAAGTTTGATGATATTTGTTCCTATGAATATTTCATATACTTCAATGACCCGAAATGTTAGTGTTTGCATAGTAAAGCTCAGCCCCTTCAGCACATGTATGCTTCTGAAACCTTTGAAGATTTCAGCAGAAGTGACCATATCTGTTTTCAATAAGGGTCAAGGGAGCAGATGTGTGCATCAAAATGCCTTCAGAGGCATCAGCCTTAAATTTTCATCCCACTGAATCTTGCTTGATGTTTAGACTTCCTTTTCTTATAACGGTCAGAAAGGTCCAGGAATTCATCATTAAAATGTCCCCACTTTGATCTAATTATTGGAGGAAACATTTCCTTTTTTTTCCTTCAATGTTATTTTGCACAAGTGGCCTCATCTCTCCTGCCTTTCTCTGTCCTGTCCTTGTCTCAACCATCAAAGGAACATGGGTTGCTCAGCCCTTCAGAAATCCTGCCTGGGTGCCTGGCACCTGTAGTATCTCTGTTAGTGACTGGATCTGGTAGTATATGGGGACAGTAGCCACGCTGGGTTTTACTGGGCTAATTCTCTCTGCATCATCAGCATCTTAAGACCAGATGTTATCCCAGCAGAAATCCGATAGTTGTACCATAATGATTTTTTGATCAAGCACCCACTGTAGCCACCTCCTCAAGGAAATTCACCAGGATAACAAACACAGCCTGTAAATCCCTGTGGTTCTTATACCTGGATTGGCCCAGCTGATGTTACTATTTGTTTTACTAGGCCTAATATTTGCAAGTAATTTGGGAGCATTAATGCTATGAGTTAAGTTTTCAGAAAGCGCTAAGAATTACTTCACAGCAAAAATTACCCAAAATTTAGAGTCACTTTGAAATTCTTTTATATAAAAAAACAGGCTGGAATAAGCTGCTTCCAAAAGTTGGGGTATCACAGAGGCTAGAAGTGAAAGTTAAATTAAGTTAAATTAAGTTATTGCCTTCGTCAGGCCAATAAAAAGAGGATAACAGCAGATTTCCCAGGACATTGGTTGATATTTGTGGAGGCAGCCTCTCTTGGGTGGATACAATTAGCTGAAGGGGGAGCCTTTTGGTTGGAATGGCCAACACAGACAGATCAACATTGTATTAGAGTGGTAACTACATATGGATTTAATCTGCCACCAAACCTAATGTGCATCTGCATCGGTTGTTAATGTCATTCACAACCTCAATTCAGAGTTCTGTGAAGCAAGTTTCTCACAAAAACTAAACCTTCACCTCTCTTCCTTTTATTTTTTGTTTCCCTCTTCCCCCTTCAATGATTTTAATCTGCCCCAGGTTTCAACACCTCAATCAAGCAGTCCTGTGATATCTCAGGTTTAATACAATTTTTCCTTTCAAAGATAACTACAGAGGTATTAGGTTTAGCTCACTAGGGTTGTCTGATCTCTGTGATCATAGCTTTGCAAACATCCACTTAACCAAAAGCTATGCTAAATAAGGGGCATTGTTGGCTTTTTATTGATCCAGACAGTTCTGCCTTAAGAAAAAAGGGGAAACACACTCTTACATTCAAACTTGTACTGATACATATTCTATAACCTTTGCAGCTCCAAAAATGGGATAGGAAGCAGGGAAAACTTTATTTATTTATTTATTTGTCTGTTTGTCTGTTTGTTTGTTTGTTTGTTTGTTTACTATGAGGAGATTGACTGGTTTGGTTGAAGGAAGGAACATGACTTGAAGATTTCCACAGAAAAGAACGAAATCTAAAAGACTTTTATTAAAAAAAACAATTTTGCAAGCCTTCAGTTAATTTTTTATTGGATGAATTATATTTATACTTTGCTATATGCTGGAACACAAATTTCAGACTGCCAAGAGCACAGGATGGGATCATGTGGTTATTGGCTGGTCTACCCTTCAGTACACAAAGTGGTTATTGATGCTTTTGCTTTTGAAATGGTTCAGGGTATCCGCATCAACCAGCACTGGTTTGTGTAAATGGCTCAGTCTGCCCACACATGCCACTCACAAAATTCCAGACCCTGCTCCTCCCTTTCTACACTGTGCTTGGTGTTATTCAGGATATTTCATTTTTAATAGCTTTTTAAGGAGTAAAATTCTATTGTGTTCTGTTTCTCTTAAGTATTATGCTTGTTAAGAATTTTGATAATTCTAAACACAAGTTGAAATAATTTTAAAAGGCATCCAATGCAGAAAACCTTACTCTTATCAATTTCCCCCCTAAGTTTGACAAATTCTTAGATATTTTATTTATGATTTGGGAGACGGTGATTCATCTCTCTGCTTTGCTGCAAAATATTTTTATTATCTTAGGCAAATCAGTTAGGTATGGTGAAAAATGAATATACAACTACAAATATAAATTGAAAGAATATAAAGAAATTAAAATGAAGTGAGAATAATTATATAAAACATAGTAGTGTATCTCTCATTGTCACAACATAATATTGTAGCAGTTACCAATATATACCACATCATAGTGAAGACTATATTATAAGACAAAATAAAGATTAGCACTGAGAATCTATTTGACTACTGATATTTAAAAAAAAAAAAAATTGTAGTCAAATAAGTTGCATCTTTCAGGATTAACTGTATCAAACCCAACTGAGTTCTTAAGAAAGCTGCGTTGTAGGCAATAATTTGAATTGCTATCTTTGCTACTTATTGAAATAGCTGTGAAGGGCAGGCACTGTGAGCCCACACCAAGCAAACTGATTTAATGAAGTTATATTTCTGTTTAATGCTGATATTCAAATGACAGAGAAGCTCTGCTCCAACAGACCTAAGATACTGCAGAGCCTCATTGAAACAATAATTCCTGGACTAAGCACTGCCAGAGAAGTTGAATGAGTGTGAAATATTGGCATCTCCTATATCTGGACTCCAAGGACAGGATTCATCTCTCCAGATGTAGACAACTTGAGTTGTTCTGCTAAACTGCTTTCTGGATAATGAAAGACGCAGGCACTACCATCTCACACTGTAATAATTTGCTGTGGCTTCTAAATCCTTTTTTCTCTGCTGTTTTTGAGGGGTAATATCAGACTCAGACAGAAAGGCATTTTAGATACTTAGGGTGGAAATAATGAAATCCCATGTTTGCTTGCAGATCAGGAGAGGACAACTGGAACCTACCTCAAATAAGTTTATAACCACCCTTCACAGAGCTGAAAGAAAAAATTGTGTACTTGTGTGAATGAGGTCTCATGTAAAAGACTCTCAGATGCTGTAACTATGCTCTTGAGATAGCTTAAGTGGCAGAAATGTTACTGGAGAATAACAGTAGAAAAGTGTCTCTAGAAATGCTATTTGCTGCCTCCCGTGTATCTCATTTCAACATCGCGTGATAAGTCAGTGTTGCAACTCTTGTAGCATTTGTTTCATCTGAAGCTATCATAATACTTTGTGACAATGGATTCAGTTCATGGGGACTGAGAATGCATTTTCCTACCATGGGCTTGGAATCACTGCTGTCCTAGAGAAAATCCTCCAGGGCAGCTGGAGGGGGGCCATGCAGCCTCTCCTGCATGTCTTTGTCCAACATCACCCGTGTCTGCAGGCTCTAGGACTGCCAAGGCAAACTAACTCCATCCAATCTGAAAACCATCAAGAGAGGTGCAAGGACTTCCTTCAACATGCCAGGAGGCTTCCTTCCAGGCTTTATCCAGATCTTTGGCCAAATGCAGATATGTCAGCTGATGTATAAAGCAAAATTAATCACCCTGAAGTTTTTTTTGTTTGTTTGTTTGTTTTTTTTTTGTGTGTGTGTGTGGGTTTTGTTTTGTTTTGGGTTTTGTTTTGTTTTGTTTTTAATCAAAAAAAAGTTCAATAGTTTAATATTTTTTAAATCTTTCCTAGACTTAAAGATCTTTATTTTTTCTGAAATTATTTTGTTCAGAGAGCATTTCTGCGGAATAGATAAAGGACTGAATACATAAACAGGTGGGAACAGGCAGAAAGAAGAGTCTTTTCAAGAAGTGTGGGTTGAATTGAAGGGCAAGATAGGAGTAAGGTTTTACTAACTAGTCACTCAGCAAAACCCTCTGCAATTCTTTTACACTTATTTTCAGCTAGATAGATAAATCAGCAGTGGTTCTGGCAACTCAATATCTCAGAAGGATCCCTCAGTAAAAAACCTATAGCAGCTTAATCCTGTTCTCACTGGAGCTGGTGTCAAACAGCTCCAGGACTGCAGGGAGGTGATAGGATGGGTTTGTTATGCAGATAGCTATGTCAATAACCCATCCAAAACATAACTTCTCCTTGTAAAGAAAAATCCCACTGAAGGAAATGTGGCTGTCTTTTGTTCATTACAAATAATAAAAGGATTTCCTCCATCTGTCTCCATGTGACTTCATTATAGACGTGTGAAGAGAACAATTTTGATTTATCTTAAATTTAGTTAATATTACCCTTTAAGGCTTCGAAATACCTTTGAAAATCTGTACCAAAGTAGAAAGACGATAAGAGTTCTGGCTGAATACTTCTGATTCTTGAAACAAGCACAAACAAAGAAATCCTGATTTCAAAGACAAACCTGTTCAGCAACATTTTCCTGATAAGGAACTAAGTTTTTCGTGTTTCCATTGAATTTCATTTGAGTTCCTTTTGGCTCCATTTGGTAAGTTTTGGACCTGTCGTTGTTTATAAATAATGTGTTGAACACTTTCTGGTTACTTCTTTAGGCATTAAAGGAATGCAAATAATGAAGAATAATGATAATTATTTGCTGTTCCCTGGAAAGTCTCAGGAAGATAATTTTGTTGAAAAGAGCTGTAAATACATCTCTAAGAATAACAATGAGCATCCAGAATATGCCTGGGGACTGTGTGATAGGAGTAACATTTTCCACAAACTCATCAGTGAGATTCTAAGAGCTGTTTTCTCTTTACCAGAACACTGCTCCTCTGTCTTTCAAAATTATTTCAGTTTCCACTAAGCCTGACATTTCACTCCTTTTTTTTCTTATCAAACTGAAGCTGCAATTTAGATGTACATTATAAGACACTGTCATTTAGAATCAGAACTGGATCACTATTTATTCTAAAATAAATCCTGCTTATGAAGTTCTGTGTATGTATATAACAGTTAAATTTGTCTTGACCCTAAGGGTGAAAGAAATAGACCCCTGTCTACAGCTGCTGAAATCTCTTTGTCCTGTGACAAATCTTTATTCCCAAGAGCATACAGGCTGACCTTGATCTAAATTTGATTTTCAGCCATGACTTCATTATAGTGTAGGGATAGATGCTGTGTTTCAGTGCAAGGCATTTCCTTCTCCCTCGTGAATTGTAGAAACATTTGGTCACCTACAGGGTGACCATTTACTGTTTTGAAAGTTGATTCTGTTCTTAAATTGCTATAATAGCTCCAAAGTTATGTGAGGGTCCTGAAAAAGGGGCATTATCTACTTGGTCACCTTTCATTTGGAAATGTAGTATCAACATTTTGTAGAGGATGCTGCATGTTTTTGAAGGAAAAACCTTATTATTCTGGAAATTAAACTATTTTAAACTGCTATAGGCAGTGTCAGTCTCCAAAAATATTGCTGTCAACACATGAAAACCAAGGCAATTTGTTCTGTATATAAATTCACAGAAGAACTTCAGAGCAAATTATAAAGGAAGTAAACATCCTTCTCCCTTATACACTCTCCTTCAGCAGTCTTTTGAATTCACAAAAAACTCTAAGAACTCTCAAGTTTTCTGCCACATAAGCTTCTCTAAAGTTCCTAGAAATGTCTCCTTTCTCTTATTTCATAACTCTATGGATAAATTTGGCGGATGGAATAGTAGTTTTGTTTAATTGGATTTTAGACATTTGTTTCGAGTCCCAACAGGAATACACTTCTTTTACACACGATAATGTTTTAGTACTTTCCCCCCCAAATATTGGCAGTAAATTCAAGCTGTTCCTCCAAAGTAGTATTGAAGAAATATGCTTTGTATCAGTTCCAGCTGCTACTTTCTGTGTCAATTGAAGAGACATTTCATTGGAATGTCTTAATTACAATCTATGGATAACCTGGACAGAAACTTGTGACACAAAAATGTGAAAGCTTGGTCTGATTTCTACCAAAATCTTCTGACTACTGTATTAAAAGCTGTAATAGTCTCTTAACTTTCATGCTTCATTCTTACTAACATTAGTTAAGCTCCCATTTGCTGAGATGCTGTGCAGTACATTGAAATGAGTAGAAGATTCATATTGACATCACAGGATTAACTCTCACTAATGTCCAACCAGTTATTTTCAAATCAAGTATAGCAACCTGCAATCTTATCAGAAAAGATATTACATTGCACAACATACTTTTTGGTGTCTGAAAACATTAAACAGGCAACTTTTTTGCATAGTATCTGGAATTGCAATGTCTATACTTAATGGTACAGTATTTTTTAAATTCCATAATAAAATTTTATAGAAAGTAAACATAGAAGTTGTGTTTATAATTGAAATATTGAGAAAAATTGAGTCAGAGCAGACTATCAATAAAAAATGAACACATTGTGGTGACAAAGTTCTTATGTTAGCTTTTTGTCAAATTCTTCTGGGGAAATTCCTAGCTTTGAAGTTTCTTCCCCATTTTAACCTGTCAAGATTAATTCCAGGGATGTAAACTAGTGTAATTTGAAGTGAAATTTCTTTTGCACTACAAAGTTGTCTCCTTATCAATGCAAGTCTGAAAACTAGTCATATCAGGAATATTTTCCCAAATGTGCAAATATTTCATAACTCCATCATTAAAATGAATAGATCCATGGCAATTAAAAATGAGTTTTGCAAAGTACCATAGACTCCTTTTGGTTAATCATGTGAATCTCTGTTTCAAACGACTTTTAAATAATATTTTTCCATGTCCCATCCTACTGAAATACTGCAAGACCCTATATTTTCAACAAGTCATTTGCCCCTGGGTGTACTGATTCAGGTTGCAATCGTCTGTATTAAATGTGCTGCTGATTTCTTAGCTACCAGTAATTGCTGAGTAACTCAAACATATAGACCAAGTGATGATAATATACCTTACCATGGTACTGTGTCACAGTGATACAGCCATGCTGCTTTTGGGGCATGACCCGGATGAAGTCCTCGAATTAGCTTCCCTTGCAAAGCAATTTTGGGCTGCAGTGTGAAGTAACATGAAGTAACTACTATTATTGCTATTATTATAATTATTATTATATCATCATAATTATAATAAAAATAATAATTTGATAGGGCACAGAAGGAACATAACAAAGGAAAAATCAATTTCACAACTGGATGCAACTAAAATTTTAAAAAAAGATATGTGATTCAACAACATTTAGAATATACTCCTAAAATAATATTATACTTTTATTGTTTGTTGATATTTTTTTATTTACCAATAGGTTTCATCTGCTCCAATAAAACTCTCATGAAGATTTAAATCTTAAATGAAATCTAGAGGTTTTTAAGTCCTGCAGATCTGGTCAAACTTGACCTAACCTGTCCCAGATTGGAATGAATCTTGCCATTTTAGAATTGCACACATGGATATTGTTACCCAAGACTGACATTTCATGATCTCTTCCTAATAAAAGGAGAGAACTGGGGATCTCCAGGAAGGATTACAATTTTATCCTAAGATTGGGTAAAATTAGCCAGACATCTTGCCCTCTGCATTTGCCTCTTTCTCTCTCTACCACTCTCCAGTTCTAAATCAAATCCTTGTCTCTACAGATTCAGCTTGGAAGTGTTCTCTGACCCTTCCAGGGTGACTTTTATCTGATCTGTTTTAGATGTCTTCCTCAGAGTGAGATGAACCATGCCCTACAAATATCTGCTTCTTTCCACTGACTGTAAACAAGATCTAAATGACTCCTTCTGTAGGCAGCTACTTTTGGCCAGATGATTGCCATAGCCCACATAGCTGGAGGCAGAGTTAGATCATTTCAGAGTAATGAGCATCCCCAGTGGTTTCCACATTCCCTCTGGGGCTATATATAACCTCACATTTATTGAAGCTGCTCTCGTATATGTTAGCGGCCAAACTGGCACTAAGATCAAGGGGGAGCAGAGATAGCCTGAATCAAATCTCATATTTCTACCTCTGGCCAGTCCTGAAAACAGGTCACATTCATTGAATCCATGCTTTATGAAATATATATCTGAACTCAGGATAAACTTTATCCAAACCCTTATTTTGTCACAGGATAAATTCAGTGTGGCGTGTCAGACCCAAGTTTGATGGTATTCCAGTCTGTAGAACCCAAGGATGATTTTGTGCAAGTTTAGCCAAGTTTTAGATAAAACCTAGACAGTAAAGACACAAAATATAAGTTTGTGATGTTTTGTGAGGTGAGAGGAAATTTTAGAGGAAATCAGACTGTCTTTTCACAGAATTGCTTGTGAAAACTATCAAAGAGCAGTCTAGCCATTATATACTTATTTTCATAATTTGCTAATACTAAGTTGTTAAGGAAGTTTGTGACAATGTAATGAGTTACAAGTTTCTGGATTTTGTGATTTACCATCCCTCATTAACTTCATCTGTAGTTCCTCAAGCAGCATAAAATAGAGCAGTATGATCTTCATATTAGGCAGATAGAAAACAGAAGGCATCATAATGTTTCCTAAGGATAGCAAAGAGGCCCTGGAAAAATCAGATTGCAAAACCTGTTTTTTTAAGCTCTAGGGCAGGCTTCTTTACAAGAAACAGCACCCCTTACACTGGATATAAATATAGTGTGTGTACATGCATTCAAGCATGTCTGAATCTTCAGGATGTTGACATGACAGCATTTAAATTTCCAGTCTAAATTATTTTCCATTTCCATTACATCGTGTCATAAAAACTGGTAGAGAATTTGTTTTCAGGCAATGCTTTCAGTGATGTAGTAAAAATATATTTCTGAAAAGTTGTATAGGTTATGAGACTGAGCAGATCCCAATAATGCTATTTGGTCTGAGCTGTTGCTGAATTGTTCTAACCAGTGTCCAATATATTGCACAGCAAAATTTGAAGTCATTAACTGCATCCTAAGTATTTTTTTCTTTATATTACAGATGTAGACATAGGCAAAAAATAATATAACGTTGTGACTTGACTCCTCATTTAAGTTGGCAGTGCTCAAAAGCAGAGTGAAAGAAACACCAGCTAAAATTAAGTGTTTAGAAATGAGTAGTTAATGAAAAATAAACAATGGAGCAACTGAGAGCATACTGTTTTAGACAGGTAGAAAGAAGATTACTCTGAAAAGTGAAATGATTAAAGTAAGAAATATAGGATATGAATTATGACTCATAAAGTACAGTTGCAATAAACTCAGAAAATCACCCAGTAAAGGAATAGAAATAAACTATCTGTATTTAGGGTCTCCAGAGCTTCAGACTGAACAGCTCAAGAGTTTTGTATTTTGCTTTTAGAGACTGCTGAACTTGTTAAAGGGGTTTGGAAAAACATCTTTAAAGAGCATTTAAAAAATGAGAGTTTGCATATGCCAACCATTACTCCATGGAGACTTGGAAAGGCCAAGAATTAGGCTCTGCAGAGAGGCCACCTTGCCCTGTGGGTAGTATGTGCTGTCCCCAGGCTGCACACAGCCCCTGCACTGCCAGGGACAGCTGCACCCATCCTGGTGGAATAGTAATGGGAACTGGGCTGGGGCTGTAACATCCATTCCTTCCCTGACTTTCTCTTGTGTGAGATCCAGCAAGGCAGCCGTGAGATGGTCACTGCCTTTCACCTGCCTGGGTGTGCTGAAGGAGCTCAAGGGAGATGAACAGAGCATCTCCCTGCTCACAAATGCCATTCATGCTGCAAGGCAGGCGTTTGAAAGTCATTCTGTCCAAGGTAATAAAGCTGCACTGTCTTTGGATTAGGCTGACTTGCACTCCAAGTTTTGTTTGAGATTTTGGAGCCAAGTGTCTTTGTGTCTTTAATTGTACAGTCTGTACAGCTAAAGCTTGGCTTTCCCAGAGCACAGTATGCAAACAAACCAAGACATGGGCAGAGGAGGAACAAGGAGTTTGCATTTGAATGTGAGCTGTAAATTAAGATCTAAATTAAAATCATAATGCAGATCTATTCTTACCTCTTTTTTAACACTTTTAGATATGTAAATAATGAAAATTTTAAAATCATCAATTTGCTATACTGAAGATTTAGATACACTCTTCATGAGGGTTAAAATGTGATTATTTTATGGAATTCAAAACATATAAATCCCATCTTTTATATCTTGTTATTGTAGAAAAAAATATTTTCTTTCTAAGCCAGAGAGCTTTAGACAGATATAAGGTAAACTAATGTGTAACTCCTCCTTTTCTCCCTCAACAACATTGTCCTTAACATCTTCTTTATTCTCTTCTCCACTTTCTTTAACATTGGCTCCTCTGTACTATACTGTGCTGTGCAAACCCATCCACAAAAGAACCAGCCTTTCTGCACTGAAGTTACTCAGCCATTTCTGCTGTCAAGTGAAATGTCTCCAGTTGCTTCACTTACTGAGCTGTGTTGCACACAAGCACCCATGGAAAGGGTACATAATGGTATCAGTGTTTTTCCTGCCAGGTTCTCCACTCTCTCCTCACAATTTCCTATCCTTTCAGATTTGTGTTGATCTTCTACATTACTAGGCTAAATATTGTGTCATTTGCAGTATTGCTGACCTCAGACACTCAAAAGAAATGTGTTAGCTCCTGAATAATAATGAGCTTGGTTTTAGAAATATGTATTTGCATGATCATGTTTACATATTTTATTTGCCCTCTTCAATTTTACATGAGACTTTACAGCTAACGTTTACACCATGAGGGCTAAAGGTGACATGAGTTTTGTATGAAGGCTGAGATTCTTATATAAAAATATTACTCCAGGAGCTGAAGGTAAGAGAAAATATAAGATATCCTAAAATCTTTGATTAAATTAAAATACAGTGTTTAATAGTGTTGAGGAGATATCTATTTGAATACTAAGATTTTATTCCATCATTATTTATCCTCCAGGATCCTACAACACAAAGTTCTTTTTTTTGTCTGAGTGCTTTGTCTACTGATCAAGAGTTGATAGATCCATATAAACTGACCCACTGTTGAAGTTCTTCACTCTTTGAGGATGAGGAAGAAATAACAGAATCCTTTCAAAGTTATTCTGTACCTTGGCAATTAAATATGAAACGAAGAGTTCAGTGCAAGTTAGCAATCTTTTGGCCTATTTTGTTACCACAGCTAAAAAAGATCTTGAAAATGGGCCCACAGAGAGTGAAAAGAGGCTTTCTAGATAAGACTGATTTTTTTTTTTCCCCTTAAAAATCTGTGATGCAAATCTCTGGGAGGAAACTAAATATTGGACCTGGACCTCAGACATGATAAGAAAATTTTTTGCACCCAGAGAGAATGTATGTAAATGGGAAAACAAATAACTCACATGCCTGCATCACCATTTTATATAGAGAATTTAGTACTGGAAATCTGATGCTATGGTACTAACAAGAAATTAAAATTTGATTTTTGGCTTTTCTTTTTAATAGTGGAAGGCAAGGAAACTAACACAGTACATCCTTGAAAGTGTCTAACTGAAAAGGAGAGCCTATGTAGCTATAAGAAAACATATTTTCTTAATTTCTCCACCCATCTAAATAATAATCCTAAATTATGGAAATTTAAATTTGGATTTTTCCTTCAACTTTGTCAAACTAATCACACCTATTTCAAATACTTATGATTAATAGATGAAATAATACTGTCATTAATTTTAGTGGCAATATGCTATGCAAAACATCAAATATCTGGAGGTTATAATTTTTTTAGGTACAAATGAATAAATATTAGGAGGCAAATCCAAATGTATAGATTTCAGTTCTTGGTCAGAAAAATTTACAGGAAAATCAATATTCCAGATTTATTGTGATTTAAAACATTACAAATATTGTAAAATACTTTTAAGACATTGTACTTAGGATCTTGTTACTTTTGCTGCACTATACAGTGAAGGTTAGTAAGGAAAATCAATGTGGTGCAAAGCTACAGAGTAAATTCTTCCAAATAAAGATCAAATTGTACCATCAGTGAAAGTCCTTAAATTCACCCCTCCTATCAAGTAAAGCAAAGAAAACATCTGCTTGAACACTCTAGATGCAGCTCTGGCATGACAGCACGTTATCCTACATGATGAGCAGTGAAATGATTCATAGTAGCTGAAAGAACATCATTATGTAATTTTAAAGAAGAATGGGTAGCTGATGTTTTAAATGATGATATGACAAAATGATTAGGCTGAGTGGAGGTAAGTTACTTCCAGTATCTGGCAGTGGAATGCAATCTCAATTCAACAGCAGCAGTGCTCTTGTGCTCTTGTGAGCACTTGAAAAAGATAAAGATCAAAGGATGGTGGGTTAGGCTATGGGAATCTTGTAGATAAAATTCCAAATCTGGATGATCAGTTTCCAGCTCTCGGCTCTTTGGCTTCTTTTCATTCCATCCAAAATACATCTGCAAAGATTTTTTCTCTCTTGCTCTTTCCTTGTTTCCTTTGGTATTAAGTTCAAGCTTCTCTTCCTCGCTATAAAACACTTCACAGGTCCACCCCTGTTTGCATCACTGCCCTCCTCACCTCTTCCTCTCTCTGCAGCCTGCCAGCCCTCCCTTTCTGACTGCCCTCTTTGTCTTCCAAACCTACTGAACATTTTGCACCTTTATTACTATGCCACCCTGTAGCTCTGGAACAGCCTGCTGATTATTCCAGAACAAACAGCTCCTCTGCTGCCTTTAAAACCTTCTTTGAAAATCCCTCACACTTATGTTTTGGTATGTCAGGGAACAGACCTTCCTCCCTTGATTTGATGTATAGAGGGATAACTTCCATGTAGAATTCCTGGCAGCCTGCAACCACACGGGGAAGGAGATAAGTCAGAGTTCATGAATGAAGGTGTACAGGGTCTCAGTATTCATCAAGCTGCCACATCCCAGGAATGAAGGCAATTTAAACAAGGGGAGTTAAAACAAGATGAAAAAGCACAGAGACACACTAACACTATTTGTTTCCCTGTTGATTTTATTTAATTTAAACCATAACTTGCTTGGAAACCAGCATAAAGCACTCTAATCAATATGTGACATAAACCAGCTTCTGCCAATTAATACGTTCTCTCTTATTGCGCTTTTCATCAGCACATGTGAGAACATTATACAGGACTGTTCCTACTTTGAAGAAGGGGAGATTGAAGCACAGAGATTTGAGATCCATTTCTATGGACACATCAGCCTGTAGCAGAGAAACAGAAATAAACCCAGTCCTCTGAATTCCACTTCTGGGGCCTATCCACTACAGCATGGCTAACTGCCTGGCGTATCCTACTTCCTAGCAAAGATTTATAACTGTAGTAGGTAACAAGAGAACAAAATTCAGTGATCAGACCATGAGGCCAGTTGTCCTATTGGGTTAGAAGATGTTAACAAAGTGTGCCATAAGGTTCAGAATAATCTTCTAAAGTAAAGCATACAAAAGATTTTTTCTTTTCCTCAGTCCTCCACAATAATTGAATTCATATTTTTATAACATCTGGGCTACTAAATCCCTTAAATGGGTTCTTTCCTCTAAGAATGAAATGGAAGTCAGAAACCTTCCTCATGAAATGTTAAAAACAAATATCCATCTCTTCAAGGATGAAGAGTCATTATCCCCAGTTAGTGGATCCTGCCCGTTGTGTTCTAGTTTAGATGTCCAGATTCTGCAGGAAAATGGTTTTGATTTGAAAGCTATTGGAGCCATTAGGATAAAAATATATTTGGAATATGAGAAAATCAGGTAATGTTCTCACTTGCGTTCATTAATGAATTCCTGTAACGGGCAGAAATCTGAAATGAAAGCCCCCATTTTAGACAGCTATAAATAAACTGGAAATGCCACCCTGCTGGCAAAAAGAGCTCATGGGGCTCTTTATTTTTGGTTTGCCACTGTAGAAAAACTCTTGCCTTTCACATATGCTTTACAATGAAACTGTGTTCAGGCTAGATAGTGTTATAAGGTCAATGCATATATATTTGGAAAAGAAAACTTGTGGAAAACATATGAACAATTTCCTTTGTTTAATACAGAGGGGTTTTTGGGATCTCCTTAGAGAATGTATTGGTGGTTTGATTCTGAGAATGAATAAAAACATGACCTTTTGAGAACCAGAGGTTAATCTAACACAACAGCATCCAGAAGAGAAGCTATAAAACTACTCAGAAGCCTCACAGAATACCCTGAGGCAATAATTGGCAAACAGTGAAGAAAGTGGACCAAGTAGGATAAAAATGGGGTTTTTTTGATAAAAAAATATATTCCAGGCTGGTATGTAACCTTGAATTAAGTAGAGGTTACACACACTGTCAGGAAGTTGCATATAGGTTCTGTGTTTAGGTCCCTCGAATTCTCAGGCAATCAGGAACAAAAACTAGCCATTCTATGACTTTTTATTAGATGTTGAGATGGACATAAATAGTTCAGTCAACCAAGTGGATTTTATTTTTACATTAAAGACATAGCTATTGACTTTTTGCTGTTGAAAGTTAGTTTCTAGAATATGCAGTTCATGCCATAATTAACACAGAGAAATAAGCAAAATTCCTACAAAAACTGAAAAAGTTGAAGTGTAATTGCAGCAGGTAAATCTGTATCCATGGCTGCATAACAAGAAGCGTGGCCAGCAAGTCAGGGTGGGAGTTTCCGTCTCTCTACTCCACTCTCATGAGACTCCACCTGGAGTGCTGTATCCACCTCTGTGACCTGCAATAAAAAAAAATATGTGGGTGGGCTTGAGTGGATCCAGAGGAGACCACAAAGATGTTCAGAGGGCTTAAGCACCTCTCCTTTGAGAAAAGGCTGAGAGTTGGACTCATTCAGAGAAGAAAAGGCTCTGGAGAGACATGAAAGCACCTTCCAGCACCTAAAGGGAGCCTACAAGAGAGCTAGAGAGACCCTTTTACAATGGCATGTGTGATAAGACAAAGGTGAATGGCTTTAAACTGCAAGGGGGTAGCTTAGGAAGAAACTCCTTACTGTGAGGGTGGAGAAACACTGGAAGAGGCTGGGCAGAGAAATTGTGGATGTCTCATCCCTGGGGATGGGACACAGATGGGGCTTTGAGCAGCCTGGTCTAGTGGAAGATGTCCCTGCTCTGGTGTGCTGACCCTGGCTGGATGCCAGGTGCCCACCAAAGCCACTGCCAATGTTGAGGGGCTCAGCCTTGGCCATGGTGGGTCTGTCTTGGAGCCACTGGCCTGGGCTCTGTTGGACATGGGAGATGTTTTCAGCAGCTTCTCACAGAAGCCATCCCTGTAGACCCTTCCCCCACGACCAAAACCTTGCCATGCAAACCCAATACACCTGCCCATGGCAGAGGGGTTAGAACTGGATGAACTTTAAGGTCCCTTCCAACCACACCATTCTATGATTCTGTGAAATCCAGTAGTTTATATTTTTAATTAATGTTATTTAATTATATTTGATGTAGTATTTTACAATATTAAAATTTTGTGATTCTGAAACATAATAATACCAAGATTGATGTCGTGATGTTACCAGCTAGCAGCCTTAATGCTCCTAAACCATCAGCCAGAGCTCACAGCAACAGTAATAACTTCATCTATCACTTTAACATATTTCTAAAAGGTTAGATGCTTTTTATGAGTTTCATTTTAAAGGTTTTAGGTTTCTACCAGACTATCTTTTGGTATGAAGCCCATAGTGCTGCTTTAAAACATTTACCATTCTGTCACATTCTGTTGAAGTTGGTCATTGTATTCCAAGCTATTTATAGGCAGACAGATACATAGAACTCTCTTCAGTTTCCTTAGAATTCAGTCTAAAACCAGGATCTAGAGTATCTTGCTTTCTCTTTTATTTAAAAATAAATGACCTATCTATAAAAAATACTTGAGTAGACAGCAACTTACATTGTACAGAAATGTGATGCTCAGGGGAAAAGAGTAAGAAATATTTCTGAAGAAATTGGATGTCTAATTTAAAAGAAAGTCCCTATTTTGCACCCACAATTAAAGAAATCTATCAGTACTGTCAAGCTAATTGTCTGGAATTTAATGTACTTTTAATTGTTTTAATTGTATAGATAATTCTCTCTTTAAGATCTCTTTTGTTGTCTTCTCCTGGAACTCCTGGGATAATATTTATTTCAGCTTTCATTAGACTGTGAAGCTTCAATGCAGATCAATATGCTTTTTTCAGTTATCTAAACTAATCAGCTATAATAAAATTCTACAAAATAAAAATCTCAGAAAAAACCCTTTTGGTTTGGTAAATTAAGTAGCAGAGTGCAGTTAAAGAAACAAAGTTATGCTAGGTTAAATCATTTACTATGCTACCTTAAACAAACTACATCCATTTTATCCTCTCTCACATGGGCATAATGAAAAGATTCCTCTGTAAAATAAATTAGGATTTACAGAGGAGGTGCAATAAGAAAAATACAGTGCATGTTTATGAACTTTCTTATTCAAGTGAGTAGGATTAATATATATTATTATTGCATTATTTTTATCTAATTTCATAAAATAATAGAAACTATTACTCATAGAAGTTGTTTTTGCCAAGACCATCATTACAAATCTATGCAGACTCAGCCAGCTGATGAAAAAAATAAAGTATCAAATATGTGAAAAGTACTGCATTGCAAAGTTTTGTGAAGATTATAAAGTTTTGATCCTTCCAGCAAGTAGCAGATGAATTTAATAATCCAATACTATTAATCTTTAAATATATGTTCCATTAAAACTGAAAAAAATACACAGGTAGTCTGAGAGGAATGATACTATATTGTTTATACTGATGAATTGGAATAGATCTGGAGTCTGTCTGAATGTAAGATGGAAAGCTAATCCTAGTGCTTGGCTTGGAATAACTATTGCCCTTACAGTCTCAGAGGTTGGTCTCAAGTGATCATTATGGTTGTGCATCATAGAATATCCTCTATGGCTCATTAATTAGCTGAGAAATTAGAGACACAAATAAATTGTTATTAAAACAAGATACTTTAGAATTGCTCAAGTGAAAAAGAGATCTGGAAGGAATTGGTAATGGATGCCATTAAGATCTTGAGAACTATTTGAAAGACTCTTATTTTCTGCTAGAAAAAAGAGTGGGAACAATTTTCCACAATTTGGCAAACAGCCATTAATTATAATGAAAACCAAGCAATATATGATAGACCTTTAGTTTTATGTGGCTTTACAATGGTAATTAGAGGAAATTATTTTAAGAAAACTTGAAGAAATGGAACTTAATGAAATAGGTGGGAAATGCTTTGTGTCCAGGTTTGACTTGACAGCAGAGAATGCTGGAGGTTCTCTGCTGACTTACAGACTTGCAGGAGAAAATATAAAAAGATTTTTTGACATGTTAATTTCTGGATAGGTGACTATTAGAGGATTTTATATCTGTATCATTAAGCATTCTCCACTTACTTATCTTTCTATTATATATAAATACAAAAACCACATCTCCGTAAGCTACTAACCTGTCTTGAACAATGAACTGTGAATTGATATTATTCCATGGAGTATCTAACTCCACAGATATTGCTCATAGTACAAAAATTATTTTATCTCAATTCCATTTAGGAATAGAAATGAACTTCCACTCCAGAATGAAATTTTCCTTACATTTGACTTCAAAGTTTTCATTGGAAACCACCTTTCCTTCCATACAATAATAAGGAATAATAAATAGTTATATATAGGACCAGTAATCTTTGAAATGGCCTTGGAAAGTAGCATTTAATTTTAATGAAACTTTAATATGTTTCCAAATATGAAGAAGATAAGAAAGACTGTAAAGTAAGAAAGCTGGAGTTACAGGATAAATGCAGGCTTTTTAGTGAGATATTCCAAATAGGTCCTTTTGCAAACCTGCAAATTAAGGTATTCACTTATCTATGAAGGTAAACATTATACTAAATACTTGTAACATTAGGTGCAAAAAAGCTTTCTAAACACTCTAGAAAAAAACAAACCATTGACCAGAAGGAAACTTGAAGTAGGAATTCTTAAAACACACTTAAAAAACATTCCATACATTTCAAGGATTATAAGTGGAATTTTTTTACTACATGTAGAGAAAAATCTACAGCTGAGACACAAAAGATATGCCTTTTCCACTTAAAGGACACTGATCCATTCATTAGTAATGTTTCCTTTAAATCATCAATTTAAATCTTAGTTTTCATTTTTATTCCCTTTGATTGTAGGTGTCCTTATCATTATTTTATGGTTATATTGATAATAATGGCAGTTTTATACTACCTTCATATAATGATCCAGGAAACATTGAAACTAGTGGCTAACTCCAGAATGTACCATGAATATTATCACCTATTGGATTTTAATGAGGATTATTTCTAATATTCCATTTCTATTCAGACAACTTTGAGAAAGGCAGAGACATGAGGGTCCTTGTAGTCTTCTCATTAGCATCAGAGAGAAGAATGTATTTCAGATTTGATTGTGGGACAAGGAAAAGTCTTTGTGGCTGCACATCTTTTTTTCCTAATCAGATTAGGGATATTCTTGTTTGCATTTTTAAAATGTCGAAATAGGAGATTTCCTATATTAAAATTTATCTTCTAACCACCATATCCACTCAAGACGCAATTAATAACTGTAGTGACAATTAATTTGAATAGATATTATTTTAAAATTGTCAAGCCAGATTTTAAAAACTATCTTGACAACCAACTTAAGTTTTAAGTATTTAGAAATGATGGAGCTACCCATTAGCTACTCATTTATTTTATTAGTTATGTAAACATTTTTTCAAGTATTTTATTAAAATAAATATTTATTTTCTAACAGAGAAGCAAATTGGAAAAACCAAGCAAGGAGAAATAGTCAGAAAGAAATGATGTGAGTCTCGAAAGTGTAAATGAATGACCAAACCAGGATCTATACAAATATATTTGTCTCTCAAAAAACTCCCCTGTGATTTGTTTAATGGTCTCCTTGTTAACCAATATTCAGTATCTTCATAGGGCAACAATTTTATCCCAGTTTATAGTTGCAACTTTGTACTGGAATAGCAAAAGGGCCAGGAGATGGGACCAGGAGTAGGCAGCCTGATAACATCTTGCTCAATGTTAATAGCTCTACAGTTATTTGTTCCAATTAAGCTTAGGCTTTTGAGACATTTAAATCTGTTTCTATGATCAGTGGAGAGATGCAAATCCTTTCTATGGCAATACAGACTGAATTTCCGGGAGGTCATTAAAGCCACCTCTTACCTACATTGCCTTCTCAAGGTGCCTGTTTCTGTTCCCCAAGCATGGATGGACCTGGGAAGATGTTAAATTAACATCTGCAGCTGGAAGGCTCAGTCCTGTCCTCTGTGTCCAGCTGGGACTCTGCAGATGGACACAGAGAGGACTGGGAGCTGAAGACTCCTACAGTGCTTAGGGTGAGGATCTCCTTTCCACCTTACTCAGTTCACTGAGGAAACTGCATAAAATGCCAGCACAGCATTATGTGGACATGACATCATCATCCAGAGAAGGAAATCTTCCCACTTCACTGATTTCCAGTAGATTTTCCTATTTTACTGATTTCTAGATTTCTTGAAGAACAATGATCCCTGTTTTTGGAATGGGAATTGTACCTTCCTTTTCACTCAAGAAATTATTATGACAATAAGCAATAATTGCCAGATTGTATTTTATTTTAATAATCTTGTGTTTTAGAAACACAATAAATTAAAATATATGTTTTTCTCAAATGAAGATATGTCTACTGCCTCTTAGCTCTCTAGTCTGCTACAAGAGGTCATTTAAGTCTGAGTTTTTAGACAACCCAGTTGCAAGTGCATCAACTATTAAGAAGCTGGGAGTAAATTTTTGACAAATTGCATTTATTTTATAAGAAAAAGAGTGAATTTTAAGAGGTTTTAAAATCTGATCTTTCATTTTGTGAATGTTTGCATGATGTAACAGGAAAATACTGTTTGACTGATCAGCTTCCAGCCTGTAGAATTTTGATAAATTTCTATCTTAAAATTTCAGAAATTATATTGGAAATTAGTAAAACTATGTGGAAGATGGATAAAAATGATGTAATGATAGAAAAGACCAAGTTTTTTTTGGAAGGGAAGTGGTAATAGAGTCAGTTAGGTCTGATATATTTAGTTCTATGAGGAATGAACACACTGGCTTGATTCTCTGAACATAGGAAGTTTTGAACAGGCAGTAAATCCAGTGTTCCTGTTCCTTTGCCTCTCTTCAAAGGCTCACTGCCTCTCTTGTTTTTGGAAATGATACCTAAAAGATGAATCCTATTGGACTTGTAATCTTATTTAGGTCTTTGGAACTTTACTAGAAGTCAAGAAAATGAAAAGATTCTTAAAATATTTATGTGAATATTAAGTGTAATGAACCTAATTTGTCATTGTAAATGTATGGGAATTGTCACAGTCTGACTTGTCACCATTTTATATTATATTTAAAGATATGGTTTTGATTGAAACTGAGGGAAGAGACTGTTTAGTACAGAATAAATTACATTTCAGGGAAAAATAACTCTTTGTATAATACAAGAGTCAGGAAATGTGATTTGCAATTCAACAATAAATTTAATTTTAATTCTCTTAGTTGTCAATAACAGGAAAGAGACATCTAATACCACCAAAGTATTTTAAAATCCCTGAACTATACTATTACTTGAATCTTTGTTAATCTTGACTTCTACAAACCAAAAGATGTGGCTTTTAGCACCACACAAGGGAATTTTACTGTCTATCTTTGTACAGATTGGGGCAAGCCAAACGTGTCCCCATGTAATTATTAGTGATGAAAATAGGTACTAACTTGTTCCAAGGAGGAAACATTTCCAATGTTCACACAACAAATAAACATCTGGTCTCTAAACTGGCTGAAGCTAGTTGAAAAACATCCCCTGATAACTATTTATCATTTTCTCTCAATTCCCTTGCAAATGTTGGTTCATTGCCCTCACAAAATACTCAGCTGAGCCAACAGCTGCTGCAAGCTGAAGTGTGTGTGTACTTTAAAGGCAATTCACTGCTGCTGGCACTGAACAAGGGTGTTTTTCCAATGGCTAGAGGGAGCAGGGAAGACTGCAGCACTGGTGGGCAGAGACCTCCAATTAGGAGAAGCTCAGACATCCTTGGCTCTTTGCAGTCTGCGACAAGTTGCTGAAACTTGGCTGTGAGGATCTGGCGCTCGATGTCTGCTGTCAAGGATGAAAGGGGCAGGCATATGGTAAGAACTCAAAGAGCTGATGCTAAAGGGTAAGGGAAGTAACTCTGCAGAACTGGTAGCAGATGTTCCTTCAGGATTCATTCATGTGTATTTAGTCCTGCAGAAAGGCCCACAGCTCTAATGACAGCCACTACCATTTGAGCTACGCGGGTTCCATAAATTCTGCCTCACCTGTAGAGCTTTCTGTGTAATTCAGCAATTTCCTCCACATCCCAGGAAAGTCTTGGCTTTTTGTTTAATTATACAGACAAGAAAAGTTCAAAAAGCTGATCTTCTCTATCTAAAATTATATGTCTCTTAATAAAAGAGTTGGCTTATATAGTTTAAATTGTCCACTTATCTTTTTTTCTTTATTTGTCTAAAGACTCAAATTAGGGACAAGAATCTGTAGAAAAAGATTGGGAAGTTTAGACAATGATGTTGGGCTTTAGGCTAAAAATACCTTCAGTTGAAAATTTATTCTATGAGGAATAAATTATTTTAAATATCCAGTGTTACTGTTTTAGCTATTTCAGAAATGCAGGCATAAACAATTCTGTTTCATTCATTTTGAACTTGTGTTGTGATATATTTAATCTTTTTTTACCCATTTTGCACTCCTTTACACTTTCTTAACAAATAGATTTTATTTTAAGGAAAGAAATTATTCCATATAATCTATGATGTTTTCTTGATTCAGTTTTACCTGTTTTCCACAATTGTCAATCTCAAAAATTCTCTTCTAAATAGAACACATTTGAAAGTAGGTTAATGGTAATGGAGACTGAAACACCAAGAAGCCTTCTATGTTCAGTACTGTGTTCAGCTCTAAGGCAAACTTTGGGGGGAAAACATTAAAAGATTTGTTAAACTCCAACTGTATATAATATTTGTTACAAAAGCAATTTGAGATATTTTATCCCATGGTAGTATGATGTAAACAAATCAGAAATCTCAGTCTTCACAGAATCTGTGATAAAATAGAAAGTTTACAAAATGAAAAAACAGCACAACAAAGTTTTAGTTTGGCATAAATAGTATTTTAATGTATTAATGTAATGTCTAAGCAATAGCATTTTCATCTTTAAAATGTGGCAAGAAGATAGTTACTACTAACTGTTGTTCACGTTCCCTTTCATTAGGAAAACTGAGGATGTCAAACATTCTGGAATGGAAAAATGGAACAAATAAATAAACATGAGATTTGTCTGTTCTATAACATGATGAAGAATATAAGATACAGAACTTCTTGCAACAACTTGGTGGTAGTAAGTTCTGCATTAATATAGAGCAAGACTGAGAAAGTTCCTGAAAGGAAAAGCCATCAGGGACATCATTTTAACCTCAGGAAGACCCAGAATCAAACTGTTGAAAGTATTACGGGATTGTAACATTTTTAGTTTCTTATATTGTTTAGGCATTGACATTCAGACATTATATTGGGCTGAATAGACTGAAATATATCTACTATACACTTATACTATATATTATATACAGTTTTCTTAAAGATCAGAAAATTACTTGGTAAAATTTGTTTGAAATTATATATTTAAATATAATAATTATAAAAACTTTTAACAAATTTCTCAGTAATTTTAGATATTGGACCTGGCTTGACTCTGTGAAAGGTTAAAAAATATCTTAAAAGTCATAATGAAAAACTAGAAATCTGATTGTCCCTCTGGTTAGTTTACAAAAACTATCATTTCATCTGAAACCATACCAAAATACTGAAATTATGGGAATAAAATTGAAGTGGAATGGAAATATGATTCTAGAAGAAAAATCTGTTCAGTATTTCATAGATGTTCCTCTTTCTTGGTATTTTATGCCTTTTGTGCTGTATTCTCCCTTGTGATTCTCTCCTTTGATGTTCTGCGTTAAACCAACAAGTGCAGTGATCAGAGAGATGTATTCCTATTTCCATCACAACTTTGGCTTTCATTAGCTGAGATTTTGTTGAGATTCCTCTGGTCTTGTTTTGTGAGGCCAGCTTTACTGTCCCAGTGTGAACAGCTATGAAATGTAGGGGGTGATTACAACAGCTGGGAAGTAATTGAAAAGTAGTCACAGTCTCTGAGATTCACAGTAATTTGCATTTTCTTTTTCAGAGAAGATTTCCTCTTCCCCTAGTAAAAGTTGGTTGCAGGGTTTTACTTCTGGAAGTTTTCACTATTCATAGAAATTACCAGAATGAAACCTGGAGCTGTAATGATGTAAGTTCATTAAAACCTCACAGCTACATTTCTTGTTTTTTCCACTCCTAGATTTTTTCAGGAATTTAGCATTATGTATGGCTAGATACTTGAATAGAATTATTGTTTACTATTTGTATCACTGATTTTTGGGTTATGTTTTCTCATGGTGGTTATTAAAATCCATTTCCATTTATTTCTTCCATTCAAGCAATCTACTGCAAGTTCTTCTCTGTGTTAGTGACACACACCTTGCAGCCAGAGGGCCCCCTGTACATAAGTTAGGCAACAAGGATTTCTCTAATTCCCCTTCCCTTTCCATCTCCCATCTGCATGCTGCATTACTGTGATTCCCCTCCATGGAAACAGCTTGTTGTCTGCACCAGACCTAGCACAGAATTTCCATAGCATTTAAATATGAACTTTGAGCTGTTGAAACACAGCCTTTTGAAAATTGATTTGATAAGATCCAGGACTTTTCATCCCTGAATTTTCCATGAGTTTTCACTATGTCGCTTGTGTGCACTGGGTGGAAGACTTGGTTTGTTAAGTCTGTGCACAGAGAAATTCAAATGCTGTATTTGTTACCCTGAAGCTCACCTAGGTCTTTGTAGCAGCAGTGAGAAGTATTTACCCTGGAATAGACCACACAGGATTCACAAAATTTCCCGTTACATAACAGTGTTTCATCTTTCAGGAGGAAGCCAAAGACTAAATGAAATTCCATTTTAAATGCTTATTATTAAACCACACCTTTGTGAATTATTTACTCACAGGCCAGGACTTTGTAGCTCTACAGTTCAGGATTATTCCAGAAGGAAACTGAAAGGAGTGCAATGATCTGATTTATTTAATGAGAAGTAGGAAAATAAAGGAAGTTCAATAATTAGTCTAGTATAAGCCCTCTGCAGTATAAATAATGAATTAAAACTTATAATATTTTTCATCCAGTTACTTTCCTGGCTCTGTTTTAGTCTTTGTAGGTATAATTAATTCCTCTGAGATCAGTTAGGCATCTCTGGGACCCTACAAACATTAATGAATGCATCTGTAAAACAGACCTTGAAGTTTAGACGTGGGTGCTATGGCACAAAACAAAGGCAATTAATATAGACTTGGAAAATCTGTGGCAGAGCTGAAAACAAAAGGAGCCTATTACACTTTTTAAATTCTTTTCTACTTTGCAGCCACTGGGCATCGATTTTAATGATAAGAAACTTAAGCAAAGCTGTTTAAACAGCTTAAATATCATTAGTATTTTCATTAAAAGTTTTCATGAGGTCGTATTTAATGAGCATTTAATTTAGTGTGGCCACCCATTGTGCACTGCATACTCTAAAGGTTCATAATATAATGTATGTACTACAGCCTGCCACAGCCCACAGTTCATACCACTGCAGGTGTGGGCAGCGCTCCTGAAAGGACCAGAGCTCATCCCAGGAATTGTCAGACAGAGCCTGTGCCTCATGAGGTTCTCTATTCCTCTCTGAAGTCAAGAAGATTGAAAATGTGTCTTCAAGAGGACATTAGGAATTCCTTATGTTCAATACAAAGTTAGCACAGACAGATCTGTATTCCTTCCTTCCCAGTGAAAGAAAAATGTCTAAAGGAAAGATCAAGAAAATGTGGCTGAGCAGATCTTGGTGATCTCCAAGTTTGACAGGTGAGTTACTGGCAGAGAGAGCTTTTCAGTTCCATCTGAATTACCTCCGGTGAGGAGTTAACTTCCATGTCTTCATTTGTCATACAATGGTTTCTACATATTGCAGTTACAGTGACTAATAGTGATAAAAAACCCCTAAACCTCAAATGGAATTGCCTCAACAGCTGTGCAGTGTACTTGAAAACAATTATTCTTTATATTAGGTAAACAGAAAATGTGATTTCAAATTTCTTATAAAAAAGATTTTGCTGTGTTGAAGTTGAAATAATTTAGGAAGCACAAACTCAGCAAATATATTGCTGACTTATTGATTTGATCACAGTTTGGATGTATAATTCACGTGTTATAAATAACATCTACATCAGCATGTCTTCTGTATCTATTTTTTCCTGAAGACACTGGTATTCTTAGCTGATACATTTCTGAAAATAAGTTTTCCCTTTTGTCTGACCTTGAGTCTAATAAAGGAGAAGATATAAAGTTAGGTTCCAGGCGCTTGTTAGTCTTGAATACCATTTGATAAGGCTGGTTTAAACTTATTCTGATTTCTTGTTAGAAATCCCTGGTGCAAACAGAAAATAAAAGAAAAAGAAAGTATTTCTAATTTACTGGTGTGCTGTGAAGCTAATGAAGGCTGATCTCCTGAATTTGTGTTCTTTATGACCCAAACCTTTCTCCAGCAGTAACCATGGCAGGACACAGGCAACAATTGGAGAAGATTTAACATGTGCTGCTGATAATCCTGAGTACACACGCTCTTTGTTGCCATGCTGGCAGGCCAGCCATCTGTCTGAGTGCAATATATAGTTCTGTCTGATCTAAGAGCCTTATCTGTCTCAATTTGATCTGTCTTTCCCACAATGGGACTGCCAATTCAAATCTCTTTCCGAGAGGCAGATGACTGTTTTCACAAAACTTGCAGGAATTTAATTTTTTTTAGACTTTCTGCTTTCAAATTTGTTTGAAATGTTCAAAGGTGATTAGGAAGAGAACACAAGGAGAGAAATTAACAGATGGATAGAGAGGCAGCCAATTCAAATGCACATACCTTTATTCCTGGGGAAATAGCAACACTACAGAAATGGCAACAGAATTGTCAGTTTTTTATAAGATTAGAGAAAAAAACCAAACTTGTTCATTTCATATCCTGTAGGGCATTTCAAAGGAGATAATGATCAAGGCAGATACCTGATGATGTTCAGGAAATAAGTGCAGTTTATAGAATATAATGTCAAAATTTTCATGCAGTGAAATTGTTTCCACTGAATAAGAGTTCAAAATTCCTAAATGTTAGGAATTTAACAGTAAAATTAACATAACATCATGTTTGCCAAATAGATAAGTGGTGAAGGGGAGGGAAATCACCCCTCTCTAACTTCCAGAGATCAAAATACAGGACTAGTTTGGTCTGTGTTTAGTTTGTACATCCTGGATAATGAAGTTTTGATCCATAGAGATTCCTTAGAAAGAAGAACTGGCTGAATGTATTGTTCTTCATCCTACAGAGTCCCCAATGTCACCTATGTAAAGGAAGGTGGATATTGGGACACATTAGTTGTGTACAAATAGAAGTTTCACACATTTTTTTCTTTATGAAAAGCCCTAGGGAGATTGTAGAGTTGGAAACATTTGAAGGGATATTTTTCTTCCCCATAGAATGTATTTTCCTGGTCTTACTTATTGAAAACAAGCTCTGAACAGTCTCTGGAACCTGAGGCAACTGCCTTTGAGTTCCTCAGCTTGTATTTATAAACATTCAGGTGGGCATGGAACAATGGCTCCTAAATCGCACTGGTGACTTACCCATCTTAAACTTACGGTGACTAAAGTATCTTAGACATTTAAAATAAAAAAGTGCTAGTCCTACTCATTTAAAGAAAATTTTACTATGTATATCTTGATCTGTGTAGCTGATGCACATAGCCTATTGTCTATGAAACTAGTTGTAATAAGTGACTTTTTTATTTTCTATTTCTTTTTTTGTTTTTTTCATTTCACTTACACTTTAATGACTAATAAACAATCTGCTACCTTGAAGGCATCCAGGAACAGGGCATCCAACATCTCTCTGGGCAACATTTTTCAGTATCTCAGCACCTTCACTGTAAAAATGTTTCTTCCTTGTTTCTGACTTGAATTTACTCTCTTTTAGTTTCAAACAATTACCCCTTGTCCTACAGCTACAGGGTCTACAAAAATGTGTGTCCCCATCCCTGGATACATTCAAGGTCAAATTGGATGAGTGTTTTATCTAGCTGGAAATGTCTCTGCTTATTGCAGGAGAGTTGGATTAGATGATCCCTGAAGGTCCCTTCCAATGCAACCTCTTCTACCATTCTCTATGATTCTTCTAAAAGGCTCTTAAATTAATTTAGACCATTACATAACATTATGTATTCTTTCTTGGCATAAATCAAGACAGTCCATTTTATTATGATTTATGCCATCTGAAGATTGGTAGTAAATATTGATGCTAGACATGCTAATTCTGATGACTCACTTAGACAGCTGTTAAGATTTTTTCTAAGGAGAGAAGGAAAAGGAAGGACTGAAAGATTTTCAAGTAAAAAAAAACAAACAAACTACTTAAGATCTGCCACACCTAGAGAAAGTGGTTAATCTCAAAGTTATTTGTAGTTACCTTAAAGACAAATCCATGGTGAGGAAGGCAGAAATTCTAACCCTACAAAATGAGATTTCATGTTAAAGCATACTGGAAAGATCATTGCTCAAAGGCTTTAAGAAAGTTATTGTATGTGAATAAACCTATTTTCAAAAGGCCCTGGTTTGCATGTGATATTCTGATATACATGAGAATCCTGAAATACAGTAAGAGTATCCAGGAGATCAGAACCAATTGCTGCTTATGATTATTTGCAAAGCTGATGAGGTTTCAGCATTCCATTAGTCACTGTGAGTATCTGTGCAGCATGAGAGGAAAGAGCTCATTAGGAGTGCCCCTGCTATGGATTTCCTCAGCAAACGAGAACAACAACAGACTGCTTTTCAGTAGCAATTTTTAATTTAAAATTAAAATATTCAAATATTATTCATTAGACCTCTGTTACAAAATTCCCATCAAGTAGAGACCAAACAAACACACAAGGTCTGTGCATAGTCAGTAGCTGGCACCTACTTTAAAGAATTCTTTAAAGAATTCATCCAATGTAGTGAAGAGGAAGTTTTCAAATTTCCTGGATTTTCTGTCTAACAGTTTTCCAAATGCTGGATTTCCAGCCTAACAGATGGTATCTTATGCGACACTGAAACACAAAGACACATATAATAATTTCTGGCTTAAATAAATAAACACTTCTAATCAGTTCAATAAAAATTCTGTGTCCTTATCATAGAAAATAGGTTTTCCAAGAATATTGGTCCTTGTGGCATATGCCAATGGCATTCAAATTTCTAATAATTCGTTTGACTTGAGAATCAACACAAATAAACTCAGTCTCCTTCAACTGCATTAGGGATTAGGATTTTTATTTGTGTTGAGTTTCTTAATAAAGCATCTCTATGAGCAGTTTTGTATTGCCTTTTAATGTAGCTGAAATGAGATGAATCCCACCTGCTGTGGGCAAGCAAAGGCTAATGGGATAACAACATCTCCTTTTCATAAGCCATTATAGGTGGCAACTAATACTTTCTGTTACCTGAAAGTAAGATTTTTGTCCTACTGGACAACTTAGGGAAAATTTTTTAGGGCTTTGCTCATCAGTGCAAATTGACTGTTCTGGATAGAGATGTTGATTCTTTTTATACTTCTGGATCCAGAATCTCACTCATAGTCTTCATGAGGAACGTTATGCAAAATATTGGTGTCTTTTTCTGTAATTGTCATTGGCAATTCAATGTTCTACAGTTAACATTAGCCAGATGTATCTTTAAGGTATTTAAGATATTCTTCTAAATACGTTACTGAATAAGTTTGTAGAGTAGTGTTTTGAAATACCATTTGGAATTTTTCTTTTTGTGAAATAACACATATCTAAATATCAGTGTGGCTCTCAATCCAAATTTATTCTTCCTTCAAATATTCTTGAGTTTTCCCAGTAATAATATTTTTGATTTTTTGGATTTTCCCCATAGATCAGAGAAACACCTAAGAATTATTTTATAGTTTCTTGGAATAGAAGACTTCTACATACTTAATGGAAGGAGGCAAGCCCAGCATCATTTATTTAACTATTTTTAATCTCAGGAAGTATTATCTGCTGTATTTGTTCTACTTTATGGAAATAATACCCACCTATCATTAGTCTTTTCCAGAAAGACAAATGAAGCTACAAATGTTAAACCCTTTTAAAGATCTCAGCTCTCATCAGAGGTCAATGGGAAGTCAAGCTGGACATTTTTTAAACAATTGAATAGGAGAATATTCCATTATAGATGTCAAAATGAGATGTGACTAATGTCACTGAAGTTAAAGGTTAGGGGCTAATCCACGGAGAAGTCATTCACGGATCATATTTAAATTGCTTCAGACACATAAAAGTGCTCCTCCACAAGGTTTCTGCTCTCTTACCAGAGAGCAGCTACAGATGAGAGCAGATTTCCCCTAATATGTGTGCTAGCAGTTGAATTTCTGAACTTGGCTTTTCCTTAAAAGTAGAAGGAAGACCTTTTAAATTAATTAAGAACAATCTCTTCCAAACAATGTTAATTTAGTATGACCAATATTTTAATAAAATTAATTTACTCTTTCTAAATTATAAGCAATTCCATTAAAACATACATCTGAGAATGTTAGTGTGAACAAATTCTAGACGGAGAAAGATTATTTGCTTATTCATAAACACATCTACATTTAATAAAACCTCTTCAAAGAATGTATCTTGAGGGAAAATGTTAAAAGTCATATATGTAAATTCTTTTCCTAAATAAAAGCTGCCAAAAAATCAAAATAAATAAATAGTTGACAAAAATGTAATGAATTTAAGTTCTTTTGGGTTTGGGGGGAGAAAAAAGTATTTCTTTATATGCAGAAGATGCTGATTAAAACTAGCAGCATGACACACATTTGAGGACTAAGCCATGCCCTTAAATATCTTTGTACTACTGGTATGGAAGTTTTAGTGAGAAGAATATCGCTGCACAAATTGGATTATGGCCAATATAATTTAAATCTATCTTGACACATTTTTACAGTGATTTGGAGACAAAATACTGGGATTTGATGAATAAATGTAGATTTATTTGATTGTAGATGTATGATCTAGTCACCATTGTTCTGTTTATAGACAGTAGACCTATACAGATACATAAGCTGATCATAAAATATGAAATAATATTAATTAAATCCAAGATATTTAGGCAACTACCTACTATGATAATCAGTTTAAGTAGAAATGATGGGGTTCTTCAGTTGCCTTTCTACAGCCTAATTATTGCATTTCCTCCTACAACCTATGCAAATCTGACTTCCAAAAAAGATACTCAGACAAAAGACCATGGAGAAATAGAGGATTTAACTCTTAGTTAAATTGTTTGGCTTGATCTATATAAAAGAGAAAATATAAATATTGATTATTACAATCATGTCCAGCCAGCTAGATATATGCATATTAAAATATATATATTAAAATATATAAAATATATTTTGAGGAATATCTCCTGATTTTGCATTTGGGAAGATAAATAAAACACTTTGTTTTTACCTTGGGTATTGCCCTAAGCTTTTGGGAATTTAGAAGTTTTCTGAATACATTGCAGAGATAAGCTTTGAGGTTACCTGCTGGAAAGACAACTAAGTGGAACAAAATGCTTATGCAATAGCAGCTTTGAGTGTTTGATTCAGAAAGGAGGGGGAAGAGTCTATTTTTCCTTTGAGGAAGTAACTATGCTAATATTTATGGCAGTTTGAAACCATGCAGCTGGCTTTTTTGTTGCCTTTAAGCTGTATTGTCACAGAATAGCTAAGGACTGTGTGATCCCTCATCTGTTTTCATCTTCAGTCCCAAAATGTGTCATAGCAGTGTTGGTAATTGTTCTGATTTTCAAAATACTGTTATACTTCATATTAAGTTCACTGGGTAAAATATTTTTGAACACTCATTTTTGACAGTTTACAGACCATTTTCCTGCAATCATATAATCAAAAGCTGGAAAAGGGTTTTGGGGGTCATCCTGTCAGCCCCAACACTCCCAGCAGGACTAATTTTAACTCCATAGCTCAAGGTATCAATAAGATGTCCTGCCTGCCTTCTCTTTGCACAGATGAAGTGCAGTTCTCTGAGCTGCTGCTAAGATACCACATGCTTAAGCCCCCAGCCATCTATGGTCTGATCCAAGACTTGCCCAAGTGAAAGCACAAAGAAAGACTAACTTAACTGCCTTCAGTGTTTTTTAGAAGCAAACTGGCTGGGGAAGATTTCTGCATCATATAGATTTTAATTTCAATATACTGGATCTTTTTCCCCTGGAGATTTCATTGCTTCCATGAGATGGGAAGCAAGGAGAAAAAGCAGTTAAATGCTTGTTGGGGTGAGATTTCTGCCTGGTACTCAGAACCAAAATACATGCCCCCACATTATCTTCCATGTGAGTCCATGTATTTCTTGTATTCTTTGCAACTCTTTTGGCTCAGGATTGTTTCATTCTCCCTCCAGTACAATGAAGCCCTGATCTGGCAATGCTGATCTTGGTGCTGTGGCACTGCTTTCCTCCCTCTCTGCCTTTGTTGCAGGGATTAGAGGTAGAATTAAGTAATGTTCCAGAAATGTGTCCTTTCAGCCACGGTGTCTCCCAGAGCTCTCCTGGCTTCCATGCCACACATTCCAAGTGCCTTAATGCACTCCCCAGTCTCAGCATACAATTAATAAAAGTCTACAATTCCTGCTATGAGCAATTACTGAATCTCTCTGCTCAAAATATGCTCTGTTCAGCTGGAGTACCCCACTCAGAGTTTATTAAGACTTGGCTCTGTTATCATCTGTTTCTCAGCCAGGAACTATGAGAGTTATGACACAGGAGGAAAACTGAAAAACAGAACTGACATTGATTTCCATGTGTGCATGATCTTGCTCCAAAGACTAGTAACATAGCAACAAGGGTTGAACTTCTTTTTCTTCTTTTTTCCCCTTATTTGTATAGCCCTATTTATCTTTTTTAAGACTATGGTTTAGATTGTATGCTTTCTTTTGGGTATTGTGCTTATACTCAAAATAGAGGATGAATTTACAGTATGTAAAGTGAACCTTGTTCACTGCACTGACTTCCAAATGTATTTTGCTTATGATAGTTAAATCCTGATGTAGCATCTGGTTTTGATGGAGTTTCTGCTTTTATTCACTAATGCTGTTGGTCTGACCAGGTCATCACGTGTGACTTCATCTGATATCAAACAGCATGGTTTAATTGGTTTATTTTACATTCAAACCTCAACATCTCCATTTCACTCTTTACAACACTCTTGTGCAACTTTCTTCAGTAACATCAATCAAGAGTAAGTTGACTTTTAGATATGCATTTTATTTCCATTTCCCTTTTCGTGTAAATACACTATTATCCTCTCCTAACCTTAGCAGTGGAGCTGAGCTTTCAATTTATGTATGAGCATTAGGACATATAACATGATAATAGCAGAGTCTCAGCCAAATGATTTGATATCCCACTCCCTGAACATTTATGTGCTAAGGGTAAGCATCAGATCTCATTAACCAGTGCATGAGACTACAAAGGGGAATTTCTGTGTAGTTCCATCCTCAAGAAGTTGAACAGTCAGAAATGATAAAGAAGCATATGGTGGTTTAACATTTACCCTTCTGACAATTTGGCAGGTACCTGTTTCAGCTTAGAATTCAAAACTACAAAATCTCTCAAAGCTTTCTTTTCTCCAAGAGGAAAAAGTGAAGATCATATCCTTGACAAGATAAGATTTTCTTCTTATACTGAGTGTTTAGAGAACCTTGTGATACTGAAGATGAAACCTTTACAAAAAGGGAAAATGCTGCCATGAATAGTACTTTTATCACCCAAATTCGCTAACATCCTTAAGCAGCCTTTGCTGTGAAAAGGAGACAGGATGAATCAGAGCAAAACCATAGTTACTTATTGACCTAGTTATTTGTAGCAATTCTGGAATATGCTTATGAGAAAAATCAAGCTTCTGAAAAGAAAGATCCCTGGCTATAAGTCCCCTATCAAATTATAATCAGCTGAAATACTTCTAGTAAAAAAGTTTAGTACTTTTCCTCAGATACATAATGCAACTGTTTCAGAACAAAATAGTTCATCAGAAGCTCAAGCTATCAATCATGATCCTTCCATCAACTCAAACCCTTTCACCAGAGCCAGCGTGAATACTCACATCTCCCCCTCAACCTTCTTTTATAGCAGGCTTTTATGAGGTCCAGGTGATCTTCAAGGAATTATTTGATCCCTGTCTTACATGTGCAATCAGGAGGTAACTGATTAGTTGCAGATGGAACTGGTTTAAATTTTAAGAACTTTAACAACTACCACCATTTATAGTACCTAATGCCAGATTTCAACTAAGTGCTAGGGCTCTGATCATTTGTTTGATCTCCAGATGTGCCCACACTGAGAAACTGTTAATTTTACAGTTTCTAACTAAAGATCTCCCAAACATGGGAGGGGACTCAAAGCTCCTATAGTTTTCAGTTGGCTTAATTATACCATGGTGACAAGAGTCAGGAGAACAAAAGAAAAAACAGACAATAGATTTAAATGTTACTGAATTTCAATTGTCAAAGAAAACATGCTCAACAGCAGAAACTGTTCACATAATTCTCTCTCTGCATCTAAGCACAAATATGAAAGAGAAGGTTTTGTGGTGCTACTACCAATGAACCACTTTGAAAAGGAAAACAGAACTTATTAGAATTTGCAGGTAGCAAATTTCATGCTGCACCCAAGCAGAAGGTTTATGCTACGTCCGCTTTGGACCCACATATTTTACAGGTGGTATGTATTATTTTGAAGCAACAAGCAAATAGTAAAACTGATAAAATATGAATATCTTTTGTCTTGTAAAGTTTTCGGGTTCGGTTTGTTGGGGTGTTTTTTGCCAGAAATTGAGTTACTACAGTGATTATGCTGTTTGCTATAAATTAATAATTATATTTAAAAGGTTCTCCTATGCTTTAATTCCTGGGAAACTGAAATATTAAGACCATTGTACAAGTATACACCGATAAATTCAAACAGACATTTCAGCATTTTAAATAATTTATTGATACTTAGAAAGGAACAGATAAATACACAGGTGGCTAATTTTTAATGCGAGCCTCTCAATGATTTACTAAGAACATCTGCCAGATGGTTTATATGTGTTCTATTCAGTACTCAGATGCTCATGAAGGAATTATCCTGAAGGAATGAGAAAGCTGCTTCAGAGTAGGCCTGATGTATACAGTGCAATGCACATGCCAGTGCTGATAGAGAGATTAAGTTTCTCCCAAGGATTCTTGAGTACAAATGGACTTTTTTCCCCTCTTTGTCATGCCAAAGTTCAGTCAGAGGGTGAAAAATACAGATAAAGGATTCAGTGGAGATTTTGTGCAGACATAAATTGTATAACTACCTATGAACCCATGAATGAAATGATTTTTATGAGCTAGTAAAACTTCTTTCAATAATTTGTTGCAATTTCTGCAAGGTATCTTTAGTATAGTTAGGTATTTAATTTGATGGCTGCGGTTCCACTTTCTTTGCCTGAATTTACACAAAACTTTTGAATGAATTTAATCTATGAGGGAAGTAAAAATTGTAATGTTAAGTACACATGGCTGGAGACAGTTATTTTTAAAATAACTTGTGCATATTGATGTGGGTTTAATAGAGAAGAACTGAGCCTTGGGTACAGTCATATGTCACCGAAGTCAGTCTCATCCTGAAACACATGATCTTGCAGTGGATTAAAGCTGTCACATGCCTGTATCTCCAAACAGGCCAACATATTAAAGTTAAGTCTGGGGACAAGTGCTCCTTGAAATGCAGTAGCTTGATGGAGGAATTGTGGAACACAATCCCTGTCCAGTGGAAAGGCAGGCACTACAGCAGAGCACTTAAATTCCTCTGTAACTTAAAGCAAACAGAGCAGTCCCCCTGACTTCCACGGGAAGGGACAGCCCTTGGAGGACACCCATGTTTCACCACCTTGAGATTCCTGACAAAAACAGCCAAGTGTAATTTTTTAACCTTTAAAAGAGAATTAAGCTATTTTTAATATTTTTCCTTTACTGATGTTCTTATTTGGTTGTTTATTTGGACTGGGTAGCCCACTACAAATCCAAGCACTGTACATAATTATTAATCTAATTAATTTGCAGTCTTTGTGGAATTAATATGTAGTAGCATTTCTCTGCTAACATTATTGTGCTGAAGTGCTCAAAGGATATTTTAGCAAATAATGTAGTTGTACTTATAATAACTGAAATATCTAAAATTACTGTCATCAGTTTATTAATATTTAATTGTTTCAATATTTTCCATTTTTTTTTTCTAAGCAAAAGAACTTACCTTGTCATCACTTGGCCTGGATATAAAATGAAAACTAATATCCTATTGTACCAAATATATCAATTTGCCACTATTTTATTTTAAAACTATGGATTAAATTAAAGAGTGATTTTCTTGATGACTTTTAAGGGTGGACTGAGTTCATCTCCCTCTTATGTTTCTTTTCCAAAAGAGATTTATTTTTTATCATTAGGTCATGTAGAACTCTTGTTACAGGCTTGGAACCTGAAATCTTCAAAAGTGAAGACGAAGAATGTCAGTAACTCTCAGGATCCAGACCACTGAGCTTCTCTGTGAATTTGCCTTTCATGTGTTGCTTTAAAGTGTTGAAATACTTTTGAATACCTTGAAAACAGCAGAGAAAACAACTAAATAATGAATTAATCCACTCACCCACAAGATTTTTCTTCTCTACTCCCTGAGAAAATAAAAAAAAAACAAAGAACCTGTCCATATCTTCCAAACAATAAAAAGAACCTCCAAACAATAAAAAAAAAACTATGCAGGTGGAAGATTGAAAAAAAAATCCCAAATGGAAGATGTTTGTGCTTAGTGTATCTTTTGTCAGCTAAGCCTACAGCTATTTACTTGACTAAAAGGAAGCAGAGCTACAATGCTTATCTTCCTATCTTGTCATAAGTGCTCTCAGGAAGATATTCCAAGCAAAATCATTCACAGCTAACTGTGGATGAAAGGATGATATAAATAGGACATGGTGGTGGTGCTTCTGCTCTGCAAGATTCCACATATTTTAATATGTTTTCACTTAGTATCCACCTGGCCTATTGTTGTGAGTTCTTTTATATTTTTTGACCACATTTAGTGTCATCCTAAAAAAAAAAGAAGAAATCTCAGGTATTATAGCCATGATTGTGGAACAAAGGGAAAAAGAGGGTTTCAGTGTGCAAATCAACATTGATAAAAACCACTGCTTCCTTGTACAAACAAACCAAAACAATTAAAAAGAAAGTTTTAGCTCTGTATAACCCCTGAACAAATATTTTTTTTTCTGCAGCAGGTGTAACATTTAAAATTTTTCCTTAACATTCTTGGTAAGAAAGTCTTAAAAAAAGTAGGCCTCTCTACCTCTCAAGCTGAAGTTAAATAAATATAAAGCTATTTAATGGTGGCTCTTAATGCATGTTGACATAGTAGGTAATGGCTGATTCAACATTAAGAAGCTAATGAAAATCAATGTAAGGATGATGCATGATCTGGAAAATACACCTTTGACTTTCCACTGTATGACTTTGTGTCGTGAAATCTTGAGAAATTCTTATCTGTCAATAAATTAGAAAAAAAAATGGATTAATGAGGTGGTTTTGACTTTAACGCTTTGTGACTTCTCTTTAATCTCTAGGCTTTTTGTCATCAAAGCACTTAATCAAGGCCCTAACTATAAGCATAACAGTGTTAAGCAGATGTTTCAAAGTAAGCCAGCTTGCCATTGTGCTTTGTCAAGTTGGAAATGGATTATCAGGTAGCATGAAGTGATACATCATCATGCTGCAGTCAGGGCACACAGTATGAGACACCTGTGCCTTTGCTGCAGTGGTGACAGACAGCTGTGCAACCAGCAGAAGTGCCCTTAGATGGGGAGGTTCCCACTCCAAAGGAGAAGGGGGCACTCAAGATTCAAAATATTTGTGATCAAACGGGAAGATGAAAGTCAGAGGTCCCACAAAAGCCTACAAAGTTTTGTTAGTAAATCATACATTTAGCATGAAAATTGTTATAATCCAATCCCTGATCTAGCATAAAAACACAGCAGCTGGTTTTGAATAAAGGGAAGAGAGAGGGCTCTACAAAAGAGGAGGGAAGAGAAAAAAAGGAAGAAAGGAAGGGAGATCACCAGACCTGGCTCCACTATGGTCCATCTGATGGGATGTCTCAGGTCTTCAGCATTGTGGGAGAAACTTTTTATAGATAAACTGGAGATAAACTTCTTGCTTTCTATGCCAAGTAATTATAATGCACAATCCATTTTTAAGCCTTTCTGGAAATGGGTTGGAGGGCCTTGGGGGCTTTGGGTGGTCTTCTTCCTCCCCTACACCCCATATCTGTTTCTCAGTCTCATTTGTGCCCTTGTGCTGGACTGCGTTGTGCTTATTTTCAGGAGCGTTTGTCAAGAACATTTGTCCCAGAAAAATGCTGCCCTAGCTCTATATGGTCTCCTGATCAAGTTGCATCCTGTTCTTTCTCACAAAGTGTGATTATCAAAAAACCTCATTTGTTACTACCAGCAATCCTTGGCTGGCTCCACAGCCATTTTTGAGATGGACACGAGCCACCTCATTTTCTAGGCTTCTACAGATGCAGAGATAACCAACGCTTTCTGCTTCTGCCAATATCTTCCTTACATCTTCACCTTCCTCTTAATCTAAGTGATGTCTACCTGTATGACCATCAGGTTGAGCCAATTGTCAGCACCTTCCTTTTGGCCTGTCTACCTTACAGTCAAATATATAATTGTAAGACATAAAGAAATATTGGACTGGTATAGACCAGCGGCCCCATGTAGCAATAGCCATGACCTTGTAAACAGCACAAAATGTCAAAATAATTAAATTGTTGAAAAAATACTTCAGGCCTATAAGGGCACAGTATTTCAAATTCTACGTGTATGATAAAATCAATCAGAGGTAATTTTACATATCCATACATATCAGTGCACATTCAAGCTACAGAAGAGACACAGTCTGAGCATATCCCATAGAAAAGGTTTAGAGAACAAACTACTCCCTGGAAGATGACAAATATGAGCTGCAGTAATGAAAATCATAGCTTAAATAAACCTAAGCAGTTGTGGACACAACCCAGCATCCTTTCTGTACAAATGGCCTGTGCCAAAGTCAGTAGGGAACTTGCCTTTACAAATATGGACAGATCATGTCAATTCCTTCCAATAATAGTCATTAGTCTTTAAAAATATGTAAGGAGTAATAAAAAAACAAACAGTGTTTGAACACTGGTATTACTTTTACCCCCAGCGTAGGAAATCAGAATGCCCTCTGTTTCCTCAAATAATAAAATTCATCATTTTTTTCACTTTATAAAATAATTAAATCACTTAGTAAACTTTCATATTTGCTTTCTTTAACTTTTGTTTCTAACCTGAAAATCGACAGGTCCTTTGTTATAAAAGCCCCACAGCATTCTTCCACATATTCTTCCAGCTCTGTGAAACCAGGCACAACAGCTTTGTGTTAGTTCAAGAGACAGCACGACAGATCCATGCATGTGTCTGCCAGCGTGTCAGGGTACAGGTCCTGACCAGATTGTCACAGATGAAGATGGAAGCATAACACATAAGGTAATCCCATTTCTCCAGACCTTGAATCTCTCCCTTAGTTTCCACCCTTAAAGCTCATGCTCATTAAACAAACTCATTTTTTTTTGTTAATATATACACTCCAAATATACAGAGTACTTCAGATATCTGAAGGTTTCCTAAAAGAGTAATTCTATTTAACTTCCTGGTGCTTTCACATTCCTATCCATGAAATATTTTGGTCTAAATCCTGCGTTATTTCAAGTCATTGCCAAAATTTACGAGTACATTTACAGCTGAGACTTCAACCGATGTTTATTATTGATAATTGTTTCATGGAAGACACCATTTAACACAAATTCAGATATTCTCACAAATTGGTATATAGTTTTGGTGATAAAAGGAATTTTTTTAACCTGAGCATTCTACATTTGCAAGACCATTTCTATAAAAGACCTTTAAAGAAGCAGAAAATATTTATAACCTAAAATTGCAGGACCCTTTTTCTTTTTTTCTTGGTAAACTGACAATAGTTTATTCTTGAATTCAGTGAGATTTTCCCCAAGTGTCTCCTAGATTTTTCTTTATCCTGAGGATCTGAGTCACAGCAATTCACAGTGAGTGGCACAGGAACTGAGCATTCTCTCTTCCCTTTTGTCGTAGGAAGCAAACAGTTTAAGGGAGTGAAAGATCTCAGGATTAAATCTTATTCCAGTATTATTTTGTTCATTTTACATACTCACTGGATTAAACTACCTCACTCTAAGTTCTTTATTTTCAGAGGAGCCAGTAAATGTGTCTGTCATCACTCTTATGCTTTCACTGATGCTATTTCCAGATTTACAGATTATGTTATTGTCTGAGAAGTTTTTAAAAAGTATTTGGCTTGCTATATTTAATGCAATAAATGTTTTGATATAGTAGTGGACTTAAAATAATGACAATGTTTCTAGAGCTATTATTTAACATAGTGAAAACGGGGAGGTTAATGTAAAGAGAACTTCATAAAGTAAAACAGAACATGAAGGAAAATGAAACTGTTATTGACTGAGTTTCTAAGAATGGAATTTTCCTTATATATTTTATTGTGAATCTGTTCCTCAATTAGTTTCTGCTTTAAGTCAGTCTTGAACTGTTACTATAATAAAAAAATTTCCTTTACACACAGACTATACATAATTCTTTGCCAATGAGGAATTACTGTAGGGTGTTTTCATGTAGGTTATTGCTTGCTGTGGCAGTTTTTCCCTTTCTGATAATTTCCCACTGTTTCTTGAATATATCTTCTTTTTGACAACAGCCCCAACTTAGGTCCAAATTGAAAAGATGCTCAAGCTCTGAAGAGTAGAACGGAAAGTAGGACCTGGATTTTGTTATAATTCACTAACTTGTTCCTTAGTAAGAGGATAAATATTTTTGGCTTTAGATCTTTGTTGTTGAACTAAATTAAATATTATCATTTTCCTATTTTCATGTTTCTCTTTTTGAAATTGTATTTTTGAATTACATAAACTCAAATATTCCTCATTAAATGTGAGACTTTTTTTCTTGTTACCAAGGACAATTCATTATTTTGAAAAGTTACATTCAAAGGTCTTTTGGAGACCTCTTTTGTGTGGCTATAATTAAAATATTAATAATTAGTAGTGTTTTTTGACTTTTAATGTTTCATGAGTGAAACCTTAAAAATGCAGACATTATATTCCCATGTAGGTTTTTATTTCACAAAAATCAGGAAATACACAATTATGGTTCCCACTATAAATGTTCCTTGACCTCAAATATATATTTCATACTTTACTGGATATCTTATAAAATTTCTATGCTTATACAAATTAAAATATGCATATCAAAAAGAATTTATTGCAATTTCAGCTCAATATTTGTTTCAATCTTAATATTTTTAGACTTTTTGCAATCCCTTCTCCAAAAAATTTCAAGATACTGAATCTGAAAACATTCCAGAAGATATTCTAAATTCATACCAGTATTTATACTTATTAATTGTTCTTTCCAGAGCCCTTGAGGTCACTCTTCTACCAATGAAACTCTGGAAACAAATTCACGTCTTTTATGTTGTCCAAGTAGCTGAAGAATGCTCTGTCTTTGAAAATACATGGCCAGAAGAAGCTCATCCTTCTCCATGTGGACTGATCCTTCTTCAGGCTGTGTGATGAGGTATGGGTTATAAACTTCTGGAAGTTCCTAACTTGACAGACAGTGTAAGTTCCAAGAGATCTTTTTGGGTAACTGGATTTCTGCTCTGCTTGAATCTGAGTCTGAACACTGTTCAACACAAACTTGGGAAGTGAGACCACAGCTTGCACACATCCAGGACAGCATCAATCCTAATTTGGTAAGAAACTGTGGAGCTATCTAATGTCTATGATTAGGGATTTTCCCACTTCTCTACTGGAAGTGTCATAAGACAGTAAATGTGTTATCATCTTCAGGTAAAATTTTGCAACTTTGATTTAAGCCTCAGGAATCTGATAAAAATAAGAAATCAGAGTTATTTAGTGTGTATGTAGGAGCAGTTTCTGAGGAAGCCAAGCAGTATGGTCTCGGACATGCACAAAGTAACGCATCAGATCATTTGTGTCAGGTTGGAAGGAATGGCCAACATACATCATACAACACAACCTGAAAAAAAAAGAAAAAAAGAAATGTTAAGATATTTGTTTATTTTTTTCCATTCATGGTTTTTTTTCAGTCATCCTTTCTCCTTTCAGTAATGATTTTGGATCACTGGCAACACAATGCATTTTTCTGATTGTAGAAACATTAACTTGATCTCATGCCAAAATTTCTGGTTAATATTAAAATTTTACACCTTTTTGAGGACACATCTGCAAGATGTTCTGGTAGAAGTTGTATGATATTGTTGCTGAGAGGATTTCCGTGGAATTCCTGTCATTATATTTTGTGGGTGGAGAGGGAGAGTGTGGTTTGTTAAAATAAAATGAGACATACAATTCTGACCGTGGGTGTGCTAATGGATCACCATTTCAAGCCCAAAAGATTTAGGGATTTTTTTATTTAAAATCTTAGGGTCTGCTGAATCCATTAGTTCAATCAAGGCGAGGCTGTTATGACTCCACGTTCCAAGGTCCACCAAGACTGAGCATGAACAAGTGTCCTTGGTGGGTTTCTCACCAGGGACAAAGGTCCCACCCTTCTCCTTGAATATCCTCAGAGAAGTTGTTCTTGGTGCCCCCTTCACACTGATCCGCTGGGCATTCTCAGCCTGACAATGTTCCTCTGGATGCTGCTGGGCTTCTGTGCTTACAGTGATTAGTTTTTAATCACATAATCTAACACGCATTTTGCAAGCGTTTTTCTATTCATATAATGGGTAATTGAATTTAAAAAGTAATAATTACCCTTCATGGTCAAGAGAAGAATATAAATGCAGATTTCTTCACAGACATTTTTGAGGGCTTGCTTTATAGGGTTGTATGAGCTGTTCCTATCATGTGTGTCCATATCCTTTATAATCAAAAATACATTACTATTGTCTATTCCAATGTTTTTATTTCAATGCTTCCACTTATGAATAGTATAATATATTTAATCCTACTTACACAGTCATGGTGGAAGATGTTTATGTTAGAGATCTTTTTCCCCTCAAATTTGACAAAAAAAGAGAAATTATGAGGATATGTGGTTTGTTCCATAATTTCTGATTTATCCTTCGATCAACCCCAATGTTCTAAGGAGAAAAATTCTTGCTTTTGTGCTTTGGTAACAGAATTTTTGCCAACAGATTAATCATATGCCACTGCAAGAACTTTTAGACTAATTTGAGTGACAGTGTTGAATGACATAAAAATAATACCTAAGCTCAACAATATTATTTGATAGTCTGTTAGGATGACAGATTAAAAAATGAAGACTTAATATGCTCTTGATAGTCTGTTACTCAAGAAATATGTTTCAACTTTTAAAACTATTCTGACTATTCTTGCAATCTGAAGGCTTCAAGTCTTGTTAATTTTCTGCTGTATCACAGCTGATAGCATCTATTTTTGAATTTGGGATGATGAATTGCATCACTTTGGGACTCTCATCTACCTTTGTCAGGAGATTCAAATCCATTGAGAGAGACAGGGAGTGAGATTTATTATATAATGGCCATAGTTCAGAAGATTAGTATAAGAATTTGAACAGTGAGTTAAGTTTTTATATTCTCCATTCATGCAGCATACAGACTTTTTTAATGATTGTACTAATTCTGAATCTTGAGTTTTATGAAAAAAAAATAAAAAGAAGATAAGTTTTGGTCTTATTTGAGTACTGCAGAATAATTATCTGAATTTACTTTTGAAGAATTTTCCTTCTGGTCCAAGACAGGATGGAATTTGGTAGCAAGGTAAGTGGGAACTTACTGACTCTAGAGCCTTCTTTTGAAGTGCAACCAAGTCTCCCCATAACAAATCATACAGCCTTCAGAAATGAGCTAGCTTCCCACAGAGAAATATCTCTCTTTCACCCCTACAACGAAGCTTTGTAAACTGCTATGAAGCCAGTGTGACTAAAGTACATGGCAGAGGACTTGATTTCTTTCTGTGTAAGAATGAAGAATATAATATATTATTTAGATGAAGATATAGCTTTTAATTTTTTTATATATAGAAATACTGGATAATTATACATTATCTTAAATAAACATTACTTGTTGTGTAATATTCAGTCTATGTATTGCTGTATATTGTAAATGTGTTATTTAAAATGTTTATGATTTCAGTGCACCTAGGGACAGAACATGAATCATGAACCAAGTATCATCTCATAAGCTTGAGAAACAGAAAGCATTATGGAAGCCAAATGCTATCTGG